>OZ012687.1:2137701-2277701 GCA_963942565.1 Maea johnstoni | reverse complement strand
AAGATAACAGCAATATAGTCAGGGTTTGTTGGGCTGGGCTGACTGGCGTCACCATGTTCAATTGGATTATCGGCATCTGGATTCAGAGAATATGTTGGTAATCAAAGCAAGAGTTCATATCCAATCCATGAAGGGCAACCACACCCCCCCCCCCCCCCCCCCCCCCCCCCCCCACACACACACACACAAACACTTACCTCCAGGGTTTCACGAGTGAAGCATTCTCAAGAGAAAGATGGTATTAAAGTTGTAATTATTGAGATTGAGAATCCATCGTCAAATGCTTATTTCATCTACATTACACAAATAATTGTCCGAGTATGTCAGCAACTTTAAATGCAAAGGAACATCATTAACAGAAACTCATTTTCAACTTTGGGAAATTCATTTTTCTTTTTAATAACGGAAAATAAATTACAGTGACGGAAAATAGGTTTTCCGTAAATGGAAATAAATTCCTGTTAACCGAACATGAATTGTTGTTTACATAATACCAACCCTATTCTCTGTTTGTCGGAAATAATTTTCTTTTTATGGAAAACCATTGTATTTTACTCATCAGCGCAATCTCCTAAATCACTACGCCTTTCATATTCACAGTGAAAAAAGTAATCTGTCTATTCTATCAATCTAATATATGATTGCCTTTACTTTAAGCTTTTTGTTTCATACTATTGATAGCGATGTGAAATACGTTGTATGTAGAGTAAATATTTGCCATATATAGTCATATTAAAAGCACGTGTTGGTTGTAAAGTGACCTAAATATCCAGCCCGTGTGTAATCTGAGGTTCGATTTAGGCACATTCTCCATCCCACACAGTTATCCATCTTTAAATAGCTTAATGCTTATTCAAAACATTGATCATTCGACATTAGAACCGAAGTCATGGCTAAACATTTTCATCGAATCTTGTTCTCTTTTATCTAGGACCATTGTAGGCGTACATGCACTTAAGTTAATCCACTCTTCTAACATACTCGCTATTGGTGCTCTAATAACAATTACTGGCATTTTCCTTAATTCAAGGCCGCCCTAGTTGTCAAATTTGAATAAAACATTAAAACACAGTTTAATAATTTCGGTTAAAGGAAACCAATTTTTGTTAACAGAAAGTGATTTCCCATAAACAAGAATTCATTTCCCGTAAATGGAAAATGAATTTCTGTTTATGAAAAATGAATTTCTGTTTAAGAAATATGAATTTCTGTTTATGAAAAATGAATTTCATGGAGAATAGGGATCATTTACAGAATTTCAAATGAATTCCTGTAAATTGAAATTATTTTCCATTTATGGAAAATTAATGAATTCCATTTGAATAAATTTTTCATTCAAATAGTGACCATTTACATGGATTACTATATGGCAAAAATAGAAGTGATTATAAATAGAATATGGACAGAAACACAGAATGCTCAACTCAAACTCGGTAGTTTAAGGGTCATGGAGCAAGAGGAATATAATCATGTACGAGTGAAAATTGTATTTATATAGCCAGGAAAAGCAGGGTTCTAGATAGAATTGGTAACGCTTAGGTACCACAGTCAACGATGAAGGTGATGACCGCCTATCATGAACACTTTAATTGATGATGATGAACTTGTATACAACAAAACAGAGTTAACCGACAGGAAAATAATTACAAAGAGAAATGGTAACAAAAACGAAGCAATATATATATATATATATATATATATATATATATATATATATATATATATATATATATATATATATATATATATATATATATATATACGCATTATATATATATATATATATATATATATATATATATATATATATATATATATATATATATATATATATATATATATATATATATATATTATATATATATATATATATGCATATATATTACTATATATTACTACATATATATATTACTATATATATAAACATGTATATATATACATGTATATATATATATATATATATATATATATATATATATATACATATATATATATATATATATACATATATATATATATATATATATATATATATATATATATATATATATATATATATATATATATATATATATATATATATATATATATATATATATATATATATATATATATATATATATATATATATATATATATATATATATATATATAAGCAGTATGTTTATCCCAGGGCACTAGACTGACATTTTATAATCATCAGGCACCCCCTTATGATCATAAAATGTTTTTGGTTTACCTTCTTGTTCTTCATCTTTTGCAGCTGGGCCAGGCTGCATTGCCTGCCCTGTCCTTACTATTTCAGCAGATTGTGGTTTGAAAAGGAGCTGAGTTAGAACGATGCAGACTACCGCCGCAGCAGCAAATATAACATAAGGTATGGTGTAGATGTTAAGACGACAACCAACAACATGGACCCATCCTGGATAGCCTACTGCCAGCGCCACTACTGCTTGTATTGCTGCAAAAAAAGGTATCACAGCCAAAAAAGTAAAGTATATTTTGCTACCTGCACACTTTTGTTGAGTAAGAAAATATATCAAATAAAAACGTATTTTCTACATGTACACTGTTTGTAGACGACAAACTGCCAACATTTACCCCCTCCTGGATAGCCTACAATTAGTGGTATTGCTGCTTGTATTGCTGGATTAAGGGGTATGTACAGTTAGGTATGTGTATTCTGCAACATGCACACTGTTGTTAAGACGACACCCTTATAAAATCAACATGTCTCGGATAGCCTATTACCAGCTGCCTGTATATTGCTGTAACAAAACAATGCATGCAGCAGAGAAGTGTAATGTGGTACATATACAAAGTTGTCAAATATTAGAAGTACAACTGCTTGTAGCTTAAAGGACAGGCATGAATTGATTTCTTACTGGATCTAGTATCTATTGAGGTGCTTGGACATTATTGTTATCATTGATGTTTCACCATTGATATTGCCACCCTTTATCATTAAATAGCACTTCTATCATATTTCTGTTTGTAAACAAATAAGCACAACCGTAGCAGCATCAAACTAGCTGTGGTACCAAATACAACATTTGAAAATAACTCATTAAACCACCATATATCATAATGGGAGTTACTCACTCCAAGATTTTACTGACCAATTGGTCACTGGGATACTGATGCCCTGGTATAGATGATACTACACTGGGCACCTGAAACCTTAATCCTTCCAATGCGGAGGCTACTTTTGCCCCAAAGGACAAGGATGCAGAGATTGTTGAAAATCATCTAAACCCTGCCATGTTGGTATTCATTGGATAGCTTTCACTGAGTACTCTCAGATGAGTACCTATGTGGCAGGGTTTCAGTCTTTTCTCAGCTTTTTGTGTCATTTTGTATTTTGGCAAAATTATCTTCCCGCGGCATGAGGGTTAAATCCCAGTAACCTTAGTCACTACATCTCCCATATATAACACCATACTCAGTATTTGATAGTAGATTCTGAAGTCCGCCTACCTGGCCCCACTACGTTGCCCACTGTCTTAGCTGCAATGACCTTTGCCTGGGCTGATGTGCTATCCTCTGGTGCTGTTACTTGTGCAATGTAGGCCATAACTACAGGGTGGGTTCCTAATGAAATGAACGAGAAATGATTCCAATCTTAATAGGTGTAAGTTTCGTATGACTGCAAAAAATAAGAATGTCAGGATACTTTCGAAACTTAGTCAGATAGTGCTGTACTAGCTTCGTCAAAGATTAAATGTTTCCAATTAGACGTTTGGTGCCAATCTCGCCGCCTGAAGATTGCTGCTTCTGCATGTATCTAATAACAACTTAGGTACGTTTTTTCCTGTCTCCCTTTATTTCTATTTCTGTTGATACTTGTGAATTGTGCAGAAAATATGCGGAGATATGATTAACACTGCACAGTGGTAAGCAATTGATAAAATGTTTTTAAATCATTATAACATGGTAATGATGTTGTTGATATAGAGACGTCTATTAAGAGTTTAATGTGTTCACATCTATAAGGGTGCTCGATGTCTGACCCACATGGAAGTATCTTAAAGGGGAACTAAAGGCTCACATACATATTAGCTTATATGAAAGTAATACACTTCAAGAATAGGATGCTGTCCTCCTTTTTCTCTTAGTGATCTCATGAGGGGAGAATTTTGTGTATTGCCAGTAGCCTCAGCCACCCCCTAGCAGCCCCTGGTAGCAGCCATGTTTTTCAACTGCTATCAGCTGTGAGTCAAATGGGTGGCAGCCCACTTCATGTCCCCTAGCTGTGAGCAGTGTATCATAGACTGTAGTGCTCTACACACCAACTCTCTTCGAAAGTTGCATAACAACTTGTATGAGTATCAAACAGGTAAATGGTAAAATCATGAGCAGCAATTGGCTGTACAAAAAGACAGGGTGGTAGAGTTATTTTTCATATATTTCCTGTTGGTAAATTCAGACAAAAACAGTGGCTAGCAGTCACTGAAACTTGCAAATCCACCTGCCTTGAAGTATGCAGTTCTATGTTCAGACCACTTCCCTGATGCGTATTATGTAAGTAATCACAAACTACAGTCCGGACTTGGGGGAGAGCAAATCATAAGGTTATTTGAAAATTCATGAACATAGCTCAACATCTGTCATATGCAAATACATTGGATACCTGTGTGACTATGAAGGAAGGGTTGAATAAAAACAATACTAGTATGTACATCACCAATCATCCAGATTTTCAGTATTTGATTTTACTTGAAGCTAGCTGTTCTACAACAACTGTTTTTTTTTCATATAACCTACACAAATACTAAGCCGAGGGAAATGATTGATGTTCCAAGTACTGATAGCTAGCTATTTCCTGCGTTAACTAACTTCTGTGTCCTGGGATCTAGATGTGTAATGCCACAAGGTTATAATTAACCCTTTGTTTAACCTTTTCCTTTAAGGAGTTGTTACTTCCTTTTCTTGTTACCAAAGGGACCTAGATATTAAACAAAACCCAAGTTGTAAGACAACCAACACAATCCTAAAGTCTATTTTCAATTGTACAGATTAATGATGACCATGTTTAGGTACCTAGAATTGTACGCTAATAAACTTAAAGCTGTCTCTCTGTGCTTGCTTTGTAGCAGTTGATACAGAAGGGTTGAAAACAAAAACACTGAATGGCACAGCACCATCCTGTTGAGTAATCCTGACTGCATTTATGATTCCTGGTATAAAACGCATCAGCAAAGTGGTCTGATCATAAAATTACATGCTCCAGGACAGGAATTCAGTGATGCTAGCCACTGTTTTTGTCTGGATTTAACAACAGGAAATATATGATATATAATTCTACTACCCTGTCTTTTTGTACAGCCAATTGCTGCTCATGATTTTACCATTTACCTGTTTGATACTCATACAAGTTGTTATGCAACTTTCGAAGAGAGTTGGTGTGTAGAGCACTTATACAGTCTATGATACACTGCTCAGAGCTAGGGGACATGAAGTGGGCTGCCACCCATTTGACTCACAGCTGATAGCAGTTGAAAAACATGGCTGCTACCAGGGGCTGCTAGGGGGTGGCTGAGGCTGCTGGCAATACACAAAATTCTCCCCTCATGGGATCACTTAGAGGAAAAGGAGGACAGCATCCTATTCTTGAAGTGTATTTCTTTCATATAAGCTAATATGTATGTGAGCCTTTAGTTCCCCTTTAATAACAAAGTAATATAATGCGAAACATCAGGGTGAACGGGTTATGAGGCAATTGTTGTAATGCTCTAACCTGACATATATTGAGTATTGGTTCCTTCATTGAAACATAGGTTAATAAATCAACTGAATCTATGATACTTTCGGAAATAAGAATGAATTTATCAAATATTTGAAGGAGGGTCATTGGTAGTGTTGAATAACATTTTTCTTCCAATATGTTTCCATTCTTCCTTTCCCCAGAGATGAATTTACCAGTAGTTTTTTCATGCTACAATTTTCCTCAACTAGTACCCTTGATGGCCGTGTAAGGCGTCGCCACTGACTGCAAGCTTTTTCTCATCACTCTCCGGGTTCGAATCCCGGCAGGGGCATGTGGGAAAGTTACTAATGACTTGGGGTTAGGCGGTGGTCTTTGTCAAGTGGTCCGGTTGTCCCCCAACACTTACAACTGGCTAGTATCGAATTAGCCTCAATATGGCAGAAAAATGACGACAATCAAAATTCCAAATCCCTCGGCTAGCATTTATAGGTTTAACAGAAAAGAGGTCACAATCAAAGCTATATCTACTCAGACTACTTACCTGATCCAAGACCAAGCGCGATACGCGTAGCAAGGATGAAGTATTTCGGAGCCACAGGGAAATCTTCAGCGAGTGTGTAGGCGATTGATGATAGAAGACTCATGAGTAGAGATATCATAATGATGGGCTTGAACTTCCCATGGTGGATCCAGACCGCATTGATTGGATATATAAGCAAGGAGGCCAGTGGGCAGACAGCGACAGCCCAGCCCAAGAAATCCTCCGTCACTCCAGGCTCAACCTGTTATGCGTGTAGTAAGATTAGTTTTGGGACAAAAGTTTTGAATACTTAAAGATGTTTCTTAAAATGACAGTACCATTCTTCGATCACTTCTTTTGTTTTGTTTTTCAGATGTTCCTTTTATAAAGTACTAATCGATAGGGTGATGTTTCTAGTCCCAGTCAATCCTAGTTTGCATAGGGTTTTACAATGCCATTTACCTTTAAGCTTTCCTATGATATTTATGTTTGGTTTCTGAACAGAAACATCACTTTGAATAGTTTATCTAATATATTGCATTATTAATCATTATTATTCTTTTTAAGAAAGTTATTCATTGCAATTCTTTGATTAAACGTTTCGGATTCTAGATCTATCAAATCTCTCTCAGGTTCAGGGACTTAGCCAGGATTTTCATAACAGGGTGTCCAAATTGGGATTTCAAGAATTTAGGGTGTCCGAAATCCCTGATTGAAAAAGTAAAAATCATTACAATGATTATGTACATTAACAAATAAAGTAAATATATGATAAATTCTTCAAGAAATGCCTTTGTTATTATTTTGAAGTTAAACGTTTTAGAAATTTAACTTGGAATAAGTATGTACAAAAAACACATACCAAAATCAAGGGTGACTTTTTACCTAAAATCAGGTATTTTTCATGAACTAGGGAGTCCAAAAGACGCTCAGGCACCCTGCTGGCTAAGACCCTGCTCAGGTTATTTAGAAGAGGTCATTAGTTTTCCTAGGCAAAGTTCACTTCTTCATTAGTAAGTCTGCAGAAAACTGCAAATAATCAACTGCTGTTGGGGTAATGAGCAATAACAATTGTATATATAATGTAGTAATGCATCTGTTTTAAGCAATCTGCGCGAAGTAATATGGGCATTTTATAACCAAATGGCAAACTAACCACCATAGACCAAAACACACACATACGCACATACATACATACACACACACATACGCACACACATACATATACACACATGCGCATATACATACATACACACACATACGCACATACATACATATACACACATACGCACACACATACATATACACACATACGCACATACATACATATACACACATACGCACACACATACATATACACACATACATACATATACACACATACGCACATACATACATATACACACATACATACATATACACACATACGCACACACATACATATACACACATACACACATACATACATATACACACATACGCACATACTATTAGTTACGCCCTGTTGGAAAGTGCGGTACGGCCTGTATTCACCTGAAGTCATCCATATCCCACGAGGCGGAGCCGAGTGGGATATGGATGACTGAGGGTGGATAGCAGGCCGTACCGCACTTTCCAACAGGGCGTAACGAATTTATCACCTGCTCTTTTTAGTAAGAAATCTCATACAATACGGCTGGCTGAATTTTTTTTTTTTTTTTTGAAAAAAAAATTCAAATTTAAATTATTTTTTTTTATCTATTTATGTATTTTTAATTTTTATTTATTTATACGATGGTGCAAATGTGACGGATAGAATAAAAACTTGCGCAGAGCAGAAAATAAACTTAAACACGCGATAGAATAAAAACTTGAGCAGAGCAGAAAATAAACTTAAAAACACGCTAGAATAAAAACTTGCGCAGAGCAGAAAATAAACTTAAACACGCGATAGAATAAAAACTTGCGCAGAGCAGAAATTAAACTTAAAAACACGCTCGAATAAAAACTTGGGCAGAGCAGAAAATAAACTTAAACACACGTTAAAATAAAAACTTGCGCTGCAGCAGAAAATAAACTTAAAAACACGCTAGAATAAAAACTTGCGCAGAACAGAAAATAAACTTAAACACACGTTAGAATAAAAACTTGCGCAGAGCAGAAAATAAACTTAAAAACACGTTAGAATAAAAACTTGCGCAGAGCAGAAAATAACCTTAAACACATGTTAGAACAAAAACTTGTGCAGAGCAGAAAATAAACTTAAACACGATGGTAAAATAGACTAGCGCCAGTCTCACAATCACGTCACGGATTAGAGACTGGTATCGCCCACCATCTTGAATAACCACGTCATTTGTATCCTCAGTTCCGGGCCCATCATGAATACGCTACAAATCAGAATCTGTATACAAAAAGCACCGTCCATATTAAAGACATGTTGCGTGGCTCAAAATAAATACGTTCAAGTAAGAACATGTATATTTAATGTGATTTCATAAACAAGAGCCACGCATTTTGGCGGCCGGTTACAATTCATGCCATGTAACTTTTAAGGGCCAAGCAGTATATTTCTTCATATATTTATGGTATAGTCTGTCTGACTCGAGTTTGGCAATCACTTTTGCCACTTTTTTGAGACAAAACGTTCGAGTTTGCCATCCAAACTTGGCAAACCTCTTTGGAGCACTACTACGTGTATGCACAAACATATTTTTTTGTCTCAGCTCCGCAAAATGTTGATTTTGCTCATTAGTTCCTATTGTAAAATGTGCACATCGCCGACACGACGATCTCGCGTGTTTGTCTGTTGCGAACAATACAAAAACGTGAGATTGTATTGTTGGCAATACACACATTTTACAATGGGACCTAATTAGCAAAATCAACATTTTGCGGAGTTCAGACAAATTTTTTTTATACATACACGTAGTAGTGCTCCTAACATGTGTGCCAAGTTTGGATGGAAAAATCGAACGTTTTGTCACAAAAAAGTGGCAAAAGTGATTGCCAAACTCGAGTCAGACAGACTATAACATAAATAAATGAAGATATATACTGCTTGGCCCTTAAAAGTTACATGGCATGAATCGTAACCGGCCGCCAAAATGCGTGGCCCTGGTTTACGAAATCACATTAAATATACACGTTCTTACTTAAACGTATTTATTATAGGCCACGCAACATGTCTTTAATATGGACGGTGCTTTTTGTATACATATTCTGATTTGTAACGTATTCATGGTGGGCCCGGAACTGAGGATACAAATGACGTGGTTATTCAAGATGGTGTGCGATACCAGTCTCTAATCCGTGACGTGATTGTGAGACTGGCGCTGGTCTATTTTACCATCGTGTTTAAGTTTATTTTCTGCTCTGCACAAGTTTTTATTCTAACGTGTGTTTGAGTTTATTTTCTGCTCTGCGCAAGTTTTTATTCTAACGTGTTTGTAAGTTTATTTTCTGCTCTGCGCAAGTTTTTATTCTAACGTGTGTTTAAGTTTATTTTCTGCTCTGTGCAAGTTTTTATTCTAGCGTGTTTTTAAGTTTATTTTCTGCTGCAGCGCAAGTTTTTATTCTAACGTGTGTTTAAGTTTATTTTCTGCTCTGCGCAAGTTTTTATTCTAACGTGTTTTTAAGTTTATTTTCTGCTCTGCGCAAGTTTTTATTCTATCGCGTGTTTAAGTTTATTTTCTGCTCTGCGCAAGTTTTTATTCTAGCGTGTTTTTAAGTTTATTTTCTGCTCTGCGCAAGTTTTTATTCTATCGCGTGTTTAAGTTTATTTTCTGCTCTGCGCAAGTTTTTATTCTATCCGTCACATTTGCACCATCGTATATTTAATTTAAAAATATATATTTTTTTTTAAAAATTCTAATTTTTTTTTTCAATTTTTTAAAAAATTATTTTTTTTTTTTTTTAATTTTTTTTAATTTTTTCTTTTATTTCATATATTTTTTTATAATTTTTTTTTTTTTTATAACGCCTGGTGACCTCTAGCCTGTCAGAGTGGTGATATCAAATTAAATTTGTTCTCCAAGTGGTGGTATTGAATTCTGCCGTGTGGTATTGAATTCTGCCGTGTGGTATTGAATCCGCAATGGGTGAACGGCTCCAGATCTAACACCTATTGACCAATCAGCATCAAGAATCATAGCAGAGCAGGTGATAAATACATATACACACATACGCACACACATACATACACACACATACGCACATACATACACACGTGAAGAAAGGGAGGATGGAATTGGTTTTTATATCGCTTTTAATAGCTAAGGCCATATCGTGACGAAATGATTCTTTACGGAAGAAGCAGCATAGACAGCCCTCCACAATGCCACACATGTATAGAGTGTCCAAGCCAACCCACTGATATGAGCAGCAGAGGACACGAACGCACATAGAAACATACATTTACATATTGATACAGAAACTTAGATAAATTTAGAAATATATAAGTAGTTTTGTGAGTATCATCAGATTGGTTCATCGATTTGATAAATCCTTACTCCAAAGATTGATACATGCGATATGATTTGAACACCAATTAATTATTAGAGAGAGAGAGAGAGAGAGAGAGAGAGAGAGAGAGAGAGAGAGAGAGAGAGAGACTACATCCTACCTGTTGCAGATAAGGCCATATTGAAGACACGCCTAGGACTGGTCCGGCGGATGCGATGAAGGAGCATAGGTACAACACGCGGAGAGATGCTTGGCTTCCGTTTATCTCAATATTGTCCTCACCCCGACCATTGCTCTCGGATGCTCCACTGAACATATCAATGAAATTAAGGGTGTTTTGAGAATAAAAACTTAATGTATTTTTATTTGACTTTTGAATCGTTCAAACTGGGTAACTGTACGTCTGGATCATTTTTCATTTTCGAAATTACTCCGATATCCAATTTTCATTTCCTCGGTGAAAAGTGAAAATTGGAAAACAAGCTCTTTTCAAGTTGGGATTGGAAAATTAAAAAATAGAACACCATGCTTAATTTCCTATTTTCCCAATGTAAACTGGAAAACGGAACCCTTAAGGTGTGTCAATTTCCGAGTAAGCCTATGTCACAAAGTCCCTGCGGCAAAATCCTACGACAGTACTTGCATTTTTTGTGAAATGCATGACGAATGTTTTCTCCATTGAAATAAATATCCTATTTCCCTGATAAACAGTTGGGTAATACAAAAAAAAAATAGGAGAGTATGATCACTGGTCACATATCTTTAAAAATCTGCAATCACTGACGTCTATTCAAGACGACTATAGGCTAGTGGCTACTAATAACATACGGTGATACTTCCATCGAGACGTACTAAACATCATTCAACAACAAGAGCTTGGAGTAACGCTGGAGGTACGTAAAGAAGTTGCCAGTGACTTAAAGCCTGTCGGTGATTTCTAGGTACCGCGTCTTCCTCTATCATCATCTACTAATGTTGAACAAGTTAGCCCCCAATGGCCGAAGTCATGACAGGAAGATGCCATTCCATTTTCAAATAAAGTGAAAAGTTAACTTTTAAGATTTTAAGTATATATAATAGTTCTATTTACCCTTGATCCTCTTGGGACTCCATCTCGTGTAGTGAGTATACTTCACTGTCAGTAAATTGGGAGATGCTGGTCCCACGAAAACTGGCGCAAAAGCCCTTCTTTTTCCATACACTGTGTCTGACGGGGGTATTAACTAGCCGACATGTGACATATGACGTGTTATTACTTATATACATCCCAATTACCACAACAAATTAAGGAGCTCTAACTCAATCAAGCATGATGTCTTTTCTATCAACAAACACAAATAAATCTGCCAACTTAACCCACTTCCATCTGAAGCATACACATGGTCTGTTTGTTTGATTTAACCTTTCTCCGCCGATACTTCATAATATTACTGTCTTTTGGGGACAAAGTAGCTCAGTTGATTGGGTGTCGGACTTGTAATCAGAGGGTCGCTGGTTCGATTCCCGGCCACTACGGGCACTTTGGTCGTTCTTGGGCAAAACAGTTTATTCCATATTGCTTCAGTCTACCCAGCTGCGAAATGGGTATCTAGCATAAATAAGGCAGTGCTTAGAGTGTGTGCGCTATATGCTGCCAGTTGCTCTGGAATATCCCCCGGGGGATTGAAATGGTTTCTGTATGTACAGTGCCTGCTAGGGGAGGAAGGTCGTGTGAGCACTTCGGTGGATACAAGACTATAAACCGAATACCTTTACCTTTTATTATGTCGTGTGATCACGTGAGCTCCCCAGATAGATGCACACGGATTAACTGCAGTAAGAGTGGTAGCTTTTAGAATTCAAGAATGGACATGCCTACATGGGAGTCTTTATTTATTAGCTACAACTACGCAATCGTATTGTTCTGGCGTCGTAATTTAAAATACAGTTTTTCGATCGTTGTCCGAGTCCTGCCATATTAAATGTTCAGTAGACTGTGGCCACATCCTGCTCTCTATTCCTGAGTATCCCCAACATCTTTTGGACAAAATTGATAATATTTTAAGGAATATTCGCGGATTGCGAAGCCAATGGCTGGCGGTTTGTGGTACCCAGATTTTTTACCATCGAATGATGCTTAAAACTATCAGTATGCAGGTTTTTCCAACTGGGTTGGAGCGTCTTTTTGAACGAATATGGTATTACCTATGTCTGCTTTTATGGTGATTTATAGTGTACAAGACTGACTTCCTATATACTACTGCATAATGAGTGTTGGAAGGATTTCGTACCTGCTTGTAGAATATACCTTTTTTACCCGCTCTAATTCTGAGGCTGCGTTAGAACCAAAATAGCTTATTCGTGAAATCAAACTAAGAAACTGGGGAAAACGGGTATACGGTGGATAGACGACTTTTGCGTTATTGCTTGGAAAATGTGGCCTCGAGAACAAGTTTAAATACATCACCAAATGTCAATAAATGTCTTTGAATAGAAGGGTCTAAAATCTCGTATACATAAAACAACTAACTCATTGTTAAACGTAATGAGAGAATTTCTTACAGGACCTAAACTTCCAGCCTTACTGAGTATAATTGAATGGCCGGATAAATGTTGCTCAAATATTTACATTAAATCGGAGTCATGAGTATGTGTTAAATGAAATTCGTAATAGATGGTCCAACAAGTTGAATAAGAAATAAGAAGCATTGAAATATTCAACCCCGCTCGATGTAATGTACAAATGTTTAGTTATATGGGTAAAGACGATAAAAACATCTGGTTTGCAGAGAATTAAAGAAGGTAGCCAGCGGTTAAATGAGGAGGAAACCCAAGAAACCTGGTAAAGGCACGCGCCTTCATACCTCTAGTCACTAGTAACTTCCTCACATGCCACACATCATGTCGCAACTCTGACCTTAGGCAGTAGTGGGACAGCGAGCAGTCGAAGAATATTGCTCTTACCACTAGACTATATGGACAGCTCTTCTGAAATTCAGATAGATTTGAATACAGTGGATAGGATACCTTAGGGCAGACTGGGACCACTATGGAAATAAGTTTCTAACTGTTAGTGTATATATCCTGTGTCTGGTTAGAAGTCTATTGCATAGCAGTTAATGACACTTCAACAAGTCACCTTTATATATGATTTTTTGTATGCCAAATGCTATGTAATACACATCGTACTAGACCGAATCAAATCAAATCAAACCAACGATTGGCCAGCGGCCGGAGTGGATAATTAGGATGGGTGATGGCAGAGAGATATGGACTTACAGACTGAGATTGGAAGTCCCTGGTAATGGAGCAACATTCGAAGGTTGTCCAGTATGAGGCTTTCCTGACCAAGCACATTCTACCTGTCACTTACGAAAACAGTTTACCTCATTTTGCCCGAAAAGGATACAGAGCATACGAGCTTTGTGTGATTATAACCAGAGACTTATAATGAACGTACATTTAATCCATGTCTCTGTTATAACTGTTTATCCTTGCAGTATCAACCAGCATTATAGGTAGGGTTATTTCCGCTTTTCAACGAATGACGATCCACATGTGTCTATTCATGTTGGATGGGTTTTCTACTTGATTAATACGATACTTACGTATGTATTGCTTTAATATTCAAGGAGCCTTTGTTCGCGTCTCTCCCACAGACTAATATTAGAGAGTGCTCGTGCACTGCGATTTCATCTTTATACAAATACCGGAAATTCACTGCAGGCAAGTATAATCCCGAGACCGTCCATGCTAAACACAGTCAGATACTGAACTAGCAGTTACAGCCACGCCAAATGTAGTGTTGGAACATGGGCAGTAGCCAACACATAGAGGTGAAAAGAAATGAAGAAATACATAAATAAAACAGTTAAAATGCATAAAGTATCTTGTCGTCTGTGATAGGGGAATAATAAATGGCAATGACTATATACACAGCGGCTGTGCATATAGTGGAAATATTTTGTTATCTACACAACAGCTGTGTATGCAAGAGAAATATCATTGCTATATACACCGCGGCTGTGTATACAAGGGAGGTATTCTTGCTATATACACAGCCGCTGTGTATATAGCCACTACAATAATAAATACTTTCTTAGGGGTCATTTTGAGATGTTTACATATGTTATAACCTACAACTCTCATCCTCATTATCATATCAATTGTGAATGGCTAGGCCATCACCAAGGAGAGAGAGAGAGAGAGAGAGAGAGAGAGAGAGAGAGAGAGAGAGAGAGAGAGAGAGGGCATCTACTAAAGAAGCTCCCATAGGCTTGCACACAAGCAGGAAACGTTTTTTGGCCTTTTTCTTCATGTCAAAGTTCACCAAAATATAGTCGCTTCAAACATGCATTTTTGGGTATCACATGTGAACGGATTTGCTTGGAATTGGATATAGTTATAGAGTTTTGTGTGGTCTTTTTAGCGCATTAGAGAGAGTAGTCTCAGTATTGAGCCGAGTTTTAAACAGGCGATTGCACTGAGGAAGAGTGCGGATCTAAAAGCGGAAACCACTGAGGAAGAAAAATACATCAGGAAAAGTAATTAGTGCATAACTAACACAGATTACGTTTAGCATCACTTATTCATCCACTCTAGGCTAGTTTATGGAGAAAACCGGTTAACAGGTTAACCAGGGAAAACCGCCAACTAGCCACTGGTAACTGGTATCTAATATTAACTTGAACATGCATTAGACCGCTCGGCCGTGTGAGCCAGCTTCCATATGGGACAGAACCGCCAGTAATGTGTCTGTACTTAATGGAAATCCAAAACGAAAAATATATTTTGTAGCCCCGGAGGCCCTAATTGAGATCTAAGTATTATTGTATAACCTCATTCATATCTGGAATTTTGATTTTCATCACTTGCTCTGTCATATTGATGATATGTCCTGACTAGCCAGTTGTAAGTGGTTGATAAAACACGCCGCTGGCAGCTTTGTCACATGCCCTTGCTGGGATTAAAACCCGAGCAGTGGTGAGAGACTGCTAGCAGTCAGTAGCTTCATATCTGGAACGTACACGTGGTCTATGATGTCTTGACAAAGTGAGAAAGATTTAATAGGGAAGATGACAAAATAATGGATAAGAATGATGATTTGGTAGAGTCCATGAATTCAAGTGTCAACAGAATTACAGAAAGCTTGGACAAGATTATCCCAAGGATGGGAGAAATTGAGACAAGACTGTCGTCTATCGAAGATAGATTAGATAATGTATCAGATCTGGAAAGGAATTTAGAGACATTGGAAGATGTTGAACAGGCAATCCCAAGAATAGGGAACATAGAAGACAGGTTGACACAGATAGAGAAGAAACTAGCAGATAACGATAAGATGAGCAAAGAAATCGTTGATCTTCAGGAAAAGGCTCTATGGGAGGAATATGATAGGAAGAAAGACAATCTTATTGTATACGGTCTAGAGGGATCAGAAAGTCATGAAAAATCGACAGAGGTGGCAAGAAAGTTTATGAAGGAAAATCTTAAACTTAATAGTGACTGGGTAGATAAGCTGCAGCTTAAATCATGTATCAGATTACAAGGGAATGGTAAAAGCCCCCTCCCCCTCAGGATGACATTCTTCTGGCCAGAAGACAAGGACATGTGCCTAAGAGCAGGGCACAATCTGAGAAACACTAAGCTATCCCTCAGAACTGATTCACCAAAATCAATGAGAGTTGAACGGGCTAAGTTAGCCAGTAAGGCTTACGGGATGAAAAAAAGAGGAGAAGCGAAACACACCAAGATAAGAGAGAAGGGAATTTCTCTTTGGTTAGAGATTAAGAAGAAAGATGGTGAGAAATGGTCTCCTGTAGAATAGCTTGTGCTGAAGTGAAATGACTGGCTAATGAAATGATAATGACTGGGAGGGGGGGGGGGGAAAGAGGGAGGTTCCTTAACATGAGAAATGCCGAGGAACATAGTGCTAGAGGGCACCTAAGACACAACTGTGAGAGGTCAAGAAAAAAAAAGTAAAACAACTAACACATCAATTAACAAATGCGGTAAACAATTGATAATACTTGGTATATATTTGATCTGTTGGTTCATAAATGTTGTTATTTTTGTTTTATGTCATGTGTTGGTGTATATTTTAAATGAAATTGGTGTGCATTGTCGTGGTATGATGGATGATGTGAGAGGAGGGGAGATAACAGTCCGGTTCATTTTGGTGACTGATGAGGTTTCGGGTTTACGATTAGACTTATGTAAACAATTAGATGGTCACTATTGAAACACGAAACTGTAGAGGTCTAGCAGACACAAGGAAAAGACTCGATGTTTTGGATAGAATTAAGAAGGGGAAAATTCACATAGCCTGTCTTCACGACGTCCATCTCAACAAAAAGGATAGGGCAAAACTACGAGGGGAATGGGGGGGAAACGTTTATCTGTCAGCGAAGTCATCATTGGCAAGAGGAGTTGCAATTCTAATCCGCAAGGATCTAGAATACAAAGTGTTCAATGTAATTTGCGATGAGGAAGGGAACTATGTAATTTTGGACATCGCCATTGAAGGTCACCCCCGGCTTACCCTAGTTTCTCTTTACGGTCCGAATAGTGATTCCCCACTCTTTTTCAAAGAAATTTGGGAAAAAATCTCTTCCTTTGGTAACCTTGAAATAATTGTATGCGGTGACTGGAACACGGTAAGGGATTACCGCCAGGACACCTATAATTATGTACGTAAAAATAACCCGAAGGCAAGGGATGAAATATCAAGGGGCATGGAAATTTTAGAACTCAGAGATGTGTGGCGTAGTGTTAATCAGGACTCTTTTAAGTTTACTTGGGGAACACAAAACCCTGTTAAGAGGGCTAGACTGGATTATTTTTTGACTTCCCAAGCAATTGCTAATATCACGATGGAATGCTCCATCCAGAGCAAGTACAGATCAGATCATAGTCCTGTCACTCTCAAGTTAAACACAGCTGAGCATAAAATAGGTCCTGGCTTTTGGAAATTAAACACCTCCCTGTTGAAAAACGAGGACTTGGTTAACAAAATAAAAGACGAAATTCTTCAAGCAAAAGCAACCTACGCCGCCACACCTTATAACCCCGACTATATAAACTCATGTCCAAATAGCGAAGTCCAGTTGACAATTGGAGACTCACTCTTTTGGGAAACACTTTTAGTGCAAATCAGAGGGGTAATAATTAAGTTTGCCGCATCAGAAAAGAGGAAAAGATGCAAAGGAGAGGGAATTCTTATTAAAAAAATAGAGAAGCTTGAACAAGAATGTTCTGGCAATAAGGAAAACCCAGTGTTACAAGAGGAATTAAATGAGACAAACAGGAATCTTCAAATTCTTAGAGAACCGAAAATAGAGGGGATAAAACTAAGAGCAAAAGCACAGTGGGTAGAAGAAGGTGAGAAATCTTCTAAGTTCTTTCTGCAACAGGAAAAATCCAATTTTGTTAACAAAACAATTAAAGAACTTCTGCGAGATGATAAATCTCGTATCTCTGACCAAAAAGAGATTCTAGACTATATTAAAGATTTTTACCAAACTTTATACACCCAACAACCTAGATTAGAACCCTTGGAAAAAACTATGGAAAAGTTAGACTTTTCCGGGTTAAAAAGAATCCCTGAGAATTTTAAAGAAGGTTTAGAAGGGGAATTATCAATGGAAGAATTAACCAAAGCTCTAAATGGTTCTAAAAACAATAAGAGCCCTGGCCCAGATGGGTATCCTGTAGAATTTTACAAACATTTCTGGGATAAATTGGGTCCTTTCTTGTTGAGAGCACTTAATGAAAACTTCAAAAACAAAGCATTTTCGGCCTCCCAGTCTCAAGGTGTAATTACCTGTATTCCTAAGGGAGACAAAGATCGTAAACTTTTAAAAAACTGGAGGCCGATTTCGCTACTAAACTCTTCCTACAAATTAGCTTCAACTTGTATAGCAAACAGGATAAAACCTATCCTCCCATATATCATTAAGACTCAACAGAAGGGATTCATTCAGGGCCGAAACATAGCTGATTGTACAAGGGAAATTTATGACTTTTTATATGAGTGCGAGGAAAATGATGTCCCGGGCTTGCTTCTATTAATTGATTTCCAAAAAGCGTTTGATTCGATAGCCTGGGACTTCATCTACCTCGCACTCAGGGAATTCGACTTTCCTAAAACTATCGTGGAATGGGTGTATATGATGCAATTAAATCCTGTTTCTCGTGTTTCTCAGAGTGGCTGGATGTCTGACCCATTTGTTCTGCAGAGGGGATGTAGGCAGGGGGACCCGTTGTCCCCGTATGTCTTCATCCTTTGTGCGGAATTCATGAGTCAGGCAATTAAAAACTCTCCTGATATAGTTGGTTACAATATTAAGGGTCATGAAGAGAAACTAACTCTTTTCGCTGATGACACGTCTTTGTTCTTAGACGGGTCAAAGAATTCTTTGAGAAAAGCAATTTCAATCCTTAAAACATACGAGGAGGCATCGGGTCTAAAAATAAATGTGTCAAAGACCAAAGCGGTCTGGGTAGGCAGAAACAGGTTTTCAACAGACACTATTTGTCACGAAATTGAACTAGACTGGGTACACGAATTTGTTGCTCTTGGGGTTACATACAATGTAAGGGATTTACAAGGTATTGTGCAACAGAATTGTGTAGAAAAACTGGCTGAAATGGACAGAATACTGCTCAGCTGGAGTCGCAGAAATACGACACTGGTGGGCAGAATTTTGATCATCAAAAGCCTGGCACTATCCAAACTAGTGCACTTTTTTATTTCATTACCCTCTCCACCAAAAGATTTTGTAAGAGAACTTAACAAGAAATTTTTCCGCTTTCTTTGGAAGGGGAAACCCCCTAAAATAAAAAGAACTACTTTAGAGCTTGATTTCAACGAGGGAGGTTTAAGAATGGTTAATGTTGAACGATTTGAAAAAACTATGAAAATAAAATGGTTGAAAAGAATGCTCAGTAGCAATGATGTCTGGAAGGTTATCCCAGAAGCATATCGGTATTGACCGAGTGTGTAGATACGGTAAAAATTACCTCAGCACAATTTTGAAAAACATCAAAAACCCTTTTTGGGTGTCTATGATAAGTGCTCTTCAACAATTCGAACAGATTTATGTGGTTGACAATTCAGACCCTAACCCAAGACATCAACCCCTTTGGTTCAATCCAGACATAAAACTACCATTTATCAAAAAATGGGATGAGATGGGGATACGATGGATTGGAGACATTATGGATAATAATGGGGAAATGAAAACAAGAGCCATGTTGTCTGAAGAATTTCATGTTAATATTAATTTTATTGACTACACACGTCTAATCAGATCCGTTCCGCAAGAATTAATATTATCAGCCAAAGAGTTTGATGGTGACGAGATAGGTCCTTGGTGCCAGCAGCACATTATGGCCATATTAGGAGACAAAAAGTGTAACCAGATGGTTAAAAAACAATTTATGTTGAAAAACTCAATACCACTTCCCTCAGTATGTAAATGGAATAATGAGCTGCTGACACCTGACGACGATTCTTTTTGGAACAAAATATTTATTATCCCAAAAACTTGTAACCGTGACACATGGATGTATATGTTCCAATATAAAATTTTACACAGGATATTGGCCACAAACTCAAAGCTTTTTTTTGTATAAGATTTTCGAATCGCCTCTCTGTAGTTATTGTAAAAGTGCAGATGAAACAATCTTACATCTTTATTGTGAATGTGATATGACAACGGGTGTTTGGCAGGATATTATTGATTGGCTTAATCCACAAGGATTTAACTTTGAATATTTTAGAGATTCACAAATTATCTTGGGTGACCCCAAAATGGATGCGGTAATTAATAGAATTCTGTTGACCACCAAGATTGCTATTTTCAAAAACAGAGAGAAATCAAAACCTCCTACGTTGAGTCAAGTTCTTTCAATGCTAAGATCTCAATTTAAAATTGAAAAATTTAATGCAGAAACAACTGGTAAATTGAGATTCTTTAGGGGCTTTTGGGCTCCAATCTGGAATAAGATGGAAAAATCTTAAAAACATTTGTAAATATAGAATACAACTTTATTTTTCTACAAAAAACATGTATATACAATACACCAATGGAATGTTAAATTATGTATGTCAGTGGGTCTGTCTTGTCTAATTTATTTTTGTGATCGTTATTTTATGTTGTTTGAATAAAAACCAAGTGCACAACAAGTGGTTGAATGCACTCAAATTAAAAAAAAAGTGAGAAAGATTTCCCTGAAAGTTCTTACAAGTAGCTTTTAACTTTTCTCCTACTTCTTGAGGTAGGTTCGAAATCCTGAGGCAATGTGTGCAATGCTGCGTGAGTGGGTTAAGGGTTAAAATCTGAAATGACATCTACGCATGTTGTTATTATTGCTTCTACTCATCTGTAATACATGATTGAGGTAATAGCTTTGTTTAGGTTTATACTGAGGCTGTGCTCCCGAGATAGGTTTATGACTTATGCATGGCAATTGTTCACCAGCATTATTTGAGAACAGCTCACAACCCATGAGAGAGAAAAACAACCGGTTTATATCATATCCATGAATGTAATCACTTAATAGATTATCAGCAGCAAAACCCCTTGGTCTTTGAAAGGTGGCCACGTAACCCATTCACATATATAGATATACCTCTTTTATATATATGTATGTATGCATATATATATATATATATATATATATATATATATATATATATATATATATATATATATATATATATATATATATATATGCTGGGTATGGGACTTATAAGGAATAGAACAACCCCATGAAACTTTAAGGAGGGTATTGAATAATAAAGGAGGCAAGAACAGACTGAGTCCAAGTGATAAATTTATTGCTTGAGTCAATACTTTGTGGAGAACTACCATATATTTACAGTTGAGTGAAATCACACAATTATTCACACTAACTTCTACTTGTTCTTGAGACCTTTGCACATTCTAAGAAATAGAAGATCATTTCAAACCGATTAGTTCATTTGGCATGCACCTAAATTTCATTTTAAGTAGCATTACAAAACGTCAATAATTTCTGATTACAAGTTTCACTGAGATATCTAAATAGTGTTTCAAATATATATATATATATATATATATATATATATATATATATATATATATATATATATATATAATCATCAAATATTTTGATGATATTTCTGACCAAAGTATTTCAGAAACATATTTGTAAGGACCAGAACCCAACAAATACTTTCCTGTGCCTATTCAGTGAATCTAATTTCTGATTTATTATTTGAGTTTGAGTTTAGTAAAGTGAAAGTCTCATAACTCCATGAGATCTCCAGGCACCAATGGGGTAACTTCTAAGAAAAAGACATCCTCCATACATCTCTGTGGTAAGAACGACCAAAGAAACTGACGGCTAGTCCTTACTTATAGTAAGTGCAATTATATACTCTCATCCAGAGTTTTTCGGAACTAGGGTTGGATGCCATGTGTCGGCAGTAGAATGGTTGTAGTAGGGGGGGGGGGGGGGTGACTGTAACGTGTTCGGCGTTCATTTACACTACAGGTCTGTAGTGTAAATGAACGCCCGGCCGCTACGCGTCGCCACCGTCGCGTATTATAATATTATAATTACTTGTGACGTCATCAAAACTGTAAAATTGCTAATTTCACCGATTTAAAAAAGGTTATTTAATTTCCTAAAAGTGTATTCTTAGTACAATTAGTCCATTGAATGTATCCATGCTGTTTGACCAAAACAGAGTGGACGCTATCATACATAACTGGAAGAACCAAGTTTTCAGTAATGAAACAATCCCAGGCGTTCCACAAAGGCATTCGACGTGTTTGAAGCCGCCTAACGGCGGGTTCTGGAACCTCGCGTCTAGATATTTAAAACCATGTCTAAGATAGCATACGTCAGTAAAATGTTAAGGCATCTATGAGGCACCTACAAAATATATAATACATTTCATATTGTATTTGCAAATACAAAATCCTGAGAACTTTATTATAGCTAAAATGCACAAAAGATGTTTTAAAATTGTGGACGATTTTACTAATAAACTACTGATAAATACAGAGTTAAGATTTGGTTTATGATAACAAAAATAACACAATTATTTCTTCTCTCAATATTGGTAAAATATCTATAAACATCTTCAAGTTGGTGACATGCATTGAAAACAAGGGCGCAATCTAACCTTTTACAGACGTGCATGCTTCACCAGTTCATGAAATTCTAACCACCATCAGCTCATAATGGGCTGTGTTCACCACCAGAACCAGAATAAACAAAACAGCACACATCTGATAGGTAAAGCTTGATAAAAATTGACTCACACATCAAATATGCAGAGATAGATACATGCAAGTACAGATAGATAGATATGTAGTTATGCCCATTTTTAAATTCTCTTAATTCATAAGAAATGTGATTGTCCTGATGATTTGAATACCTGAACTTTGAATGAGCCCTAGTATCTAAGCCATGTATGTTTACTTTCATCTAATTATATTCACTCTCCACACACCTTCTCCACCAGGTAAGATGGTGCAGTACAAATTTACAGGTACATACATATTTACAGAGAAACATTTCATCAGGCTGGTCGTGCTAGCTGCAGTTCCACTAAGACTTGAGGAAAAGACAAGAAACTGTACATACATAAATGGAAAGGCCAGGCACAGACATATTATCGCTCGTTGTTTTACACACTCTGTAAAATCCAACAGACGACCTCAGATCACAGGTATCCAGTACCTTAGTGGTGCTAGATAATTAAAAGGGCTCTTAATTACCTTGACAAGGTAACAAGGGTATTTTCTATTCATTCTATTAAATAACAACTGGATGGCTGATTGCAAAATGGGAGTGGTGATTGTACAAGTAGTAACGAAGGAGTATCAGCAAATAATACGACTATGGACAAGACAACAAGGGTTCTTAAATGCCATGTTGTGATCCCCATCTTTTTAGCGAAACTACTCTAGTACAATATTCTGCCAACACCTGATACAATGAAAGCAGTTCATAAGCATTTCAACCATTTAAATATAATTGCTGCCATTTTTCATATGCTGCCTTTTAACCATAAGTACAACCCTATTTATTCCCAAACCTCCCTGTTAGACAGAAACGTCCACAACCTCCCAAATAAGCCTTATGAAGACTACTTCACACATAAACATTCTTGAAAAGTTTCCTTCTCAATTAATGTTCCAAATGATTAGACATAGCCCTTTTTATCGAATTTTCCTCATAAATTCATGTTACTACTCTGTAGTGTAAAAGGTTCATCTTATGTTCAATATATATGGATTAATAGCTACCCTTCTTAAATCCTTAAAAGAATACACTATGAAATTTAAGTCTATGTCCATATTCAAATTTTATATTTTGTTGTACTACTGATAAGATTCTATTATCTATTTTCGATGCCTGTATACTCCTTACTAGCTGTCATCCTGGTTTCATCCCAGATCTCTCCTTGATATAAGTCTATATATGAACTGTTTTCATATATTGAGACACATCATTCTCAGGCTTGATTGAAAGTTTTTGACACTGTTGGGTTTAACACTTCTACTCCTCTTTAAACATTCCAATATATCTCTATTTGACAAGTCCTATTCATAGTTATCAGATACTCTGTGCACTTCAGAGTGGATTAAATAAAATTCATCAAAAAAACTTTGATGACCCTGGGTTTCCTCAATTTCTACCATACATAATAATGCCTACACCATTGTCAAACCACAAGGGCCCTTTTGAAATAAAAGGCTTTACCAATATAACCAGTACTGTTAAAACAAAATGGTTGTCCTGCAAAACTTACTGCATTACTTCACCATATTTGATTAAGGCTTTGACAAAGATAACCTGGATTTCAAGCCAGCCGATCTCACGGTATGGTTCACAGCAGTGGATCAAGTGATATACCCTGCTTACAACCAATAGGTGAGCTGCATTTTTGTGAGATGGGCTGTTAGTGACCCAAGTGCAGCACTAATTACATTGCAGGCATGTTAATCATGTTGGCACACATCCATATGCGTTGATTGCACACTGAACCTACTGTAGAACACACATATGACACAGATCTCAAATATAGCGAATTGGGGAATTTTCGCAACATATCGTATCTTTATGTTAGCGACGGTAGCTGCCGCTGACAGCGCCAGTACAGTAAGAAAAAAGTACAGCGTTTTTATATATAGCGAAGCGGAACCACACGCTATGTACGCTATATATAAACAGACGCTAACATTGTGTGTTCTACAGTAATGTGATAGCACAGTATTTGGTCCCTCTTTCCTTCTCCTCGGTATCTAGCTCTCTGGTCAAGGACAGAACAGTTAATCCTACATAAATCATATGTAGTGCAACCTCATGTACTCACTATTACAATGATATTCAGCCATGATGTATAAACATATAAGTGCTAGAGATATATGCAAATAACCCAATAACTCAGGACTCAATGCATCCACCATCAGGAAATTTGAAGTAATTGAAATCCTCAAGTGGAAGGTCAACTTAAGGTAAAACAGAAAATATCTAGACCTTTGCAATCCTTAGCTCCAGTCATTACTTAGCTAAATTTGAGATAAGAAATAATGTAAGGTGATTTTTTAAAAAATGGTCACAAAAACCTTTGTCGAATACCGCTTAAAAGCTAACAAGAAAACCTTGCACCTTTGGTGTATTAATGCCAAGACAGCAGCAACAATATAAGCTGCAAATGAACCCCAGCCCTGCTGATCTGCTGGACAGGAACTTGTCCCATGTGCAAATGAGACCCTGTATATCCCAATATTGCAAAGAAAGACAGGTAGGGATAGGTAAGATACAAATCTCACCAGGGATAGGTAAGATACATCTCTCACCTATTCTGTATTAACTTTGCTAATCTGCTATAGGTTTATTGATTGCACTCAACTGGAAGTTGGTTGCAATGCAAACAAGCAGTGTTCGTTCCACTGGACAGTCAGGATCTTGGGCATTCAGTCAACAAGGAGTGCTCAGGAACTTTTAATTCCACCAGGGACTTATGTATACAGGTAGTACACAAGTATCCACCAAGAGTAAGGGTACTGGAGCTGACAATACATGTATAGATAAAGTATCAATAAGATTCCACATTATAACAACCATTGGTGTTGATGAACTTCTTTAAGGTACCCATCCCTAGTAATATGTGAGAGTAAAAATAACCTTCAAATGGATGTGTTAACTGTACAAACTGATGATAAGATGAATAAATGATAATGGATTTCAAATCCTCATCTGCAATACATTTTTACATAAAAATGATAAAAACAACCATTTTAGGTGTTCTTTCCAAAAATATTTCTCAAAAACTAAAATAGTAAGGCATGTAAAATACCTATTCATTTAGGAACTAAAATTCTTTCTAATGCAAAAATAAAACAAAAACTAATAAAAAATATACATCATCCCTGATTATTTTTGATTGTACAACTATCAAAATCAACCCTACCACATATGCACAAATGTATTTTTTCTTCGTTTTACTCAATCATATGAGATCAGGCCAAATCTAAATCCTTCAAACCAGGGTTCGACTTTTGTTCCAGGGGCATAGGTCCCTATATTTTGCTGTGGGCCACTAGATTTTTCAGACTAGGGGCCCAAAATCTTATAACCAGAAATTGTGTATTTGACCCCTGTTTTTTTTTATCAAAATACATTTTCAGGCCCCTCAGCCGGAAAGCTAAGTGTCAGACCCTGAAAACACAAAACAGGGCACTTAAATATGTTATTTGTGAATTTCTAAGCTCACTGAATGCCAATACAGAGTGTGTTAGCAGCACTTTCCTGAATTAGTCAATGGATATCCCTCAGGAAGTTGCTGCTCCCTCTTTTAGCCTTTTCCTGTATTAGAGAGCCAATATCCAATAATAAGTAACTCCCTCTTTTGGCATCTTTCAGAGTTATTCGAGTGAGTATTTCCCAAAGAGTTGATCTGTGTTTTGGCATCTTCCTGTATGAGTCAGTTGACATCCCTTAATAAGTGGCTCCCTCTTTTGGCATCTTCCAGAGTTATTCGAGTGAGTATTTCCCAAAGAGTTGATCTCTGTTTGGCATCTTCCTGTATGAGTCAGTTGACATCCCTTAGTAAGTGGCTCCCTCTTCTGGCATCTTCCTGAGTCAGTCAACTGACTGCTCCCTCTGTTGGCATTTTTATAATTGATATCCATCCATAAGCCTCACACTATTTTGCCATTTTTCTGAATGAGTCCTTTGATATCTCTCACTGTATTTCTCCCTCTTTAGGCGTTCCTGTAGGTGCCGAGGGGTCATGACCTGCCGGACTCGCCGTTGGATTTTGCCCAGAAGTGGTCGCGCCTGTTGCGTGCGCGCTCCAGCACCTCTGATGCCAGGGAGCAGCTGGAGGCGATGGAGCGGATTGACGTCGAGAGAGAGTCATCGTCGTCTCGGTCCTCATCTCGCGCAGCTGTGGGGAGAAGAAATTGCATCGTATTACTCTCAAGAATTCCATCAAGATTTTGTATATCATCACTTTTTTTTCCATTTAAAGGTTAAATTGTGACTAATCCGTACAAGCCGGTAGCACCCCAAAAAGTTAAATCTCAACAATTTTAGAGATAACTCTGACTAAAGCATTATTTGAAAAATGGGTGAAGAAAAATATATTAGTTGAGATTCAACCAACAGACCTCCTTCAAATATCTTTGTGAATTTGTGTTATTTTCGTGAATATCATAGATGCTGATGACATTTATCAAAAGTCTAAGGCATGAACAAGTTAGTGGTTGAGTTAACTGGAGTACATAGAGTACAGCTGCTGTTGGCTAATTTGGCCAATACAAAATGATGCAACATAGCTGTAAAATGACTGAAACCCTGGCACATGGGTACTCATCTGAGAGTACTCAGCGAGAGCTATCCAATTGTGCAAAAGTTGCCAGTGACTTGGGGTTAGGTGATGGTTTTTCCCAGGTACTCTGGTTTCCGCCACCACTTACAACTCACCTTGACACAACTTAGCAGTAATATGGCAGAAAAGGTGACAGTCAAACAAAATTGGAGTGTATGGCAAGAACATATAAAGAGCTTTACTGTAATTAAGGCATGTTCAGGACTAAGATGAATAACATGTAATTGGAGCATGGTTAGGAGGTTACATGTACCTATTTTGTTGTAGGTGAGTCCCATGCCCTCGGGTATGGCTTCGGGCACCCCTTGTAGCCTGCTCTGGGGTAGAGCGCTCATGGGGCGTCCGTTCATCAAGCCTGAGTTAGGCCGATCCCGTGCTACAAGCAGAAAACAACAGCTGAAAATGGCACAGCACAGTGAAAAGGATTTATCGGTTAGGTTCATATCCACATTTCTCCTCAAAAGAAATTCTGAAAAGTCCTCTGGTAGTAAAGATGTTAGCAATGTAGTCATGGCATTTTTAGGTTCAACAGGTATGAATGGATTAATAATAAAAAAATTAAAAAAACACGATTGCAATAAAACTATCGGACAGCATTTGTCATATCCAAATTGATCACATCTTGCATTATTAATGATAAATTGCCAAAAATGAATGCCCTGACGGCTGAGTGGTCAAAGGCATTGTCACTGGCTGCTCACAGATTTCACCACTGCCCAGGTTCGAACCCCAGCCTGGGCATGTGAGAAAGTTGCCAGTGACGTTGGTTTAAGTGGTGGTTTTTGCCAGGTACTCTGGTTTCCTCCACCATTTACAACTGGCTGATCACAAATTAGCCCAACCTTGAATCAAAATTCTGAAATTCCCATGAGGGTAAACTAGCAATAAATATTCCTTGTATTGCACATAATGGAGTGTGTACCTGCTGTGGCGCTGCGGGCCTTGCCCTTGGAGAGAGGGCTGTGGGTGTAGGTGGTAGGCATGGGCATATCATACTCCTCCTCCTCATCCATCAGCACATGTGTATCCCTGGTGGGCAGGCCGTACGCAGGGGAAGGCACCAGAACCTTTCTATCAAAATTCTGAAGAGGACACAAGACAGTCTTTAGAAATTGGCTTAATTTTGCAATTACAGATAATCGTGGCAATGTGTTTTCTAGTATATTTATGTGCACATGCACTTCAAGATGCAGCCACCAAACTTAAAAACAGAACAACAAAACTAACTCCTTCACTATATTAACAAAACAGGCACATTCCTTGCAGTGATGACAGCAAAAGTTAGCATTTGATTCTGTGCAACATGAGTGGAACTCTCTTTTAGAAAAGAAAAATTAATGAAATGTTTTCTTTTATTTATCTAATCAAATCTTTTTTAAGCTAAAAAGCACTATTAAACGGCAAATAAATAACATGAACCATACAGAAAAAACAACATAGTAATCACATTAAATGCACTAAAGATAATAGATCATCTGATGGCAGAATGTGGATTAAAGCTTCTGTAATCCATTCAAGACCACAAGATAATGAGACTGAGAAAACCGAACATATAATCAGGACTTTGAAATGAAAGATAAAAGTCAATGCTAAGTTAACGCATAACTAGACAGTAAACTTAATACAAAAATTCACAATCATGTTGATGGCTATTACTTTGTTATTTGCCAAAAGATTCTGGTATATTGACTGCCTGTCTTCCTATTTAGCAATCGCTATCAGGGCTCGACGCTAAGGGTGAACCTATGGCCCCAGGCCAGTAAAAATTCCCCAAAACAGTTTCGGGCCAGTAAAAAAAGACTTCAACTGGTCCTACAGGCCCAGTAAACATTTGGAGACATTCGTGTTAAAAAGTTCCCCCCCGAGAATGTCCCCAAATGTTTTTGAAATAAATGAAGTTAAAATTTATAAAGATAAGTGTTGTGGTGAATTTTATCCAATGTTCTTTCTTGTTATATGTTAAAGAAAATATGTAGGACCAGTAAAATTTTTGCAGGACCAGTAGATGCTAGGTGTTACTGGTCCTACAGGGCCAGTATCATTTTGAGTTAGCGTTGAGGCCTGGCTATACAACTCAATACTGTAACTTGACCTGTTTAAATTTTGTTCTTCCTATCGAATTCAAGATATCCTCTAAGACCATGATTTTAATTGGATATTCTATTGAATAGCATGACTAGGTTTATCTTTCCTGTAAGCATCATCCCTAAGCAGTAAGCTCACCTGATAGCAATTAGTAGTCGAGACATGACCGATCACTAAGCATGCACAAAGAATACTCTAAGTGCAATAATCATGCGAAGCAATCGCGTGCTGACACACTACTATACTTTAAGTAGTAATAATATGATCTAAATTGGTATCAACTATGCTATAAAATTTCTTATAAGAAAAGTTAGGAATGCAATCAATGAATTTCAATCCTTATAGATTGAAACTAAAGACATCTAGATGTACAATTTCTACAGATAATAAACTATAATCAGCGTTATTATTTACTTATCTCAGGTAAAAAACAACAAACTCTAAACTTTGATTGTAGAATTAACAAGGTAACAAACAACATTGTGACAACATATATTGTAACAAGGTATATTGTAACAAAATGATTTTTAACAAAATATGTTGTAAAAGGTTGCAATATAAAAATTAAAGTTGTATCAAGATGCACCCTACTGATATAATTACATCATAGCAACATGCATCCTAACAAGATGAAAAGATGAATTAAGTGTCACCTTCCACAATGGATCCCAGCCTGCTGACTGTTGAGTCTCCATACTAGAGGCACCCGATACAACTTTCCCACGTTCCTCACGACTCACATCCGTGGGTTTCTCTGAAAGAGCTCCGCCAACCACACCTTTAGTCCTCACTCCTTGGTCGCCCACCCCAGAAACAGTTGCCGCGGTACCTTTGTGCGTTGCTGTTTTTGGCTTAGCACCTACACTACCTTTCTCTGAACTTAGAAAACTCCCTTTTATGGTGCTTCTTGTTTGAGTTGAGCTAGATCTCTTACTAGTTTCCTGCACATCTTCTTTTTGTGATGTTGCCCCAGATTTTCTCGAGTTGTCCCGGCCACTTCTATCCCGAGCTGGATCTCTGCGAGAGTATTTAGTACTACCAGAAGCAAACTCTGAATCTTCTTTTATTCCAGGCACAGTTATTTTTCCCTGGTGGCCATTTTCAATACCTTTACATGATGATGCTGATGCTGATGCTAAGGAGCCCGAATGGGCAGCGAGGTCAGCACCACACGTACAGCGTACCTTGGGATTGTTGACAGGTCGGGCTAAGGAGCTCACGTCGCTGCTGCTGCTGCTCGAGCGAGATCCTCGTGGTGCCCCCTGCTGGCCATTTCTGGCAACAGGAGCAGCGGCCCTTTTCTCTTCTACCTCAGGCACTTTGGAAGCTGAAAATAACAATAATCACTAACTGCTTGAATTGGCAATAAAGTAGGATAAGTACTTAACTTTGTTATTACTGTGGTTAAACCCTATGAAAGCACTATGAAATATCTATCAAAAAATTCACTACCTCATTGTTTTGCTATATTCCGTATATCTTTGACAAATTCTATATCCATTCAAAGGAAATTCAAATACATAATTAAATTTTACTTCTACAATTTCAAAGATCAAATATATGCATTGCTTCAGATATATAAATCTATAGTAAATATCAAAAATATACATCATAGTAGTATTTAAAATATATAGTGAGATTAAGTTGTTTGGCCATGATTTCAGTGTTTGGTATTCAGATATTTGCTGGGCTAGTAAAAATAGGTACTAACTTGCTCAGCATGGAAAGTTGATCCTTAAAAGCAGATCAGCATGTGTAGATTATCAAATGGTATCTAGAGTGCACAGATGTCTAACAATTTGAACATACCTTATTACATATTTGCAAATATCTTAAAGAGGAATTGTTGTATTCCTCAGAATAACTTTCAGTCAAATATTTCTCAAGATTTTGCTTGATTATTAAGACACTTTCACATGTATCAGACCAATCCAGATCTGATGTGGTTATGAGAGCTACTTACGCGAGGTCAACAGAGCACCTCCCACTGCAGGGGTTGTTACATCTAAATGGTGCCGTTTCTTGTAGCCGTGTTGGGGACTCAGTTCAGGCGTAGGTACACGGCCGAGATCAGATTCCGCCTCCGACAGCGACGCAGACCTCATGCCTTCAGATGGGCTGGGAATGCTGCCAATGCTAGCAAATAAACAGGAAAATGTAAATTAAAATCAAAGTTCGATCTCAATTTCCGAATGTACCGTGGATCTCATGCCTTTTGATTTGCTTGGACTGCTGCCAATGCTAGCAAATAAACAGGGAAAATCTGAATTAAAGTCGAAGTTCCACCTCAATTTTGGAGAGTATGGCAGATCTCATGTCTTTAGAGGGGCTGGGAATGCTGCCAATTATAGCAAATAAACACGGAAATGTAAATTAAAATCAAATTCCATCTCAATCACTGAGTGTATGGCGGATCTCATGCCTTTTTATGTGCTCGGACTGCTGCAAACTCCAGCAAATAAACATGAAAAATCTAAATTTTAAAGTCCAAGTTCCATCCCAGTCTCTGAGAGTACGGCAGATCTCATATTGATGCAACAAAGGGCACTTAAATTCCCCCTTTTTGTCAGATTGCTTAAAGGGCGATGTAGAAAAATATCATAAGTCATACTAGGGCTGTGCTCATCAGCCATTTTTTGCGATCCGATTAATTGCCTAATTTTTCTCAATGTCAGTTTTCTCGATTCGATTCTGTCGCGCGCGGTAGTGCTTGGAAAAGTGTGGTGGGGGCCGGACCAGCACCATGTAAAATACATAGCACGGCCCTCTCCACACTTTTCCAAGTACTACCGCGCGCGATAGTATCTATCGTAGTGCAGTTTCAATGGCGGCCGGCTGTGGCCGGCTCCAAGCCGCGGTCTTTTTAAAGAATAGGGTAGGCTCTTTTGTATTTTGGGGGTAGGGAAAACAATGGAGGTAGGGCGGGGGGCCGTATTGAGTTTGACAATCGATGTCCTCTCATGTTAAACATCGATCTTACGACTTTGCCGATCACTCGATGTCGTGCCTATCGAGCCCAGCCCTAAGTCATACCTGTACATTTTTTGAAATTCTCTGATTAAATGATCATCTTATATCATTATCAGCACCAAATACTCACGTTGAGGATGCTGTGGACTGACCATTCCTCTCATTATTCTGCCTTTTGCCGTTATCACCATCGCTGGGCCAGGCGAGCCTGCGTCGCACCGGAGACACCTCCTTCTTCTCCTCTGCCACAGCTTCACGCCTGGATAAAGGCAAGGTCAAATATATTCACATACATTTAACCCGGATGCTGCTGCTGGCTAATTCGGCCAGTATAAAATGATGCAAAAACCCTCAATAAATGATTGAAACCCTGGCACATGGGTACTCATCTGAAGGTGTTTAACAAGAACTATCCAATGAATACCAACATGACAAGGTTAAGATGGTTTTCAAATATCTTTGCATTTTGGACGAAAGGAGTCTCCCTACCCAATATTTGGAAACATTATTTGGTATCCTTTTTTTCTATCAAATCACCTGCTTATAAAAATCCCCTTCCTTCAATAAGTTTCTTTATTGGCGAAATAAATGTGGCATTTCAATGACTAAGTACATTAATCCTTGAAATGTAGTGTACAATGTGGTGCTATTCTGTACATTAAAGGATCAATTAGAGATATGGATGTTTCTAGAACAATATAAAAATCATTATAACATAATAATGACCATTAAGGCGATTATTCTCTCCACCATCCTCACGTTGGTGTAATTTTTCCTCTTCACCACACATGCTATAAACCTAAAGCCTGCAGTGCTGATGCCTCACCTTCCGTTCCTCTGTCTGGCCACGCTGGACTCGAGGGAGAGCGCCGAGAGGGTGCTTGTGGTACTAGCAGCATCCCACAGGTCGTTCTGCTGGGCCCACAGCTGGGCCAGGTGCTCCCGCGAGAAGTGTGTCCCCTGCGCGCGCTTACGGTACTCCTGGGCGCGATTCCTCAGCTCCATCACCTCCGCAAACCAATTACTGACTGCTCCCCTAGCGGCAGACACCGGCATCTCAACCACAGGTTCAATCTCCTGCAATAGGAAATAAACAAAAAATACTGACTGCTCCCCTAGCTACTGACACTAGCACATCAATTACAGGTTCAATCTCCTGCGATAGGAAATAGACAAAAATTACTGACTGCTCCCCAAGCTACTGACACTAGCACATCAATTACAGGTTCAATCTCCTGCGATAGGAAATAGACAAAAATTACTGACTGCTCCCCTAGCTACTGACACTAGCACATCAATTACAGGTTCAATCTCCTGCGATAGGAAATAGACAAAAATTACTGACTGCTCCCCTAGCTACTGACACTAGCACATCAATTACAGGTTCAATCTCCTGCGATAGGAAATAGACAAAAATTACTGACTGCTCCCCTAGCTACTGACACTAGCACATCAATTACAGGTTCAATCTCCTGCGATAGGAAATAGACAAAAATTACTGACTGCTCCCCAAGCTACTGACACTAGCACATCAATTACAGGTTCAATCTCCTGCCATAGGAAATAGACAAAGATTACTGACTGCTCCCCTAGCTACTGACACTAGCACATCAATTACAGGTTCAATCTCCTGCGATAGGAAATAGACAAAAATTACTGACTGCTCCCCTAGCTACTGACACTAGCACATCAATTACAGGTTCAATCTCCTGCGATAGGAAATAGACAAAAATTACTGACTGCTCCCCAAGCTACTGACACTAGCACATCAATTACAGGTTCAATCTCCTGCGATAAGAAATAGACAAAGATTACTGACTGCTCCCCAAGCTACTGACACTAGCACATCAATTACAGGTTCAATCTCCTGCGATAGGAAATAGACAAAAATTACTGACTGCTCCCCAAGCTACTGACACTAGCACATCAATTACAGGTTCAATCTCCTGCGATAGGAAATAGACAAAAATTACTGACTGCTCCCCAAGCTACTGACACTAGCACATCAATTACAGGTTCAATCTCCTGCGATAGGAAATAGACAAAAATTACTGACTGCTCCCCAAGCTACTGACACTAGCACATCAATTACAGGTTCAATCTCCTGCGATAAGAAATAGACAAAAATTACTGACTGCTCCCCAAGCTACTGACACTAGCACATCAATTACAGGTTCAATCTCCTGCGATAGGAAATAGACAAAAATTACTGACTGCTCCCCAAGCTACTGACACTAGCACATCAATTACAGGTTCAATCTCCTGCGATAGGAAATAGACAAAGATTACTGACTGCTCCCCTAGCTACTGACACTAGCACATCAATTACAGGTTCAATCTCCTGCGATAGGAAATAGACAAAAATTACTGACTGCTCCCCAAGCTACTGACACTAGCACATCAATTACAGGTTCAATCTCCTGCGATAGGAAATAGACAAAGATTACTGACTGCTCCCCAAGCTGCAGACACCGGCACATCAATTACAGGTTCAATCTCCTGCGATAGGAAATAGACAAAAATTACTGACTGCTCCCCTAGCTACTGACACTAGCACATCAATTACAGGTTCAATCTCCTGCGATAGGAAATAGACAAAAATTACTGACTGCTCCCCAAGCTGCAGACACCGGCACATCAATTGCAGGTTCCATCTCCTGCGATAAGAAATAATTATGTAAAGAATGAGTAGGAATCCTATTTTCTATTATTAAGTAAACATAGATATGAAAAATTGAAAAAGCTTCAAGAATGTAATGATGTGAAATAGCCATGGTAGCCCTATACAAATTAACAACGATACATGATGTGGCTACAAACATGACTGGCATTTATAAAGTCCTGGCTAAGACCCTCAAAGGACTTGCTCAACAAGCGTACCTTGGCAGATTCTACATGAGGGGGGTTGGCACCCCTCCACGCCCCCTCCTTGTACTCGAACTTCTCAGGCGAGCGATAGTTGCTATTGTATTCAGACACCCACTTCCTACAAGGTAAGCAATGCAAAACAATGAGACAGCTGATGAGAAGTAGAAGAAGAAGAAGAAGAGGAAGAAGTTGAAAACAACATGTAATTCCTGAGATACTGCTCATAAGATAATGCTCATTTACAGAACTTGTCAGTACAGGAAAAAGAGTGATAAACTGTAAACTTTTTTGTAACTTATATTCACACAATTTATGTAACAAACTGAGGACTTAAAGTGATAGCAATAATGAAATTAAGAAATGGATGTCATCTCTTTTGCTACGCCATGTTACTGATAGGAAACTCCCAAACCATGTATTGTAACGCCTACAAAAATAGACACAATTAAAATTGGTTTACAATGGTTCAAAAAGTTTCTAGAAGAAGCTGTGGCCTAGACTTGCAAGATTGTAATGATTAAAAGTGCTTGGGTAAATACTGGCTTAATAGTATTCAAAAAGAATTTAAATATCTATAAAAAATGATTAATACACATTTATACGCAATTTATCGTTTATAAACTGCTAAATAGTATTACAATCTTTCATAAGTAAATGGAGGTCATTTTCATAAGTTAAAATAATTAAGATTCAAGTCACAACTTCATAAGTATTCCCTTTTTAATATTTTGAATATCTCAGACTAAAGGCATGTCCCAATAGCCGAGTGGTCTCAGGCATTCCCACAGATTTCTCGTCTCTCTCTCTCTCTCCACTGCTGCCAGTGTTCTAATATGACTCCAGGCATGAGAGAAAGTTTCCAGTGACTTGGAACTAGGTTTCCTCCAACATTAACAACTTGCTAGTCAGAGTTTAGTCTCAATAAGGCAGAAAAAAATGATAATAAATGAAATTTCAAATTCAAATCTGGAATTAATACCAGTAGTCTCTCTTACTTACTTGTACTTTCCGTGTGGGAAGAATGGTTTCTGGGGGTTAAGTGACTCGCGTATGAGGTGCCTGTTTTGGGGGGATAGTAAGGAGGGGACCCCAGCAGGGGGAAGCTGCTCAGGGGCCAGAGCTGAAACAAAGCAAAGTAAAATTTCAACATCTACGACATAAAACCTTGCTAAATCTGGAGTTTTTATTTTTAGTGAGGCAAATTGTCAATTACGAGCTATGCAAATAATGTCCAACAAGATCTTGGAGATGTTTATCCATCATTATAGTTATAGGTTGTAGTTGATCCACAATATGAATAATGAGGAAGATTCGTCTACATAAGTATGGGATGTTAAGATTTTTTTTTATTCTCTATATTTCACTCCTTCATCCCAAAAGCACCTGATTATGCTGGGTATCTCTTAATCTGAAGAAGACTTTATGAAACTTAAGAATGTTTCAGGTAAACATGAATATGTTAATTAAAAATAAACACGTCATTTTTAAAACTCAATGACAAAAGTTTTCAAGGAGTGCATGAGAGGGTTAAATATACAACCCCTTATTGAACCATGTAGCAGGGAGCAACTAAATCTGTTTGTTTATTCTACTGGACAAGTGGAACTCACCTCCTTCACTCTTACTTCTCTTCATCTGAAAAAACAACAACAAAAAATGTGAAGTACATGAGATGATGATTGAAAGTTTTATTCAGAAGTTAGTTTTGAGCATGAAAAGGATCTCATTAGATTACATATCTAATGCACTTAATGTGGTTGCTGTTTGTAATGTTCTTATTAACATTCTCCTTTAAGTTCATTTCTAGTACATGCTTTCACATGAAGGATTTTACCAAATTTGGCAGGCTGCTTTTGGCCGCTTTGAGCATTATTGGTTTAACACTACCTTAGGAGGGAACAAGAATTCAAAGTTAATTGCTGCTGAGTCAGCAGATCAATTAACAAGAGTCATTGCAGTTATTAAAATTAGAAAAATATTTTTACTCTTACCTTGGATTTTTTCTTGGGTGTCACCTTGTTGTCGTCCTTGTTTTCGCTGCTGAGTTTGACGGGCTGGTACTTGTAGGGCTTGAACTGTTTCTGGTACTCGCTGACCTGAGACACCACTGCTGACTTACTGGGGACGAGGCTGGTGTTACTGTTATACACAACCTACAAGCATCAATGGCACATAACCATCAAGTTAAGCAGGTTTGGGCTCTTATCAAAATATTGCTAGGATACATGAAATGATAAGGGAGGAAGGATGGAAGAAGTTGATTCATTTCTTTCATGTATTTGCTATGCAGGATCATTGCAGGTACACAATCAGCACCTAAGAAAGGAATCATTTCTCAGCTATTGTAATTAGAGGTAGAAAACCTGCTCCACTACTCAGATATATTGAAAAGTGACAAGATTCCTTTGAGATCTATTTTTCACTTCTGGACCATAATGTGTCTTAGAACCGTGCTGATAGCTAACCTGTTCGGCTGCCAATAGAGGGCTCTGCTCTACAGGAGTCTTCCAGTGGAATGCCTTGTTGTACTCCGACACCCGCTTGTGTCCCTTAGGCCTGGGAGGAGGAACACCCGCACGGTACTTCATCGCATAGTCCGCCTGGGAAAAGAAATGATAATTATACATTATAATTTAGTTGGGAATAATACAAAAAGATGAATGGGTCAGGGTTTAACAATACACAAATAGTTCACCTAGCCAAATCTATATACGTGTATGAATTGTTTACTTGATTGTGAAGTTATTGTCAACACACTCTTAGCAAGAATGGGTAGAGATTTCTAGGGGTCAGACTTGTCCCCATCTGAAAGAGTTACTTTTCCTGTCATTCTTTGAAGCAAATAAACAAGGTTACAGGGAAAGTTCAAGTCCTTACCATCTATGTTAAACAAAATATAATTTTGAGACAAATTACAAAAAAAAAAACCCTTTTTTGGCCAAAAATCTAAGAAATTGTCAAGTATGATGTTTTACATATCACCGACACCTCATGATATATCTGAAAGCTTTAAGATGAGCCCTGTTGTATCCAAATAGGTCGGAGGAAAATATATACAAATGTATCTTTCACAGCCTAGAGCTGACCCTAGGCTAGGAAACATACAGAATGAGAGTTGCGTACCGTTGCCTCCTGGGCCGAGTCAGCCACGCCTTTCTTCATGTCGGTCTGAACGAATTCATTCATTGCCCCAACCCGCTTATCCCGCCGGCTCATGGGGGCCTGGCCCGCAAACTTAGACACAGGGGCAGCTTTGATAACTGTCGTCTTTGATGATGGCTTGTCTTTCTTCGGGGCAGCTTGGATGTCAACCTGTAATGCACAGATAAATTTGAATGATTTTTTAAAACATTTTTGCCACTGTTTGAACATTGGAGTAAATTTGGTAAAATTTAAAATGTCTTAATATTTACAAGTGTTCAGACTCGCGGCCAAGAAACTGATTGATCAATCACAGAAACACCCAAGCGAATAATTGACAAATTGCGAGATCTAACTACATCGTACCAAGCCATTTGCCTGTAGTTGAACATTATAGGTGGAAAGGGCGCTATATCAAAATCAATTATTATTATTATTATTATTATTAAGCGTTCTCTGCCCGTACACTCAAGAATATCTTTGATCACGGATGAGTTCAGTGAGACAACTTACCGCATCTTTGCCTGTAGCGTTCTCTGTCTGTACCGACTCGTCCACTCTCTGCCGTTTCTCCGGCTTACTGGCGGGGGCGTGGCCCTGGAATCTGGATACTGGAGCAGGCCTGGGCACTGCCGCAACTCTCTCCTCTTTGGAGGGAGAATAAGACTTGTCCTTCCTCGGAGCATCAGGAGTGCTTTGTCCATTCACCTGGTACATCGTATAAAAAACTCATTTAAAAGAATGGAATACAGAAATGAAATTGGAAAGCCTTATTACCATTACATAACAACTATTACTTATTGTCCATGTTTTTAGAGAGGGGACAGAAGAAACCCTTATGTTTAAATATATATACCACAACTGAGTAGCCCAGTGCACTACTAAGCTAGAAGTTCTGGTAGACCTGTCTAACTTTTGATAGCACAACTAGAGTATTAGCCATGCTATAGCTTTCTAAAGTTTAACCATTGGTGATGGTGAATTCAATGGCATCCTCTCAGAGTCTGACACCTTATATCAATTAAAATTCACCAAAGAATAATCAGTATCCATGGGCAAGCAGACTAATTCATACAAAGGCTCTCTAAAGTTGCTATCTGCAAGGCAACTTCCAGAGACAAAGTAGTAGGTGACATATTTGGACATACCTTGTATGATTTTGCAAGTGCAGGTTTTTCCCTGGTTTTTGTTTTGTACTTGATGCTAGGTGCGAACTTGTCCTGGTTGCCGATGAGCGTGTATTCGTCGTTGAGAGGCGCGTCCGGGATGAACTGGGTGGTGGAGGTAGTGGTTATAGGCAGAGGCTTCTTCCTTCTCTGTAACGGAGGCTCTGCAACTACACATACACCAACAAAAGAAAATTAACTGCCTGTTGATCTTTTACTAGTCAAAACAACTTAGGGAGTACCAAGCTAGATGATATGCAACATTTCTTATAGTAGGTTATAGGTATGGCTTGTAAGTACATTTATAAGTCATAGCAACCCAATAAGAAATATTTAAACATTTGAAATCTTTAATATCGCAATAAACTTGATATGGCCAGTATTTTGTAAACAGTGACCCCATCATTACTGAGGACTTTAATAATGCATGTTATTTAAAGTTATTTACCTATAAATGAGAAATACCTTTTAATGCTACATCTTATAATTATAATAGGAAGTAGGTTTGGCTTAAAATTGTTATTTTTCTAGCAAACAAATGGGTTTTCAAATATTCAAAATCTTCACGACCACAAAAATAAAATACTGGATATGGTCATGATATGAGAAATATGGCCTTAACATTCACCAAGATCTAGTTCAACTTTTTACAAATTACAACAATGCTGTACTTCATGATATATAACATCATTTCAGTGACATTGAACGATTTTGAAAAGTTGAGCTGATCTCTAAATATACTAATTTAGCAAAAAAATACCTACTTACTGAATGGTATATAAAATTATAAATAAATTATATTTCAAAGCATTTATCAACACAAAAAAGTAGAACAACAAAAACACATCAAGAATATGAAATGAACTGTTCCTATGAATATCCCAGAATATAATAATCTATAAATACTTAAAAACATTTATTTAAAGGGCTTCTTAGAAAGAAAGTCAACAATTTTAATCTTGGCAGTAGTTTCCAGGGCACAAAAGTATTAACAAATCCAAAAAAAACAAAAAAAAACAAATGTGTTGAACGCCATCAGTCTTTGCAATTAGCTAAATATTGAAGCTGTTTAATTTAATAAATGAGAAAACTTTAGATTTTGGGTGTCATATTTTGTAGAGTAAGTCCTTTTATTAAATATACAGACACTGAGACAGCAATTTCTCTTTTGTAACTCTTGCGCATTGATGGCTTAATATTTGCTTAAAACTGACAAGATCAAAGGAATCACAACCAAAATTTTTGAATGTCCCACTTTGTATATATATATTTAAGAGATTTGGGACTGGGAGTCAATTTCATGACTTCTATTGCCATAGCAATTCCTTTGACCTTAAGAACAAAATTTAAAAAATAAAAATAATAAGTTGTAAGGAATAAATAACAAATGAAAAGCAAAGAAATAAATGACAACTATATAGGTGTGAAGTGTTAACAGATGTATGAATAGCAAAAGAAGAAATTGAGCAATTTGGTAAGCAAAGGTTTTGTTTGGGGTTTCCAGTTGAAAAAGAGAGGGCAGGGTAGGCTTTCCTCCTTTTTAAAAATCAAGCACTAATGAGAATTCAAAAGAAATTTAAAACAAAATGTTTTGAAAATTTCTTTAGAAAAGTGCTTTACAAAAATAACCAAAAAATACAAAAAATATATTTGTAGGTAATGAGAGAAATGTTCATCAGCTCTCCTCCCAAATTTTTTGTGAGTTTCAAAAGCATCATTTATCCAGATGATAATTTCATAGGAATATACTAGCGAGAATGAATCTAGCTAGCACTATCAGGTGTGACAAAATTGTTAAAATGGAAAATTAATTTAATTATGAAATGGGTACTTTAAGCTCAAGGTGGATGTTGTTCCCATACAAAACCTTTTTGACCCTAGGATCCTATTGGCCTCATTGACCATTTCTACTTAGCTGTGAGGTTAGTAGTCCATCAAAGAAGAATTGGGTTGCGCAACCCATTGAACATTAACAAGGATGAATCTGACCTACCATATATATTATTGCTATTGGTATTAGCATTACCTAGCTCGCCGGACGAGCGCCCTGCTACCGGCGCCACCTGCTCCATGGTGGGGCTGAAAGTCTTGCTGCGATACGAATCCAACCATTTGTAGTTCCTTACATACTCACTATCCCCCTACAAAAATAAAATGATATAACATGATTTACAGAGCTCAACATTGGTGGTTGCCCCGGGCAAAGTGAAAACTGTATATTGCTTGCCCCACTGGGCAAACTTGTACGCTGCACATATTTCAGGTTTACTATTGAGAAAGTTTGCTAGTTTTGTGGTCTGGCATCCAAGCTTGTGTTAGAAATATGCTTTCACATGCCAGCAACATGTTCTACTTGGTTTTGAATAAAACATTATAAAACATACAATTTTTGAAGGGCAGGTAAAAGTTGGAGTAGGGCAAGTGAAAGCTGAATTTCACTTGCCCTACTGTAGTAAAGCTTCCCTAAACCATGCAGCCGACTCGTGCCTCACAGTGAGAGTATATACATGTGTATGTATATAAAAAGAAGAAAAAAACAGTCAGTCAGGCTTGGGTCAGACTATACTTTTTTAAGTTATTGGTTCAAGCCAAATCAAGGGGCACTTGAATTTTGACAGGCGAGTCATATGGTAGTTTTTCCAAATGCCATTATATGGAATCTGCACATACTTTGAGGGTGATAGACTTCATTCAGTTTACCATTTATCATCTGATGCTGATTAAGTCTATGGGTAAAATGTGAGGTATCAGTGTTTTGAGTTTTTGAGGCTTAAATCATGCCCAAAACTCTCATGATGCATCATAATGAAAAAAAATAACAAAACAACTGAATAGCAGGGATTGATATGAAGATATATATTGCGTGAGACAATTAAGTTGGCATTGTCAATTGTGCCTAATGGATGGTCCAAGTACATGTACTTCTCCTAAGACAGTAATAAAATCAAAACATCATAACACATATTATCAGTGATTATTGGTAAGATTTATTCAAAAGCAATACCAAAATGGGTAATCTCCTTTCCATTAAAATGAACGTGATATGCATGTGCAATTTGCTAATTACTGTCCAAAGCATGCCAGCATATAATCACTTGACAGTTATGCTGAGATGAAGTAGACGCCAATCACGCTTGAAACTGAACTGGTATTACACTTGCTGTGATAACGATACTGATGGTATTGCCACTGCCACTGGTGACAACAACAAACTTACCTTAAATCTAACAGGCATTTTAGCTCTATTTCATTGACTTTAAGTAAGCTATTTCTTTCAGTAATGCTTTTAAAACGTTAAAAGTAAATGCATTCATTGGCGTCGGACAACTGCAAGTCAGACTTTCACATCTGTATGTGTAATTTAGTAAACATTGGAAGCCAGTAGCGGCACAATGCGATTATAGTAGTGGCGTCGTAAATGTGTACGCCTGCGCAGAGAGCATGAAAATAACGGGCGCAGGCCTAACTAAGCGAGGACTTGATAAACAATTCGCGGCTTACCTCTTAGAATTTCCAGCAACATTAGTTATGACAGTGGCCTGTGATATCAGAATACTTAACCTATATATCTCTGGTTAGGATCTGAGATAAAAACCAACAGATAAATGAAATGCAAACAGAAAATCTAAAATAAAAAATGAAAAAATAAATAAATGCATTAAAAGATAGATATCTATAGATAGATAGATAGATAACCTGAGACAGATTGATATGTTGATAGATAAAAATAGATACATAGATTAATTAATTAATCAATTGATTAATTAACGAATGAATGAATGAATGAAACCTGCTTGTCTCTACCCCAAAATTAAATAATAGCCGTTTGGATAGTTATTGCCTATCACCATAAAAACCAACAGGATCAACAGCAGGGGCTTAGCCGTAATGTGTCCAGCGTGTCATTTGGACACGCAGAACACTGTTTTTTGACAGTTTGGACACCCAAAATTTTATGTCAGAATTTGCTGAAGATGACTTTTCTTAGAAGATAGAAGATGTAGAAGCTGTAGTGTCACTTTTATACGACACACAAAGCAGTATCTGGCCTAAAAAAGCAAAATCTGTAAAGGTATAGGGTCTATCTTATTAGTAGTATGTATTTTGTACCACACTTTGGACACGCAAAAGTCTATGAAACCTCTATTTGGACACCCTGTTTCCAAATATCGGCTAAGACCCTGATCAACAGGGTCGAGATGGGGACAAACCTCTTCCCCCAACAGCCATTACGCGTCAAATACATTACCTTCATCACTTCAGTAGGTCATTTTCTGGTCAACTAAGGTGGCATATGGGGACTATTTGGGAATGAATGGTCAACTGTTTCAGCCAAGACCTATTCTCTTCATTTCAGACCGACTCTGAGGGTCTAGGCCGTCACTTAAATAGCAAAATAACACCAACTATAAGACAAAATGCCATAGGCTTAATTGGAGTGAATTTCCAAATGCTACAGATATTCGTCTATAAAGTGAATGTGAATAAGTGCGTTAAGGTAGCTAATGGGGTTAATTGTGAATACTGGGTCATTTCGAGATTTTTTACTAACGTTAAAGCCTATGGCCTTTCCCACCACCAATGATTAATATTTTCAAAAATACCCCACCTACAATAATTTTGAAAGGACCTCCACCAACGTTTCTTTAAAATGTGAACCCCCATATATACTGTTTTTACCCCACCTACAATGATTTAGTACTAGTTACGCGACTAGACTGGATGGTTACCGAAAAAATTGTTGTTATTTTTTCGGATTTTGGCAATATGAAAAGAAAACAGATCTATGTAAGAATCATGTTCTAACGCTTGTTCTCTGTCATATATTAAAAGGATTAACGACTCAGACAACGACAAGTTGGTTAAATTTGCAATTTCCCGCGAGGTGCCTCTTGGGGTGGCTTTATTTTAAGGGGTTTCGCATCGTCCGCATAATGGGTAGGTTCCCGTCGTTTAATAGTGATAATACTATAGGGGCTTTATTATGTGCCTGGGGTGGGCCTCAGTGAATCGCTGTTGTCATTGTTGGATGCCATGTAACACTGTGTATTATTGTAGGAATTGATCAGGGGAGATAGGTGATTGTGGCAATACCAGTGCCCGGCCCAGTCAGCAGCCAAAACCGAACCCGAAGGGCAAGGTTTTGGCTGCTGACTGGGAGGGCACTGGTAGTGCCACAATCACCTACCTCTCGTGAACAATTCCCATTTTATACCACACCTTGGCATATATACCATGATCACGTGACTGGACGGAAAGGAACATTTACAGCCGTTCCAACCATGGGAAGGTGTGGTATAATTTAGCACCTTAACCTCCTCCCATAATAATGGGTGCGTCACACATGCACATGCTTCAAACAATAGTAAATCCTATTGTGCTTTGACGTTCTGATTGTTGCGCCATCCAGAATGTTGCGACAATCTGCTCATGCTAAGTTTAGTTTAAATCTTAATTTAAAGCAAAAAAATATGTCGAAAACATGTTTGTATGTCTTGTGGTATAATGGGAATTGATCACGCAAGGTAGGTGATTGTGGCTATTTATATCATGTTGCCATAGCAATACCTAGGCATTGTTTTCCCACACAGTGCATACCAAAGTGTACTCGGTTTTCTACCCTCGTTCGTTGCCCTCGTTCGGTGTCATGGCAACCATATGTAAACAACTTTTGAAAGAGCCCTGGTTTCCACAAGTTAAAGGCACTTTTCCCAAAAATTAAACAGCGAAATATATTTTTTCATGATATAATAGCCATTAAGACCTCGCCAGGCAGCTGTGTTGGAAAACCCAAGGCCTTGGGAGGTCTGATGCATCTCACAGCCTCTGGCCTGGTGGCCCTCGGCTGTGAGATGCATCAGACCCCCTCGGTCCATGGGTTTTCCAACACAGCTGCCTGGCTCGATCTTAATCCCTATAACCAGCGCCCTCCCAGTCAGCAGCCCAAACCGAGCCCGTAGGGCAAGGTTTTGGCTGCTGACTTGGCCGGGCACTGGTATTGCCACAATCACCTACCTCCCGTGATTAATTCCTACATTATACCATACCTTCCCATGGCTATCATCTCAGCCACAAAACATCTTCTAATCTGCATTTATCTGATCTTATTGGCACAGATTCTTTGTATAATTGTTCGGCATGGTGGTCTGGACCTTCATAAGTTTCCCAGTGCTTGGTAACTTTGTCTGTTTGGTTGGAACAGCTGTAAATGTTACTTTCCATCAGGTCACGTGACCATGGTATATACGACAAGGTGTGATATAATTTCTTACAGATACCCCCGCCACTGTTTATCATTTTCTTTCAACCGCCCCCCCCCCCCCATCAATAATTATTCTTTATGTCTGGACCCCCACCAATTTTACTATTTTTATGTGAGCGCCCCCCCCCCCCTCCAAGCCGATTTTCCTGGAAGAGCTCTTGGCCCCTTTCTCAATATCAAATTTCACCAAAACAAAACGCTTCAAACATGCATTTTGGGTATCAATTATTGACAGGTTTGCTTGAAATTTGGCATAGCCATAGCTAAGAGTATTTGAAAGGGAAATATATCCCAATTTTTTAATCTTAATTTTGTCCAATGGTTATGGAATATGAAAGCTAAAAAAGGGACTCACTTTTTACTCATTTCAAATAAAAATTCTGTTAGAATTGGGAATTAAATTTGAAATGTGTAAAAAATTTGAAATGTGTAATATCTTTCCTCTGTATTGATCTGACCTTCACATTTAAGAATTTAAAGGTACCTGGCACAACTCTGTGGATAGCAGCCCCGTTTGAAAACACTATGCATGTTTTTTTCATTTGTATACCCCCAAATTCTTATATTCTGCTAAGAAGGTACTTTGGTGATGCTTAATGTAATCCCCATCAGCAAACCTTTCAGACAATATTAGTTTGTATAAACTGAATTGTCAAATAAAAGCGGGATAGAAGAAAAACTGAAATAAGAAATTAACCCCAAAAGCTACCTTAAATTACACACCTATACGAACTCATTGCTCGATTGGTTATACCTAAGGCAAGGTGCGAAAGGGCGACCGATTCGCTGATTATGATTGCCGTCGTTTTCCATACTAAGTACTAGCACATAGCTACTTTGCCGGCGTGAATCGGTCGTCTTTGATAAGGTCATGGCGGCTGCTAGGGAATATAAACGACTGTAGATATCATGAAGTAAACACCGCAATTCGAATTAATCTGATGATGACAAATGGAAGTCAAACATGTGATTCGTGCAGCTATTCCTGTTGAGTTACTTCATAAAGACTTTCTACAGTGCTTTGATGCGATAGGTGTTGTTTGTCACTTTCAAAGTTTCGGAAACTGAGGGCGGAAACGAATGCGGAAATGGACTGACCCTCCAGCTTTATAGTTGACCTAGATTTGAGTCAGAGGGGGAGTCGATTAACAACTGATTACGTACTTGCTGTGGCTCCAGTCATACTCGGGCTGCGCTATCACGATGTTGGCTTGTCATTGAGTCCTTGGGAGTCAAATAGGATGTACTGGATGGTGATTATGCTCTCTGAGGGCTGATGGCAAATCCATAAAAAACTACTGAAAGTTTTGCCTTCCACATCTAATTACAGGTATGTCATCTTTCTACAGGTATGTCATGATCATCTTTCTCTATACTGGGTCAAGTAGTATATCAAGGACATATATACATATATATACAGGAATAGAACTTTATAAACAGTTTGCATTACTTTCATAATTGATTCACTCATTGCTTCAAAGCCTTTAATTTGCCATGGCTCTAATCCAGCTTTATCAAATAGATGGAGACAGGTAAATATGTACACATACCTTAGCCTGTTTTAAAGATAAGGAGCTCCAAAGAATTGACAAGTATTAAGGTCTAAATCTGTTTGCATATGATCCTCTTTATAGTGAATGGTGCTTCTGATGTACCCCAGCACATTTACCTTTCAAAATGTAGTTTCATTAGGTCATTTGCTGAGATCTTTCCTAATAGATTTGAAGCACCTTTGAAGTGATGAGTGATAATTTAAAGAACTGGTTTTGATGATTTTCATTTGGTGCTTTTCAAAGCATTTGTAATTTTGCGAAACATGATATTGGGATTACCATCTCCATCTTGAAGGTGGTGGATTTATAATTCAGCTTCCAAGAATAAACAGTCAACACACGTGTATATAAGCTCGGCCAATAGGGCATCTTTTTGACACCTACACCTTTGGAAATCATACTTTAGAACAACCACATATTTTGGTTGGGAATTTCTGATGAAGTCAATTTCTAGGAAATTACTGTGAATTCATATTTACTAAGGCCACTCCAATTTAATTACTTGTCTTACGAGCTCAGGAGGCAGGAAATGTGCCTTTTTGGAATATTATAAAAAAAATAAGTCTGAAAAATGTGTTTTATTTTATTATTATTATTTTTTTAGAGTCTGCCGACTAGGATTGGTAGCAAGATGTTTCTAACAGCCTGTCCTCAACTAAATAAAATCAATCAATCAATTAATTAATCCCTGTAACCTGAAGGGTGGGAGATATACAGGGGATCCTCAAATCTGAGGCTCTACTATGTACAACATTGATAAATTCCTACATAGTTGATTGAATCACCCTTACAATGAATATTCTTAAAACGAAATTATTTTTTGGAGTCTGTAAGACAACAAAGTTGACTTTTTTCTCTTTTTTGGGGGGGGGGGGGGGGGGGGGGGGGTCTGACAGATTCTTTTTCAAAAAAAGCTTGTAAGACAAGTAATTACATTGGAGTGGCCTAAGATATAAATGATATAGGCCATCACAAGAAGAAATGGATTTTTTATATTCAATTTAGTAAATAATATACCATCTTTTGTTATCCCAGTATCTTGTTTTGTTATATCAACATCTTACACAAAAAAATATAGGACACTCATCATCAGGATTTCAAAAATGCCTCTCCAAAACAGCAATTCACAAAATATATATATGCCCATCCAGATTTAACGAAGTACTCCTGGCTTCGTCATATCCTCCAACTTCATTCAATATCATAACTTATATGAAAGGGCACACTACAGCCATGTCTAAGAAGATAGTTTGTTACATATGAAGAAAATGTGATTGCATATAAATATTTCCAAAAAAAAGTTTAAAAAAAATTTATCTGGAAAATGTTTCCATATAGGGTCTAAAAGGAGTCTTTTATTTAAAGAAACTGCCTGTCCAAAAGACAGGCTGTAAGGGTCCTTTCTAATTAAAGTACCTGCTCACGATTCACGTGATAGCCAATTTCTCATGTACCTTGTCTTAGTCTGAGTAAAACCATACAGCTTTCAAATGAGGTAGTTCAGCCTCATTACTACTGACTCATTTAGAGCATGGAGCAATGGTTTTCTACAATATCTAAAGATGGTGGTCAGGGGATTTTTTTCTGAGGTACATGGTAAATATCCCAGAGTACCTTGTACTATATTCTATCAGAAAATGAATTTATGATTCTGTGATGTCCAGAATAGTGTGGTCATTTCATTTAAAGGGGAACTTAAAAAGCCTAACATACATATTAGCTTATATGAAAGTAATACACTTCAAGAATTGGATGCTGTCATCCTTACTCTCTCAGTGATCCCACGAGGTGAGAATTTTGCATATTGTCATCATCCTGCCCAGCCCCTGGCAAGCCCCTGCTAGCAGCCATGTTCTCCAATTGCTATCAGCTGTGACTCATTGAGTGGCAGCCACTTCCTGCTCTTCACAAGTACTCTCTTCGAAATTTGCATTAAAACTTGTAGCAAACAGGAAAATGTTAAAATCATGTGCATCAATAGGCTGTACAAAAAGACAGGTTAGCAGAGTTAGTTTTCATATATTTCCTGTTGGTAAAGTGACTAAAGTCAGACAAAAACAGTGGCTATAGCATCACTGAAACTTGTAAATCCACCTGTCCTCTAATGTGTCTATTGAGATATTTCTCAGATGAGAATATTTTTTTACTGTCTCTGTTCTTTGACGAACATCACTCATTGCAATGTTACCTCATTTAAAGGAATAAAGATCATCTTTTCATTGAACAACACTTTCCTAAGAAGCATAGTAGCATACCCAATTTTGCTGTATATATAATAGAAAGCAATGTCCAAACGTTGCATGCACCTCTCAGAGCATTCTGGAGGCAAATTGATTCCTACTTCGCTGAATATCAAATGTACTGCAAATTATGAAGCTAAAGTTGTATAAATGACTCGATGAATTTTCCCTAATCCTAATGATGTCTTTTTATTCTTTTAATATCTTTTCAGATTGTGACAGCTGTATAGGGTTTCTCATTCAGTTAAAATGAGAATGACAGTGGCTTCCGTGGCTGTGGCCATCTTGGTTGGGCTCCTTACGACAGTCATCTGTGAAAATGAACCAATCGTCTCCTTCACAGCCAGCAGTGTTATTGGGAATCTGGAGCAGGTGGTTGTGGACATGGAATCCGGCAAGGTGTACATCGGAGGCCCAAATAACCTCTACCAATTGAACAAAAATTTAGCATTTGAATTCCGGGCCGAAACTGGCCCAAAGTTGGATCACCCGGATTGTAAACCTGGCACAAGCTGTCCACAGTATACGAAGAAGATGCTGCCTAATCATTCCAGAATTCTTGTCATCAACCCGGGCCAGTATTTGCTGGCTTGTGGCTCTGTGGAACAGGGAATGTGCACAGTACACTCCCTAAGAGACATTCACAATGGAGTAGTGCGTATGGATGCTTCCTTAAAGATAAATTATGTGGCAAGTCGCTCGGATTCCGGCAATGCCGCTTTCTTTGGTACTGGACCCACTAGAATCAGTGAGAAAGTTCTGTATGCTGCACACACCTTTGATCAGCGTCCTATGGAATTATCACCCCCCACTCTCTCTAGCCGCATCCTCAAAAGGATGGGTGGAGTATACAAACTGGAGTATGTCAGAAATGACGTGTCGTTAAACAGTTACAGCAAGATAGATATTGACTTCAGGCTGAAGGATAGTTACATTGTGAATTACATCTATGGATTTGAACACAAAGGATTCAATTATTACATCACCAATCAAAAGGAAGACTGGGATTCGCAGATATACTCAACTCGAATCATCCGGTCATGCCAAAATGATGACAGGTACTTCTCCTATTTGGAAGTTTTGCTTATTTGCAAGTCTCCTACGACAACGGAGAGTTATAATGTTGCTCAAGCAGCATACATAGGAAAAGCAGGCACAGATCTTGCTAGGGAACTGAACATAATGGATACAGACAATGTCCTCTATGTGGTTTTTGGTAAAAGCGATATTGGATCCCGAGACCCTGTGTTGACGGAGGGTACAGCTTTGTGTGTTTACGACATGAAGTCTGTGCGAACGGCTTTTACAAAAACCCAGATTCAGTGTAGTAGGGGCATAGGGTATCTCACATACTGGTTCCATGCTGCTAAACTGCAATGCAATTATGATGTAAGTATAACTAGTGTTTTGACAAATAATGAATTAATCAATTGATTTTAAAATCAATCATTTTGCCACAATCAGTGGGATCATCGCTTATGAAAAAAATTATAAATGCAAGTACAATGAATGCTCAAAAAATGAACCCATCTACCTTTCACGTAGACTAGATAACTAGCTATATGGTTTTAAACTATTTATAGATACCAAAGATCACATACATGACCTCTTACGTAAATATTATATTTCACATTTCAAAATGCTTTTACTAGGAATAGTTGATTATTGATTATCGATCATGAAGGTATTAACAGTATCCTGCCTTCTACATATGAATATTGGCAGAGAAGAGAACTTGGGAATCTTGATTCGGTCATTTTTGTATAATGGTAATTCAAAACTTCTATAATAACTTCATGTTTTGTTCTTCTTTCAGCCTGAAACATTGAACAAAATCAATGATGATTTCTGTGCAGGAATTGGAGTGCAAATTGCAATGCAGTCCGATGCAAGGAAGTCAACAACATTTCTTTCCAAAACTGCCACAATTAGGAAAGAAAACACCACTTTCACTTCTGTGGCAGTCTTTCCCTATTTGACCAAAACAGTTGCTCTTTTTGGAACACAGGATGGAGAGCTTATAAAGGTAGGATACCTTCATTATATGCACTTTTCCTGCGAAGATGAGTGTACATAGCACTTCCTTACCTTGCATGCCCTGGTCATGTGACAGAGGCCAGTAGTTTACTTGTTAGAGAATTATTTGGAAAAGATAGCAGAGACTTTATTCATTGGAATATGGGCAGCTTTTATGGACAAATTTTCAAAACTCATTTAAAAATTTAATGCCATGACATGTAGAAAGTGTTATCTACCTGTCCAAAATGTTACGTTGAGCAAGGAAAGTATGTCAGTCCCTGCTTGGATAGAAACATTTTGATGTTTTACTTTTCCTGCAAAGAGAGTGTCAAAAAGATGCCCAGACTGGCTGCCTCCTGAGAGGCAACTCTGACAGGAGAGTGGTCGGATGGGCATCTGTTTTAACCCATTAATGCTCACAGTGGCCAAAACCAGCCTGACAAATTTGGTGAAACCTATAGCTAGGAAAAACATTTACCAATGCAAATATTTGAAGGAAATGTGTCAATCATATCATGTTGTCTGGATCTGTGATACTTTTGAATGTAGCATGAATGAATGCACAAAATATTTGAAGTAGAATTGTCGCTTGAGAACTTCTTTTGAGAACATTTCTCTTTCAGAGTATTTTTTTGTCAAATTATGCTTTCATCAGATCTTTTCAAGGTGTTAGAGGCATGAATGGTTTAGAATTTTCAGACCTTACTCCTTTTTTATGAGGGATATACATGTTTATGATTATTCTATATCTGAGGATCTTTACCTCTCCCAAAATATTTGACACCCAAAATTATATGATTGAAAATATTTAACAACACCCAATTTAACCCTTTCATGCCTGCAGATCTCATGAACGAGTGTCAGCGGGATAGGTTATACTTCCACAAATAATAATAATAATAATAATTGATATTTGATATAGCGCCCTTTCCACCTAGTTCACAAACTACTATGGAGTGTTAGTTATTAAATGGCAAAGTATTTGGAGAATCATTGGATGGGATCTGATGCACATTTCATCACATTACATTTCAAGTATTATTTGAAAATAACCCTTTTCAAAAAGATATTACCACACGAGTCCTGCCATTTTAATCGGCTGCAGGCGTGATTGGGTTAAAAATGGCAGATGTTGTCTTGACAGCACAGCTGATTGTGTGACTAGAGTGCCACATCCTGGAGCCCCATATTTCTATGGCATACCACGAGGGTATCCGCTTATCTCTTGATCTAACAATGTAGTATACTGGTTTCCTCTACTTGCATGCCTCCACCAGGCAATCTGAGTATTTCAGGGTTCAACAATGTGCCTCTTATTGCTCTTTTAATTAGGGGCTTTATAATAGCTACATCAAAACAGGGCCATGTGTATATAGATATAGGTCCCTTCATGATCAAAATGACCCTCATACCAAAGGCTGATGATGACCCATGAGGTTTTAGAAGTCTACAGTGGCATGGGTGGCCACCAGATATAGAGGGATATTCTCCAGGTTTTCACAGTGTTTCACCTATATCAAGTGTTCAGTAATATTTAAGAAATCTATACATTGGCCCTTAGATATTTATTTAGGGCCTTTCTTTTCCAACAGTGAGGAGTTAAGTGGCCCCTAACTTTACACTTCTACATCTTAACCCATTAATGCAGCCGAAAGCGGCCTGATAATTTTGATGAAATCTTGCAAACAAAAGCAAAGTTGGTAAAATATTTAAATGGAAAATGTTATTCAGAACATAAGCAACAACTCTCTTTTATACATTTAGTGAAATCATTCTCCATTTCCAAGATATTGTCAAAGCATTAAAGATCCAGATGACTATTTCATTTGTTAGGGTGAACTAAGTATTAATGTGTTAAAATCAATATTCCTGTTTTACATATTAGTGAAACCATAAAGTGATGCTGCTCTAGCTGTCAGCTCCACACTGGTCCACTTAGTTATGAGAAAATGCTTGTAGCCTGACTGTAAACATCCTGCCTATCCCAGACTGACAGCATGCAGGGCTAGCTGATAATATACAGGCAACTAGGTATGCTAGCTGTGTAATACACATTAGTTTTATTGCCCCCTCCTCCTCCTCCTCTCCCATGATTCACTGCTGTGTTTACCCTGCCACTTACACACACCTGAGTTATCTCTGCACAAGAGGAAATGTGTGGTCCCTCTAGGCAAGCTCTCATACTCACTACAACTTATAGATCATGATCACTCTAGACTCAAGTGCTTGCCAATCTATTAGATACATTTATATGCTGGAGCATGGAAACCGATAGCCTGCCTCCCAGGCCTCACTTGTGGGTAGATGGCACTGCGGTATGCTAGGAGGGTAGTTGGAAATATGCCAGTAGAACCCCTTCGTGTGGCATTTGCGAGAACTAAATGGGCAACAGTAGGCCACAAGCTGTTATGTAGGTTTGGTGCGGGCATACATTTCGCCTTTGTTTTGTGTATAGGGCCACTCCAATTTAATTACTTGTCTTACGAGCTTTTTTTGGAAAAAAAATCCTGTCAGACTCCAAAAAAAAAGAAAAAAAAAGTCACCTTTGGTGTCTTAAGTACAAAAGTGGTTTTGAAATTTTCTCTCAGACTCCAAAAAAAAAAAAAAAAAAAGTGCAAGTTTTAAGAATATTCTTTGTAAGTGTGATTCAATCAACTACAGGAAGCTATCATTGCTGTAGTAGAGCCTCAGACTTGAGGAGGTATACCTCCCACCCTTATAGGTTACAGGGATTAATTGATTGATTGATTTTATTTAGTTGAGAATAGCCTGGTAGAAACATATCGCTACCAGTCCTAGTCAACAGACTCTAAAAAATAAAAATAAATAAAAAAAAGTCACATTTTTCAACTTTTTTTATTATTCCAAAATGGCTCATTTCCTACCTCCTGAGCTCGTAAGACAAGTAAATAAATTGGAGTGGCCTAGTAAAGTAAAACACAGCGTAGCCAAGTAGCTAGGCTAGGGAACTGACTGAATGCAATAAACAGGGACTTGCCCTATTCGACAGGCTGTCTCTCTAAAACCTCCCCTTCAGAGGCCAGGAGAGGAGGGTATTTACAGTAAATCCTCCATACAGAGTTGACCCTGCAAGACTAATGCTGTCACCAATCCAAATCAACATACATACTTTCCTTGCCAAAGGGTGACTGAATGACTATCCCTGAACTTAATATCCCTATGCTGCACACAGTTTTATTTCTCTTTTAAGCTACACTCATAAGTATATAAATGTTCCTCAGTACACATTTTGGGACTCAGTAATGGCATAGACTCATATGCATGCCAATGAAATACATGCATGTACCGGTATGTGATTTGCCATTGTCATTAAAAGCTGACTGGCTATACTGACCATAATAATGTATTATTGATATCTTTATATAATATGTATCAATTTACTCCACTTGGTTGTAATTCTTCTGTAATCGATACATACTTAGAGATCTCCTTGACATGTGTAGTTTGAATCTATTGTACACTGGAAGACAACTTAAGAATGAAGTATAAATTTTGCCAGAAATGTTTTACTGTTGCTCGGGGTCCTTTCAACTTTTCCCCATCAGATGGAGTAGAAAATATATTTGTTGGAGAACCATAATCAATCCTATGACAGCCATAAATATTGTGAATACTTTATTCCTTGTTCAGAAGTTACCTTTAAAAGTATTTTAATAGAAAGAGACAATACTTTTCGGGGACACTCTAAGCAGGTGAGGGTTAATCAAATTTTGTCCAATCAAATATAAACTTCTATTGTGCCTACTGTATGATTCCACTGTTCTGCTGTTGAGTAAGCAATTCCTAGAATAGTGTTTTAAGGTTTTGTTTGGGTAAGAGGTTATTGGGTTTGCGTGAGTGATAAGAGGCTGTTGTTTGATCAAGCTGTTGGACGTGTGTGCAGTAGGTTAAATAAATTATGTTTGCTGCGTATGAATGTCTAATCCAATTAATCCAATTATCACTACAGAGGAAACTCAAAACAGCCTAGATATTTTGGTGATTTTTTCAAAGCATCTTTTGGGAATTTCTAAAGAGAAGTTGTAAACACGCTCTACACTTATTCTCCTTCAAATATTCTCATTTTAAAATTATTTTCCCAAGTTGTTTTTCAAAGAAGGTCTTCAGAATATGAGGTCAGTGGGTAGCTCTGTTAAATCTGCAATCAGCAGGTTGCTTGGGGTATCACTGGTTTGGTTTCAGGTTCGATTGTTGGAGCACTTGTGTCTGTTCCTAATCCTGACCATGGTAACTCTTACTGCCTCAGTAATGAGCTGTCCCTAGAAATCCTTTTTCCTATTCGCCTATTTTAAGAGCAATAACATGTCTGTTGAGGCAGTGAGCTCCCCAGGAAGTTGGGTGAGTTCATTGTATGCACAGTCCTGCAAGAGAATATGTGTGAAGTATAATGGAATAAGAATTATAAACCCAATCATTTATTCTATTTCATGTAAACAGCCTAGATTCTAGGCTAATGGCAATCATGTCTGTGCTGAATCATAGTGTGAAACACATAAACTACCCTGTCCATCCTGAGATATTTGCTGCGTCGGTTAGAATAGAAAATAATGCATTGAAATCTTAGAGATGTGAAAACCTTGGACCCTTGGCAAAAGCGTTCATATTTAAGGAGGTGTTATCATGTTAGAAGTCTGTTTGAAATGTCAAAGATACAAATAGAGCTGGGAAATTGTGTTTACATCTTCAATTCGTTCACGATGAGAGGTTTCACTATTATATTTAGTGCAAGGTTATACATAGCAGCCTATATTCTTGGGTTATAAATGTCCATTCTTTAACCCGTAACTGTATAGTTTGAGGTTATACATATAGCAGCCTATATATTCTAGGGGTTTGTCCATTCTATCACCTGTGGATCCTCCCGTCAGATGCTAAGATCAAAGGGCAGGTTTACTCTGTGCTATCTGTGTGTGTAGGCACCTGCTGTTAGCATGGCTGTGAGGAATCTAGCGGCCCAGGTAGAGCACTGTACAAATACATCCTGCCCAGCAGGCCGCCAGGCTGATATGATTAGAGTGGAGTTATTTATTTAACCCAATCATACCTATATACATATCTAACTCATACTATTTATACTATGTTGGGAATATCTATCCTACTTTTCTCAAGGGACACTCAAAGCAAGAAAGGATTTTGTGGGTCAAAAGTCACATTGAATTCTGAGCTCTACGAATAAACTAGGAAATTTAGAATATTTGTATATTGCAGATGAACAATGACAGAATTTTAACCCATTTATTGCTAGGTCATCAAGCCTTTGTTATTTTTGTGAGATCTTTATAATACATATACAAGTATTTGGTTAAAGGTCAAAGAAAAATGTCAAATAGGTTACAAAAAAATTCTCATATTTTTTATTCTTCTTTTATTCCAAAGTTAATGTAACGTTATTCTGAGATAGACCGAATTGAGGAAGGCCAATTTATTGAAACCAAGTTCATCAACTTTGTCGTTATTTTGCCTTGAGCAGGGCAGAGGAAACTTTCGGCTCCTACTTCGCTAGCCTAGTGCAGGGCCAAGGATCAATTATGTTTGTCTGTTCAATGATTTTATTCCCTTCAAGTAAGTGTTTGCATGCCTTGTGAAAAATGGCCAGTGATTGAGTCCAGAGGAGAGATGATCTGTGTCGGAAACTGTTCACTAGTAATTGTGAAGAATGAAGCCCACTCAGCTACCTGGTCCCTTGGATGAAGAAAAGAATGGATATGTAGCTAGAGACCAATTACTAAATGCCCTATAGTTAAGAGCTGGACTGTGACATGCCATGAGTACCAGATAAGGCATCAGCGCGAGGTCACGTGGGAACAAGGACCAATCAGGGCTCTAGCATCGATTACATTACAGAGAAACCTTATCTCCATCACCAGCTGGGGGTGCCCAGAGCACCAGTTTTGGCCTATTAGTGGCTATTAGTTGACACTGGTTGAGGCTAACATGTTCAGGTTGACCGGCTGGTTTCAAATCCACTTGTGTTTGGTCATCTAAGTTGGTCCTAAAACCAATAGTATCTCTATTTTATCACCCTAACTTTGCTAGTGTTTAAGGTGTCCTGGAAGTTGAAACCTGAAAACAGGTATTATCAAGGTTTTGTTTATAAATCCATGTGCATCAATGTTCTATTTTAACCACAGAATTATGACAGGCAGCAAGGTTCTATTTTAACCACAGAATTATGACCAGTTCACCATAAATACTCCTGATAATCGTGATCTCTATGAGCTCGGAATGTATATGATAACACGTTAGGAGCGTTCTGTCATGTGGAAAGCTGAGGAGCCTCATGCTTGTGTGAGTCACATGCTGGTCTAGTGGGATAAATTGCAGGAATAGGACAATGCCGTTCTGACAGCTCCACACACAAGGGAGACCGTGCCTAACTAGGCCCAGTTCCTGGTCCCTTAATTAGCTTTTGTCTGAGTGCATGACCACCATGTAATTCGGGAAACAGGATGAAAACGATGTAGTTAGCCACATTGATTGTATTGCTGGTCTGATTAGCAGGGAACTTCACCAAGGCATGTCTCGCAGCACTGCCTAAATTACTGGAGTCCTATCCAGCTAGGATCGAGGCATGTTAGATATATGCCAGTGACCTGAATTAAGTCAATGGGGTTTCCCCAGGATGTTCCAGTTTCCTCCACCATTAACCCTTCCAATGCTAAGGCTACTTTCGACAAATTCACAAGAATGCAAAGATTTTTGGAAACCATCTAAACCCTGTCATGTTGGTATTCATTGGATAGCTCTCGTTGAGTACTCTCAGATGAATACCCATTTGCCAGGGTTTCAGTGATTTTTCAGGTTTTTTTGCACCATTTTGAATTGGCCAAATTAGCCACCAGCAGCATATAAGTGTTAACAAATATTTAGTCACAATTTAACCCTAGTATGGCAGAGAAAATAGCACTTTTCAAGTGGAAGTGTGAGCTTGTGTAAGTTGTGTTCCACATCAGGGACTTAGCCAGGACCTGTCCTACCTGTCTTTCGGACAGGCAGTTTCCTGAAAACCTCATTTTCGGACAGGCAAAAATCTCTGAGAACAATTTTCAATTTTAACTTTTTGGGGATAATAACCAAATATTTTAATAACTAACCATCTTCTAGGACATAGCTGAAGTGTAAATTGCCCTTTTTAACATAATTTACTATTAAATGAAGTTGCTTTAAGGATTTGAGGTAGATAAGTAGCTAAATCTGGACGGGCAGAATTTTTGGAATTTATATTTTGGACAGGCATTTTTGAAATCCTGGCTAAGATCCTGTTCCACATGTAAGTATTGAACACCTTGCAATCTGTTAGTTTGTATGGTCCCTGACGTAAGCAGATCTAATTAGTCCAATTAGGTCATGTCCCAGCTGGGACAGTTACATAACTCTAGTTGCAGATTTTTTTGATAGAATAAACATAAACATAGGATTCTGTAAGGTTGTATATATTCAAAAGTACTTGTGTTTTTGACTTATGATATTCAGTCAGAGCCCTGTTTTAGTGTTGATCGAGTTAAGCATTTCTCATTCAAATACTGTATTCTTCCGATTAACCGCACATCGCAGGTAGAGGTTGGGAAAATTTTCTGTAGAAGGGGTGTTGGCAATCTTCCGTTTTACCGCTCACCCCAATGATTGCCAATCGTATTGTATTGGCCATTATTGCACCTTTGCGCTCTTGCTGTTCAGCTTGCTTAGATGCTTGGCACTATACACTTCCGCATGTAATAAGATCGTTGATTGATCAATAGTACAATCATGTGGCGAATATGAAAAGTGAGAGTGCGAAGGAACTGCTGAAATGGCAGAATTCAGCCCTGTGAAAAAAACTTAAATGCTTAAAAACTAATACTTTTGGAAATAACTTTTAAGTAATCATAAATTGGAAAAATATTTGAAGTAGAGTTGTTAGTCAGTTTTTCGATCTACATTTCTCCTTCAAATATTTTCTAAAAACTGCTTTTTCAGAGAGATATCACTACAATAGTCAGGTGATTTTGAGCACTATAGCTACATGCATGAATTGGCTGATAATTAAATAAGTCAATATTTACATCTTCATGAATACAGCAATTGGCTTTTCCTCTTGGTATTCAGTTCATAAGCCACTGGAGCATGGATTGATAAGGGTTACCCAGGGTATAGCCTAGATTTCAAGGCTATCATATGTATTTTTCTGCTATGTTTTTTCTGTTACCAGGTACCAAATACTCTTGGTGGCCATAGTGGTCAATTTAGTTTACACTTATCTCACCAGGATTCAGTTTATGTATGATCTAAATCCTATAGAGATCTGAGGATCAGGTGGTGCCATCTATCTACCATACCTGGTACTACACCACACTGCTTGGTCATCACAGGAGGGGATGTCAATTTTTTAGAGACTAGGAACCTAGTCTACCCAGGGTACTGTCCATGGATTTGAGCATTTATCACCGTCTTGGTTGTAGCCTAGAGTCCACATGAAGTGTTGATTGAGGGTAGTAAGTGTATTAGCATTAGTCTTGAGACTGTGTATACACAGCCTCTCCATCAGGCTACAGGTGTCAGCCTGAAGCAGCTCAGCCCGCCGCCGCCCGCTGTGGCTTCTGTGTTGATGTTGTCACAGCAACGCAAACCTATCAAAAGGCCTTGTGATAGAATAACTGAGTTCTGTAGATCCTCAGGCAGATTCGCACAATGACTCAATTAACAAGATTGACTCAAATTTCTTATTGTAGAAGGAACCAGTCAGTTTCAAAACTCATTACATTCATTTATTTAAGTTACAGGTAGAATTTACAATATATTCATGGCATAGGACTCATTTTATATATGCATTTAAGCATACTTTCTTTGTAAATTACCATTTGAATGAATATGGTATTTTTGAAATCATCTTTGATATTTATGCATAGATGGGCAAAGACGTGTTCAAGTGATTTTGATTGCGTCTCAATAAACATTTCTTTCTTATATCTTTCCCAAAATCATTTTTCTTGGAGTCAGATATATCATCGAAAATGATGAGGCATATTAGGCCACTGCATTGTTAGGTTAGTCTAGACTTGGTTTGTTTCTTTCAAGAACTTTCCCGCATTCTTACATTCCTAAATGTAGAGTTACTCTAATATTTATGTTTGTTAGTTTTTATCAGTGTTGAGTTTTTATTGGTTTCTAGTTGCATTTTTCATTGCATTCTATTGTTATTATAGCGTACTCTTTTTATTCATTATGTTGTTATTTGGTGAAAAACATGGGTCATCTAATATGTACTACTATTAATGGCCTTAAACTATACAATACTGTATCATCCTCATAAGCCCTTATGAGAGCATCTTAAGAAAGCTATTTGAAGAGAGAAACAGTATTCATCAGAACCCATGAAACAACTATTCTTCAATTTTATGAACATTTTTGCTTTAGTCCTGTTTATGTGTTTACAATGGGGCAGCTTTTAAGGTTATACCTATGTTTTTGTTTCCAGCCAACCTCCTCTTTGTAGATTAACCAAGAAAATGCATAGAGTTCCTCTAGAAATTTTCATCTGGATCTATGATAGTAATTTAGGAATTTGGAATGCTTTTACAAAATATTTGATGGAGATCGAGTTGGCATGAGTGATCTGATGAACATTTCTCAAATATATTCCCAAGTATATATATACAGTTTGTAAGATACATTTGCTAGCATACTAGACTAGCTAGTACATTATTATAGATTTAGGTCAGGCAGGAGCAGGTATCGTGCCATACATAGAGAGAGTATGTTTCCACCCACTGCCTCAGGGCACACAAGCTATACCGGTATAAATACAGCATCGCAACCAAATCATCCAGAACACCCACACACTCAGTATCACCCACAGAGAGTCCGACCTGATGCAGTGTCACCCCTCGAAATTAACCTTTTGAGGCACTTGCATGTGGGCAAGTGCCATGGGATTTTCAAACCAAGTTTCACTGGTCCACCAAGCATGTAGCCTGGCAATATCACTTGCCCCCAGAAAATTTCACTTGTCCAGATTAAAATGTGGTTACATTGTGTTGATACTGGAGATAGATATATATAACATAGAAATAGAAAGAGAGCGAAATACAGATAAAACATGGATGAATTAGAGTGAGAGAGAAAGAGATGAAATGGCCACACATTATTAAGACATAGATTAGATAGAGATAACTATAGATAAACACATACAAACAGATAACAAGAGTGAAGGAAAGATTTTCAATATTGACTTAGTTTCCCAGATTCAACAGTTATTTATCCTAAAACATTTAGCTATGGGCTTTCTAAATATATGAGTTGTTTATGTCTGGGCCCAATATTGATGGAAAAATAATTAAATAAAAACAGCACAGCAAAATCAGCCCTCAGGAAATACTCCTCTTCATGTAAAATTGTTTTTTCACAGCAATATATTTCAACTTAGCCTCAGTTTCACAGGTTAAACATCTACATATCTTGATATCATAGACTGTGGCCTTTCAGAACTTATTTTTTTCTGTTATTTCGCTCACTGTTGACGGAGAAATGATAAAATGAAAATATTTCAAAATCAGAGCATAAGCGGCATCTTCGGGAATCTATAAAATTTCTACTTCCGGTTCTTCCAAATAAAAGATAAACAACGGTGCTTAAAATTGAAATGGTTCCTTTTAGCACTGGTTCTCAAAGAAAAGGTTAAATAAGGGTATTTTTCAAAATGAATCTCGGTACCATACCGGTATGCAACCCTATGCACTGGTATTTTGTGAAACGGTACTTGGTACGGTTCTGGTACCGGTGTACAGCCCTGATTACAATAGTGGCTAGTCACAATGTTAAGCCACAATATCACATAAAAAGTTACAATATCCAAATTCCAAATACCAAGACTAATTTTCTAACTTCCTGGCGAACCTTAACCCATTCACACTTAGAGCTCCACCAGAACCTAACGTCTGCTAGTTTCATACTTTTGAAAATAACTTGAGAACAAAGCGAAAGTTCACAAAATATTTGACGGAGAGTTGTAGTTTGGCTTCTGATAAACATTGCTCCTTCATTTGTTTTCCAGAAAATGCTTTTGTAAGTAATATATTTCCAAATTTGTCAGGCCTGTTTTGGCTGGTCTGAGGGTTAATCAGAAAATGATTTTCTAGCTACTGTAGTAATTGTTAAGCAGGATGGTCATATTTTATTTGAAGCAATCATATTGTCTGCTTCATGATTAATAGTATATCATCAATATTAATAGACAATTATCATGCTTCCCCTTGTGGTTAGATTTAGTAGATATACACATTCTTAATGGTTAGTCGGATCTGAAATTAATACTATTTGAATAGGCGTCACACAAACATTTTAGCCAATTTTACTGTTAATCTGAAATATAGGCAGGTGTAAGTTTTATCACCAGAAAATGGTGCAGGTTGAAATATTTATAAACTGCAGTTTGAAAGGAAAGCCATTTTAAGAATAGAAGTAAGCATGTGTAAATATCATGGCAATTTCATCAACCATTCATAATTGTTTTTCTTTAGATAAATTCTTATTTCTTTTATTTTTTGCTGTACATAGTAAACTGATATGAATTTCAAGTAATATTGGTTACCATACAAAATATACTTGCAGACTTTGCTTTCCAATAACCATCAGGCTGCCTCTTCAAAGCCATCAAATTAACTAGTAAAAGCAGCATTACGTTTTGCTGATTCCAACCTTTCAACTTCAATATAATAAAACAGGTTACCAAAATCTCAGGATTTGAATAAGATGTTGTTTTGCATCTAAAACTGATCTAGTCAAACATATTTGTTATCATAGAATAAACAAACTTCAGGTGATCTTTACAGTTATTCCAAATGGTTATTGTCTTATGTTCAATGCCAGTACTGTCTTAAGAAAATACAATGCTTTGGCCATCAGATTTTACAAACCTCATGTTGGGGGACTGGGCTCCCCTGAATCAAAAAGGTAAAAGGCGAGGTGCTAAAATTAAAGGATTATTTATCATTATGATTTTAAAAGGATTAACATACAAAACATACAATGCACCTAAGTGATGTAAGATGAACAGTGAATACTGACTTATGGGCACAATTAAGATCACCCCTTATGGTATTTGGGTCATATTTATGACTGGTGGCACTTAGTTATGTCGTTTCACTGATATTAGATAAAAAAAAAACTAACTTATTGAGCAAATTTCATATTTTTTGTTGGAATAAAGTTTATTTTTATTTCTTTCATCAGGAATATTTGTGATAGCAATTGCAGACATCCCTACTTTAATTAATCAATATGAACTTTCATAAAGTCAATTCAATTTTCCTTGCCAGTAAGTATATTATTAATTAATGGTATAATGTCATTTATGTCAATGATTATACTGTTGGTGATATGGTAGTACATATCTGCTGCATCCCTGTTACCGGTACATTGTCATTATGATTGCAATCATTGTCTGATGTCATGAGGCAGACACGACCACCACTAACTGCAGTGGCTCTGTAGTTTGATCCTCCATTGTTCTGGGACTTGTTGGTGCCGTATCAGGAAGTTCAACTTCATGCCTCAATAAATAGCCTCTCTCCACTTGTTCCCACAGCAAAGAGAGCACTACCATAAATTCTCAGTAACTTGGGACACTTTTTGATAAGTACGATTTTATGGGTTTGGGGCGGCCCATGTTTTCTGAAATTACCTGTTCGGGGTGGCCCATGTTTTCTGAAAATACCATGATGTTGTATTAGCAAGATCTACAGCTAGGTCCATATTTTGTGAAATTGCAACTGGCGATATATCGAAGGTTGCACAGATTTCCCATTGATTATTTTGCCAAATAACTATAGTGGCCCTAACTCCTAGGGTGGTCTAGGTTTTGGGGAATTTACACTTCTACAGGGGTATTTCAGCCAACGCTGCACTTAAACAGATCATGCTCTATATAGTAGTTCATCTACTACTAGGTATTTAAAGGTTTCTCAATTGAATAAATTTTGTAATTTGGTGTGTAAAAACACACCAGGTGCTCCATTCATATGTGATGTAATCTAAGTTCAGTAAATTCATGGTTAAATGATCAGCACTAGCTCGATTATTTTCCCTTATAATATGTTGCCACACATATCCAGTGGAGACTGATGCTGGTGATGGATTTGATGATCGAGTGTTGGTCCATTTCCTCTCATTATGTTGGTTTCACTGGAATGCCCTCATTAGTGCTGCAGCCAATAATAGCGGTCATAACTCATGTGTGTGCGGGATCCATATGTTGTATCAATTATAGGGTACCCAGGCCATCTCTGTGGTGCCAATTATGGGGTAACCATGCCATAGGGTGCTACCCCTATAGCAAAGTGAAAAGAGTATTAATTGTCACTTGATCGCTCACCAAAGCCAAGGGCCCTGATGGTTCGAATCTGACTTGAGGCATGTGAGAAAGTTACCAGTGACTTTGGTTTAGTCAGTTGTTTGTTCACAACTTACAATTGGCTTGTCATAATTTAGCGCTTTATAAGACCAGGAGAAAAGGTGATAATAAATCAGGGCTCCACATTAGTTTATTGCATAATCTTCTGACCTGTCTGTGACCTATGCTGGGTGGGCCTTCCCAGATGGCTGAGTCGTCTAAGGCACTGCAACAGACTGATCACTGTCTCTCACAGCTGAGGGCCTGCCCTGATGGCTGAGTCGTCTAAGGCGCTGCAACAGACTGCTCCCTGTCTCTCACCACCGACGGCCTGCCCTGATAGCTGAGTGGTCTTAATGGCGCTGCCACTGACTGCTTGCTGTCTCTCACCACCGACGGCCTGCCCTGATAGCTGAGTGGTCTTAATGGCGCTGCCACTGACTGCTTGCTGTCTCTCACCACCGACGGCCTGCCCTGATAGCTGAGTGGTCTTAATGGCGCTGCCACTGACTGCTTGCTGTCTCTCACCACCGACGGCCTGCCCTGATAGCTGAGTGGTCTTAATGGCGCTGCCACTGACTGCTTGCTGTCTCTCACCACCGACGGCCTGCCCTGATAGCTGAGTGGTCTTAATGGCACTGCCACTGACTGCTTGCTGTCTCTCACCACCGACGGCCTGCCCTGATAGCTGAGTGGTCTTAATGGCGCTGCCACTGACTGCTTGCTGTCTCTCACCACCGACGGCCTGCCCTGATAGCTGAGTGGTCTTAATGGCGCTGCCACTGACTGCTTGCTGTCTCTCACCACCGACGGCCTGCCCTGATAGCTGAGTGGTCTTAATGGCGCTGCCACTGACTGCTTGCTGTCTCTCACCACTGACGGCCTGCCCTGATAGCTGAGTGGTCTTAATGGCGCTGCCACTGACTGCTTGCTGTCTCTCACCACCGACGGCCTGCCCTGATAGCTGAGTGGTCTTAATGGCGCTGCCACTGACTGCTTGCTGTCTCTCACCACTGTGGGCCTGCCCTGATGGCTGAGTGGTCTAAGGAGCTGCCACTGACTGCTAGTTCTCTCTCACCTATGTCCTGGTTCAAATCTTGTCCTGGGCATGTGAGGAAGTTGCCGCTGACTTTGGGTTAGGCAGTTGTTTTTTTGCCAGGTACTCATGTTCCCTCCAACACTTACAACTGGCTATCAGGACATATATTGCAATTTGGCAGAAAAAGTGATGATAACTGAAATTCTGAAGTCCTATACCGGGCAAGTTAACTATGCTATGCAATTTTCTGGCTGAACTGCCTGATTCTGAAGGCATTTAGAACAAAACCCTAGACAGGCTGAGCCCACACTCTTTTTATTTCAAAAAATCCTTTGTTTGCTTTGAATCAGAGAGGAAAATAGAATCCACCCAACTCATTACAAGAACATGTATAACAGTCATACAAGACAAGGGTTGGCACAATTATTCATTTGCCACCTGTTATGTTATTTTCATTATGTGTAATTCTGTATTACTGTTCTGTGTTTCAGATGCCTATACAGCCGGGTGACCCCAAGCCCTATGCCGTCGTCCAGATCAGCTCAGACCCCATCCAGCAAGACGTCGCCGTGGACAAAACCAACACTAATCTCTATGTTCTAAGTGGAAACAACGTAAGTTAAACCTTTCAGGATATCATGTAGCCAAGTTGAGTTAGTGAAAATGTACCCAGGGAGTCTCAGGCAGCATAATTGCCTATACTGTAGATCTATCCACAGGTCTCACTAAAATGTATGTGTGTCAGGGGTTACATCTGAGAGAAAAGTGCCAGAGTTTGAAAGTCAGAAAACATGTTAGATCTGTTCCTTTCTCTTCAAATAGTAGTCCCAATAAAATATACACATGCCAGATTAAGAGTTTTATAACAGAGAAAATTCTCAGAGAGTGTTAGTCAGGTAAGTGGTTCGGAAGACCTATCTTAGTCTCCCATAGAAAAGTCCACTATGAAATAATCATATGCCAGGGAGATCCCCTTAAGTGTGCATTTATGGTAAAGAGAAATGTTTTAATATCAGAACTGCAAACATCTACTTTCAGGGTTTCAAACAATGACATGGCTAAAAAACATAGATATTTATTACATTTCTATAGCAATGAGCCCAAACCCACATTCATTGTCAAACTATACTTACTGAACGAGGGTGGCACATATTAAGTATATTTCTATAGCAATTTGCCCCACATTCATTGTCAAACAATACTTTAAGAATGAGGGTGCTTGACTTTGTGTTTCAGGTGACCAAGTTTCCGCTGCAGTCGTGTGGGATCTACACGGAGTGTGCGACGTGCGTTACGACGGCGGACCCCCTGGAGTGCGGCTGGTGCAAGGACAAGTGCTCCACCAGGGCCGCCTGCACCTCAGGCATCTTCACCAAGACCAGCTGCCGACCTGTTGTCAATGACGTAAGTCTCACCTCACGGTAGGGCAGGGGGAGCGAGAAAATGCTATCAATCTCAGAGCGGGGTCTTAGCCAGGATTTAGATACTGCTTGTCCAAAATTGGCAATTGTAAATCTTTTCAAGGGAGTACACAATATACTCGGATTACAGCCATAAAGATATATTTTCTTATTGACATACGGCAAGATATCCTTACACAATGCCATGAGAAATATATCAATGTGGAAAAATTCAATTATATACTTGAAATTGACATTTTGAGAAATTGCTCTCAAATGAAAGTGGGTGTCCTGAAGGGGGAAATTTTTGAGGGTTCAGTTGTTCAAATAACACCCAGACTATGTCTAAGAGTAAGAAGAGGTAAACAGAAAAAAGTTAGCAATCTGAGAATAGGATGAGGGGAGTGGGTACAAAGTTGGAATTTGGATTTTTTCAATTGTCCATTTATCAGAAGCGTTAAGGGATAAATCGTGACTATCCTGTTGTATGAGATGGAGAAACCGCTGTACCCAGGGGAAAACATTGACTAACTGCAAGTCCCAGGTGAATTTTACCCAATGCTCACACTGGATTCGAACCTATTACCTTTAGAATGAGGGGGTGGAATAAATTAGTGTGTAAATAGACAAAGCTGGTTGGACTATGTGACTATCTGCAATAAGGGTCCCTGATGATTATAAAAGTTCAACATGATCCACTGCACAGATGTATTTTGTTTTCCAGTTTGAGCCTGTGGATGGGCCTACGAAGGGAGGTACTCTGCTGACTTTGTATGCCTGTATGGTGAAAAATGGTGCCTAACTTCAACATGATTCACTGCACAGATGTATTTTGTTTTCCAGTTTGAGCCTGTGGATGGACCTACGAAGGGAGGTACTCTGCTGACTGTGTATGCCTGTATGGTGAAAAATGGTGCCTAACTTCAACATGATTCACTGAACAGATGTATTTTGTTTTCCAGTTTGAGCCTGTGGATGGGCCTACGAAGGGAGGCACTCTGCTGACTGTGTATGGTGAAAACTTTGGTGCCAATCACAGCTCAGTAACAGCTATTGTTAAGATCGCACAGGTGCCATGTGATGTGGTCAGAAGGGAGCATACAAGGTAAAACTCAAAATGGACCCTGGGGGTCAAACATAAGCAAGGTCAAATTCAGCTGTATTTGCTTTCATTGCTAACTGCTTGCAGCATTAAAACACTAAATTTTAACAGCTGTTTTCTACTATACTAGTAAATGAATTCGAAAATTAAAAAAGAAATTAAACAAATTATGATGTTCTAATTTTTATTTAAAGTATTGTTTTCTACTGTAATTGAGTTTAAAAAAAGAATATAGATTGAAACAGGATAAGATTTCCTAATTTTGATTTAAAATTAATATCTATTTTTGTTTACAAAAACTTACTTAACCCTTCTCCTGCCATGGACGGGTATAACCGTCATGTTACTACATTACTGTTGCCTGCCATGGACGAATATGCCCTTCTGCGGGAAAGAGATATTATGAACTGTTTACATCCCTAAGACTGTCCAACTTCCAGTTAGTTGTGATTGATAAATCTGATGAGCTATTGTGAAATTTAAACAGAATAAGTGAGATATGCATCTCACCTATCCTTATATACTGTTTCTGTGCAAGATTGGCAAAGAAAAACCGGAATTATGAGTTTTATATCAGCAAGACCTGGAAAAAAAATGTCTTGCGTGAAATTCAAACAGCGCGCTGCACCCTCAGACGCTGTAAATGGCATGTGCCTCGTTTGTTTTCGATTGACAGTGCTAGTTCCTTGACATTTTTTGGCCAAATAAACTGACATCTTGCAGTAAACCTTGCAGTTAAATCTTTCTTATTCTCATTTCTCTGATTAGGATCCTGTGCCGATCAAGAGCATCCGGACGAGAGCTCAATCGTGAAGTGGAGGTCACCGTCACCGATAAAACACGCTTGTTCTTTCCCTATGAGATTGAAGGGTCTGCCTCCTCTGGCCTGAAGGAGTTTTCCTACAAGGTACTGTAAAGCTGAAAGAGAAAAACACTTATGAGTGTGAATATGTCGAGTCCCTGTAAATTAGGTAGTCTCCTCAAATATAAGGTATCAAATATGATGTTCACTATGAAGCATCATTGTCAACAGAAATGAAGGATTTTTCCTTCTATAAGAGACAGTAAAACATGTGATAGATTAAGATAGACCTCGAGGAAGCTTGTGGTGTATGTGATATACTTGAGGGGTATACCCCAAGGGATATCACTGACACCACCGATTTGGAGGGGTCTATAAATGTAGCTTGTACCACAGTTGACTGCCTTCCACCAATCACAGGGCAAGAAAAGTTTGGATGAGCAATCTTCTCAATACAGTTGGGTAACATCTTTGTGGTTCAGGCATCTTAGAGAACAAAGGCTCGAAAAGTGTGGATCATTTCATATACCTCACACTTCACAAAAGCTTGTGATTTGTGGAAGGCAGTCAACCATAGGACAAAAATTATAAGACCACTAATTGTGTTACCAGATAGGTGTTAACTTCAAGTATTTAAAGTTTCTAATATTATTGTCATTGTGTAGGGGCACCCTAGAGATAATTCTTATAAACCTTTACACAGGTGAGGCCCTCAGCCTAAAAATAGACATTCTTTGAAATAGCAAGTGTTACTCACTCACCTAACTTTCTGATATCAAAGTGTCTAAAATTTTAAGTGTTTAATTTATCAGCTGAGGCAATAGTGAGCATATCTTGGCATAAAGTCACTATAAATAAAATGGCTGCCACTTTAAGATGTTGTTTTTACTTGTTTTTGAACAGGAGGTGGCGGTGCAGAGTTTTGCGCCTCTGCGGGGGGTCAGGTCAGGTGGTACAGAGCTGAGCGTCAACGGGAAAAACCTGGCTGTCGGCAGTAAAACCCCTATCATCACAGTAGCAAACCAGCCATGCAAGAACTCAAAGTAAGTGCTCAGTTAAGGGCCGGGCCTTTTGCTGTTATTATCAAAAGAATTGTCTATTTATTTATTTTTTGATTTCTCACCAATCATGCATATTCGTACTGACCTCTTTGGTTTTTGGCCTTATGTTATTTTTATCAATTTTGTTTTCCTTTTTCTTTTTATTTAATTTTTGATTTCTCAAAAAGTCATACACCCTCTTACTGATCTCAATAGTTATATGTATGCCACACCTTTGTTGGGCCATATTTAGAAAACTGAATGCTGGATTTGAACTGTTTTTAATCGTTGCACAAGGTTTACCTTCAATTTTTTTTCAATATTTTTCATTATAAATGAATGATAAGAAATAAAGGCACTATTTCTCTTTTTATAGAGTTACTGATACGGTTCTGTCGTGTGCCACCTCTCCGTGGCAAGGGGTGCAGAGGTTCTCTATCGGCCAGAGGAAGAGGCGGCAGTTGACGGAGGGGAACGTGGTCGTACATATAGATGGCGCTGAGTTCAAGATCACAGCACCCAAGTTCTCCTACACGCCCGATCCTACTGTAGAGGACGTCTATCCACAGAAGAGCATTCTCAGGTGAGTGGTGACACTTTTCCTTGTACTTTTCACTTACAGAATTAATGCTTGTATGCTATGATGCGTTTGAAAGGACCTTAAATTTGAAAAGCTGTTATACTTATATAAGTAGCATAGATTTAAAAAGTGTATGGAGATAAGAAAAAAGAAAAATATATATCTTTTTAATTGACTTTTGCAAAGATGCTTCCTTGTAAAGGGTATCACTATAGTAGTATATTTGCGGTTGCTGTGGGGATGAGTGGCTTAACCCATTCATGCCTGTGGCGCCCAAAAACACCTTCACTCTCTCTGATGATATCTTATTGACCAGAGCATTTTTCATAAAATATTTGAAGGAGAAATACTGTTGTAGATTTGTGATTAGTTCCTAAGCTATTTTCAAAATTGCAGTAGGTCCAGACTCCAGACAATACTTTTCAAAGAGATCTCTGAGCATGCTTGCATAGTTAAGTGACTGGTTTATCATATACTTTCCCTGCTATACCCATGCAATCAACCTGTATGATTTTCTGTGTTTAAGCGGTGGCATGACATTGACAGTTAAAGGTACCTACCTGGATGTGGTGCAGCAGCCTAAGGTCCTGGCCAACATCGTTGGGGAGAACCCTCCCAAGGTCTACCAGCAGGTGAGATATGGCTTTTCTGAGAAAAGTTCTCCATGTTTTCAGGCCCTAGGTGTCCATATCATGATTGACTGTTTTCTTTTAGGATGAGACATCCACTGTTTATATCTGTCTATTTTATGATTTCTCAAACTGAAATCTTTCAGAAAACATTTGGATACCCTAAATACTCGTCAAAAAATAATAACATTTTAAACCATTTTCATCTCAAATGCGTATGAGTCTGTACAATTTTAAAGAGTAGCATAATGCTAAATAATAATAAATAATAATAAATAAATAATAATAATAAATTACACATTAAACAGTTACATTTGAAAACTATTTGAAGAGAGGAAATGAGACCAAACTGAAACAATAGATATTCATCAAGTATTCTTTTAAAAGTTTAGCTATGTAAATCAAGATATTTCCATATATGCCGGACCATGTGTACACTTCAGAATTCTTAATGATTGTGGCCACCTAAATGTGACGCAAACCGTACAATGATGTGTGAGTGTTTTATTTGGTTTCAGACTTGTCGAGCTCTAAGCGCAGAAAGAATGAAATGTTCTGTTCCAGACCTGTACAAGGATCTTAGGATTGATAGTGTAAATAACGTATACTGCTCTCATCGCACCTCGGAATGTTATTAGCACATTAAATAATTCATTTAGGCTGACAGTCACAACCTATTCGTTTGTGAAATTCAAAGAAATAGTTGTTCATTTTTTTTAGTATTTGAGAATTTAACTGTTGATTTTTAAAGAAACTTTTCAATGTGAAATGAGGCACAATATTTATCTAAAATATTTTTCATAGAAATTCTCTCTTTATCAAATTGTCTGACTTGCTAGTGAGTCCTCATGTTAGGAGAAACCATTAGTTTCAAAGAAATTCAAAGGTATTGTGTTTTGCCTTACTTGATGACAGATTATATGAATGGGTTGGGATTGTCAGTATAGTGCATCTTTCATTGCATAAAATATGGATCAACAAATTTCAAACTTTAAGATAATCTCAAACATAAAAATAAGGTAAAGTAAAAAAATATTCAGAACAAAAATGAGTTTACGACATCTATACTCTTAAGTCTTCTTATTTCTCACATTTGTAATTAAGGTCCTTTTAAATCATGCATGGTTAGATGAAAATACTGATAGGTCTAAAATACCATTTAATACATAGTTGGAAATACACCATAATCAAATAACAAAAATCTGGCCACATATGAAAGGAAATTTTCATTGTTCCTGATATAAATCAAAAGTATTAGTTACATCAATCATACCTTAGAAATCATAATAGACCTACAGTAGTCAAGATTAAATATGATTAAATAACTTTTGTAGCTAGTAGCCATATTGTAATATGTAAACATACATGGCAGATAGGCTTCTTAGCGTAACAAAATGGAGTTTAGAATGATTCTATAAAACAAAAGATATTGCATGTTAACATTTTAGTTTCTTCAATTTTGCATGGCATTTTGTAGAATAAGCGCTCATTTAATTGACGTTTTGCTTATTTATGGTGATAAATTATACTTGGAAGTAGCTGGGACAAGGACAGAAAAAATTAGTAAACTAAAGATTCATGAAAAATGAATAAGGGATTCCACATAAAATTATACTCATTTCTTAAAATAATTCACAGATTTTCAAACTATTTGCAAAAAAGTAGTTTTACAAAATATAAAAATGGTGATGCTTTGAATCTTATAAGCAGACTTCAGGACATAAAAAAAGTTTTGGGTGATGCTAATGATCTTGGTATGAGCTGGTGATGAGATTATGTGTCTTTGTGCAATATTCTGTTTTATTAATATATTGGTGGTACAGATCTAGAGTATGCATGTTAATTCATACTCTATATCTATTACAATGACTACCCCCTGATATATTGACAGTATTCTTCACTGGTGTGGATCATAAGAACTGCACATTTATTTAGCAAGATTTGGACTTTCAAATCTATTGTATTGTTACCATTGTATTGTTACAATTGTTGTTGAAGATTTTGAGATATCTAACTGTTGGGTTTGTGGTGATAAGGGGTGTGGAGACTTGCACTGTATAGAGATGAATGAATTCACAGGTTCAACTGTGCATAGATGCCTTATGCATGTGGCAATATATGTCATGATCATGCATATTAAGGGGTTGGGTTACAGGATTCGGGTATATGGATTTGATTAAAACTAAATGAAAGAAAAATATGATCTCAATAACTATCAAATGCCTGAAATTTGTTAGTTTTTACTGCACATGTGAGCATTTGGATCGATGATTCTACCGTAAAAAGCTGCCCCTGAAATGATTTTTCATATATTCTGTCCATGATATTTGATATGTCATCTTCTCTTTCTCTCTCTCTCTATCCTCTATAACATAACGCTATGATTAATAGGGTGTGTGGACAGGTAATGGTATTTGACATTATTTTCATATAATAAATGTTTTTGCATGAACTTAATCCTTTTTTTCTAACTGTTTTACATATGATTTTAATTCTTCTATGTAGGTTTTTACCCGTTTTCACCCAAATAGCCCTACTAGCCTCATTAACCATTTCATCCCCAAACTGCCCTGGATAGATGATTCATATGCATTGTTCTTTGTAGAAAAAGCCTTTTATTTGGAAAGCAATTGCACTAACTTTGTTAATCACTTTCTGGGGAAGATTACCATGCAAATTGTGAAAAAAGCCTAATATTTTAAGTGGTGTTGACAGTTGTGAGTAAGAAACTATTTAACATTTCTGGGTCAATTATATTTCATAAGTTGCTTTTGTCAAAAAGTAGCATAAAAGTATTTTTGACCATTGTGGAAATGAATGGGTTAATAGATATTAACCCTTTTATACGTAGAGTGCCAATATGATATGGCAATTTATAGAAATTCTTGAAGATAACCATGGTATTTTCTCTATTGTTTGAAGGAGGGTTGTTTCATAGAAGAGAAATCATAAGTTCTTACAACTTTAACTTTAATTGCAGTTTTTATCCCCAGCAAATATGGAAAGTCTGTATTATTTAGGAGATATCTTTCTAAGGAGGAGTGTTTACAAGAATGCAGCAACTTTGAATAAGTCTTTTTTTGAAAGGACCAATGTTTCTCAAATCTTTTCATAATTTTTTAGGAAATTTACTTTAATATGGAAACTCAGGACAGACATGGATTAAAGTTTGAGGACATTACTTAGTGCATAGCTGGTCAGGCAAAATAGTTTTGAAACATACCCCTACTTAATTGTAGGGAATAGTTCTCTCAGATTTGGAAAAAACACTTTTCAAATGTATTCTATCATTTTTTGTTGTCTGTTATTCCAACCTTGACTTGAGTGCTGAAGTGTTCATTCATTCACCCTCTTATGCAACTAGTAGATATTTTACTCACTCCCAGACATTTAATGGTTATAATTTTTATTTCCTTTGTGTCTATTTTCCTTCTTGAAGCTTTAACTACTTAAAGAGGTTGGTTTGATCACCAGCCCCTAAAAATGATCTGTTTCCTAAAATGTTGCCAAAAGATTTATTATCACTTGCCTAGAGTACCTGTGAATTTTAAATCCTTGATTTCAGCTCTGTAGTTTTTCACTTATAAATGATTTGTTTTGGCCAAAGAGAAGGATTTAATGCACAGTGATGCAGATATTAGTTTTCGTTTAAGGATTTCTACATTTTTATGACGTGGCAAAATATATTGGCAAAAGAATTGGCAATGAACATATGAAGTCAGGTTTAGGAATCAGACCATTTTAACTGTGATAATGAACTATTCCAGTTTTATCTTACCTGCCCAGAGATAAAAAAAAAAGCAATATTACATGTTGCCTTTTTTTCTTGACAACGAAAAGATTCCTGCTATTTCCAGTCTTTGTTTATGATGTATTTGATTGTTATGTGTTTATTTGTTTGACATATTTGTAAAAAGAAAGTTAACAATTGTTCAAAGCAGCACATTGGATACTGATTATTATTATTTCTTCATGTTAGTGTTTCAGATGTATGAATGTGACATGGTTGCTTGTATATATATATATATATATATATATATATATATATATATATATATATATATATATATATATATATATATATATATATATATATATATATATGATTTATATATATATATGATTTATATATATATATATTTATATATGGGTTTCTGTGTGTGTGTCTGTATGTGATATACACCAGTCATACATGAGTCAGCCAAAGGAGGAGAAATTCTTTTATGTTTTTTACAATAAACTATATATTCTACTAACAAACAATGCATCATGTTTGCCTGTATATTAACCTGTTATTGAGCATCCAATTTACATACTAACCTGTATGGTTTGTTGAGAGAGAAATATTCCAACCCTGCCTGCCCTGTTAATGGCTATTTCAGTTAACGATACAATGTATGTCATACCCTACTGACTGAAAGAACCATTGAAAAATGTATATACCTCAAAACAGAAGAGATTGGTTTCTCCAATCTATGGTCCTCCGCAATGATATTTCCCCTTGAGATTTTCATTCGATTAGATCCCCCTGACTGTGGGCTTGACCTAGATGTATAGTTTATTGGGGTCATCTACATTTAATAGTCTCTACCTATGCTGGAAAAAAGTGCCCAATTTTTAAGGTATTATGCTGCCAGGTTATCCAGGCCGGAGGTACTCTTCCCATCAGGCTATTCAGGACTAGCAGGTTTAAACCTTAAGCTTTGCATGCTGTCATACAAAACATCTTTAGCCCATTCAACCCCAGAGTACTCAAAAAATGGTCAGACTTTTTGGAGGATTAATTTTGAAGGAAAGCATTGTTTTGAGAATATTTGAAGGAGCAATGATAAACTAAATACAAACAACAATGACCTTTTAAATATATTTCTAACCTTTGTTTTGTTTTGGAGTTTATTCTCATAACGTAAAGATCATCAGGAGGATACAATCTAAGGAAACCCTGAGCAATCACTAGAAAAAAGCCGTTTGGATATTTTGATTCGCTGAAAAAATAGTATGAAAAATGTATATGTTCACAAAATATATGAATTTAGAAGTGGATGTTAACATGTAATTATCATTTCTCCTTGTATTTTCACAAACTGTTGCAATCAAAAAAATATGGCCAAAATAGTCTGGCCATTCTGGATTGAGGGGAGAATGCATTTAAAGCATACATTTTAACCAAAGCATGTGATTGTATAGATAATGTATTGTACAAGTTCATTGTCTATATTTTATAATTGCATCCACATGTTTATTTCATTGCATTCTTGTTTATCAACATCTAATTAAATGACTTAATTTTCTTGAAAGGCTCACTTTTTTGTTTATAAGTTCTAGGCATATTGCTAAATATAATACTATGCATGAACTTGTATTTATCAACTTTGATGATATTTTTATTGATTCCTACAATAAAGGATTAATGCTTATAAGATTTGATTTGTAGAAGTTATTCATATTTTCCTGTAGCTGTAAATTGATAAACCAGGGTTTATTTCAAAGTTTAATATTTTCAAATAGATTTGTAGTGTATTTCACTAAAACCCATCACTTAGAATATGCTAGAATCTTCTCTATTGATTGTTGTCTTTTTACAAAATGTCATCTCATTTAGAAAGTTGTGTTCGTCTTTATTCTATTTATAGAGTATCTAGCTCTCTTCCCTATTTCTCACGTTTTCTCTGTCTTTGTCTTCAGAACTGTGCGATCGGGAGCGCTGATCGGCTGGACTGCCCGTCGCCTAACATCAGCTCTACGTGGCAGAGCGTGACGCCCGAGAAGCCGCTGGTCGTCTACATCAGCTTCCTCATGGATGGCGTTGAGAACCTCAGGAACCCCAAGGGAGAGAAACCCCTGTGGAGCAGGTTCGAGTACTACCCCAACCCCATCTTCTACAACTTTGAGGGCGGGCTCAAACAGCTCTATAATGAGGAGGAGCACCTGGCAATACAGGTATGTACATTAGGGTTCAGGCAAACTTGGGTAACCCAGACTAATGTGCACCCTATATTTCTTTCTGGATTAGGCGAAATCTGGATTATGATTTATTCAAAAAACATGAAATGAAACATTAAATAAAGGAATGACAATGTGTTTTTCTTGCTTAATTCTTTATCCCTTAAAAGTCTTTTTTATTGAAACTTTAGATTCATCATAAAATTACCAAAAAATTTGGGAAAATGATAATGATGTTCATGTAGAATGTAAACATGCACTGCAAGGCATGTACATTTTCACAAATTGAGACAGAATCGCGTCCCATCGACCATCTAGTTACATTGTACAACATGAGCCTATGCAGAATGTAGCAGGCACGCATGGCAAGGCGTATAAATTTTAAAAATCCAGACGTATTCTCATCCCATCGATGATCTATTGACCACACCCCCACTTCCCCTGACCCTCCCCCAACATCCCTCTGTCTATTTCCCTTTCTGTCCTCTTCCTTTTGTCGGTTGAGGACATTATGTTTTACCGTGTGACTGTTAGAGCAATGACTTAAGCACTCACTCTTTCTTGTGATAGGGCTCGCTTGATTCATTGATCGGCAGTCCGGATTACAGCACGCTCTTAAACCTTGAATGGTAGAGATCGAGTGTGCCGCGAAAAATCGGCCGGTTTAGCCGGAGTCCAGATTAAATTGTCTGGAATAAATATAGAAATTTGCATGTAAATGTATGAGAAGGGACCGGGACCTTCCATTCTGTCCGGTAAAGACGAGAATCTGGATTACACATGTCCGGATACACAAGTTTGCCTATATATAATCTGTATGGATATGGAATTTCGATATCATCTTTTCTGCCATATTATGGCTACATTGTGACTAACCAATTGTCATTGGTGGAGGGAACTTCAATGACTGACCCCAAATGGCTGGTTAGTATTTCACACATATCTTATGCTATGAGTATTTGTATTCCAGGGTTTGCACCTGGATCTAGCTCTGACGCCCGGGCAGGTGGTGGTCACTATCGATGGTCAGGTGTGTAACGTGACGGCCATCGGCGCCACGGAGCTGCTCTGTCGCCCGCCACACGCCCGGCCGGAGAAACCTGACCCCAACGCCCCAAAGATGAAGGTCAAGGTAGGCTTATTAGCAATGCTCAATCAGTTTTTTTGATGAGCTCCAATAGTTTTCTGTTAGATACAAAGAAATGAAATAGATATCAGTGTTCATTTTAGTGTACGGATCCCGTCCAGAAAATAACACTGACCGGAGAATTCTTTAAACAGGCAGCATTCATGACTTCACAATCAAATTCCTTTAAGTTTCTATTCATGCAACGATCATAACTAGACACTAGGACATTACTTTAGGGCTATTAGTGATTTAGTTCTGACTTAACTTTTCTTCGTAAACTATTTTATAAAATATGCTGTAACCAAGAATATTTTACTGAAATATACATACATTTTAGAGGTGTTAAAGGTGTCTATAAACAATTGCTATACAATTTAACTCTCAAGTAAAATTCACTGCATTTTGCAACTGGTAGATTTTGGGCCTTGTCCTTAGGCCTAGAAAAAAAATTGTTTGTTTCCTGTAACAATCCTAAAAAAAATAGGGTAGGTAGGTCGGTAAAAACTTTTTTTTGAATTATTTTTTTGGTCAAAAATGTGTGTTTTATGCATGTTTTACGTTGATTTGGAGTTGAGAGGGCAGAAAAAACTTTGGGGTAGGGATGTTTTTTGGACAAAAACTTGTTAGGGTAGGGTTACAGGAAACAAACAACTTTTTTTTAGGCCTTATAGACAGATGGTCTCTCTTAACAGATGACCATGTAAAAAGGTTGACTGCATTTTCTTTTGTTTGTCAGGTTATCTCTGGTAACCTTAAGTTTGAAGTTGGCTTGCTGCAGTATGCGGGCGAGCGCCCGAGCATAGTTCTGGCCGGAGCTCTAGGGGGCGCTGCTGCTATCCTCGTCATCATCGTCGTCATCCTCATTGTCTTCATGTGGAGGAAGCAGAAAGGTCCGTTCAAGAAGAAAGCGCCGATAGAGAACTCTGTTCGGTACAACGCGCCTACGGGCGTCATACAGAATGCCAACGCGACGGAGAATACATTCAACATGAACGCTGGAGCCAATGGTATGAATGCCTCTCTTGATATCGCTCTAGATTCTCTCATTTACCCCATCTTCATTTTCGGTGTTGCGCTATTCTTATGAGATGTTGTTTCCTAGGTAAAAGAAAGTTTATGTATAATTTGATAGCCTTGCTTCCATAGTTATTATCTACTATTTTAAAAATCTCATTGCTTTTTATTTAATCTTTATGAATTTATGTATAAATCTCATAATAATAACTTAATTAAGTTATTGTATCGGCTTTTGAAGTTTCAATATAATATTCAAAGAACCAAACTTAAAAAATACCTTGATCTATCATCCAAGTGTCTTTTTGTAATTACCCTATAACCTTCTTTCATTTGCATTTGCCCTTTTCTTTGCTCAATTCAAGTACTGAACTACTGAAGATGGAAAAATGATCCAAATTTACTTTTACGAAGTGTAACATTCACCCGCTGTATGGAGGTTAACAAAAGCATAATAATGGACTCCACACACACCATCAAATGGAAGGGTTTATTAAGCACTTTCTGATGGATATCTTACCAGTTTTTGGCTGCGTTACTGTGTTGTATTGTACCCCTGATCTTTCTGCGTCTCCCAACTTTCCCCCCACCCATCCCCTTTTTTGCTCAGCCCTTTTAAAGCTGTATTTTTCCCTCAGTGGTAGGAATTGCAGAGGGTGGTAACGGTAAGTATCTAGTACCGTATAAATCTGTAAGTGCCCAGGGAGCTAGTCTGGTCAAACTCGGCTGCAAATATCTGGAATATCATGGCAAGGTCAACCGATCCATGTTTAGAACTCCATCAAAAATATTCATATGAATGCTAGGCATAGATTTACCAAGTATGGATGGTCCCTTTATGTTGAGTTTTGAATAACAATTTGCCTTTAGTTATTTTACAAATGATATGTTCATTAACAAGACATTATCAAAATGATCAGGATGTTTGACACGTACAATACAGTTACAAATGAATTAACAAAATATTTCTTATAAAAGTTTATTTTTTCTTCACCTTTTAAATCCTAAACGAAAAATTCTGATATTTTGCCATTATTTTCAAGATATCTCCGAGTTTGAAGTTCAAAGGCCTAGCACTCTGCATGGGCATCTATGGATGAAGGCTGGCATATGATGGACCTCAGAGTTCATTCAACTAGAAATTTGGCATGCAGTCATTCTTCTCTGCCTCCTGTAGAGTACAGCAGAATTGTTTGGCTTCAAAAACACTATATTCCAAAGAGCATGTTTGTTACATTAAATAAAGTCTCCCATCAGTTAGGTAGGTTTGATATTTGATGGCATGTCCTTTTAAGGCGACCCAGATTGTTTTTGGGAAAACCTGCTTGTCCTCAGTAGTTTTTTACTATCCTCTATTTTGTAGAAAACATTGTAATGCTACTTTGAAGTTCTAAATCTATTGTTTTTGCATACTTTAGCTGTGATTGTTAGCATTTTGCCAACTAGAAGAAAGACCTAGTATACATATTATTTAAGAAAAAACACTACTTATCACTTTAGAGATTTTTAAGTTAAGAATATAATGAAACTCACTTAAGAGACCACCATTCTATGGAGGATTCTTGGAGAAAATTCTCAAAGGTGAAATTTACGAAACATTCACCTGTTCCTAAAGATCCCTAGGCTTTAAGGTCAATTCTAGGTCATCCCATTAGTAGTATCTTTCATCTCATCCAAGGTAGTATTTTGATTGTATTTTTCAATTGGCATTCTTCCAAGGCATTACATAGAAACTTTTTATCGTTGAAAAGTAACAGCTGTCCCCTGGGTAATATTTGATAGACGTTCATAATTTCAATTCTGTTGAGAATGAATGATCACACTGAATTTTTATTTTCCTGCCAATTTCTATGAATGGTTATTATATGCCAGCCTGGTAACTAAGGAATAGGATCAATAACAAAAAATGAAGTGGACCAATCAGGAAGCTGGGTTTATTTGAACATGGCACTTTGGCCTTGATCATTGATTTATGCATGATTTTGTCACCTGTTGTTATTTAAAAAATAAAAATTCTTCAATCAAGTTCATACACATCGATACATGTTTTATAATGAATTCTAAGTAACTTGTTGATTATGATAATGACCTTATCCTTATAGTTTTTGACATTAGATAGGAAAAATAGGATTCCTAATTTCTCTTAGAAAGATGATTATTTTAGTTTTGATTTTGAAACCTGGAGGGTAGTTATTTTAGTATAATCTGAATGAATTGGTAGTAATAGTAATAGCTAATTAAGCACAATTTAAAAATGTTTGAATGAAATTTTTTTTTTGCTATTATTATGATTGATATTTCTTGCTGAAATGTTCAACAAATGAATCTCTAATAAGAAATGTATCTTTAAAACATTCTGGTCTATTTAAGGCACTAAAGGATGGATGGCTTAATTGTTACATTAGACCCAGAAGTAGTTTTAGCCAATGTCATCTCTGTTTAGCTCTTAATCCAAAGAAAAGAGATTTGAACTGAAAGCCTGTTTAATTTTGTCATTAATCAAACTATAGACTCAAAGCTGTACTGATGGCAAAACAGTATGGCTTATTTTGGAATAAGAAAAGCTTGAGGTGGTTAATTATTTATCCCATAAGTTCCCCTACTTCATATTCTAGATCTCTTCCTTATCCATTCATCCTACCTGCATCCAGTGCTTACATCCTATGTTTCTGTATGCCAAATCTCAACTTAGGGTGACTACCCATCTTAATGAAATGTATTGTGAATTCCCAATATTTGTCTTGGCTACCAGTATTTGCAAAAGAACTTAAGCTACATCTACCCTTGGGGCAACACTTTTATCTCAATTTCTCTTCTCATGGACCCTTAAGTTTGAGTACCTAAGCTTCATTCTTCTCAACAAACAACAGGGGCATTTGCAGGTTTTCTATGTAGGGTATTTTTCTGTAAGAGGGAGGTTCATTTGAACAAAGAGGAAGATTTACTATATTGGTTTCAAGCAAAACGAAAGATTTGTGACAATTATTTGCAAGAGGTCAACATTTTGCATTATATTGGGTAGTTCATCTAACCCCTTGAACCCCTCTGTATCTGCAACTGAACAACTCTCCTTCAAGAATATTTTGAATTCATGTTATTTTCTCAAGTGTCATTGGTCCAGGTGACACTAATTTGCAAGGGGACCTCTGGACTTGAAAGGGCAAAGAAACATATATGATGACCACCCTTGCCATATATCCTTGTGTTAATTCTTATTATGTGATATATGGGAAGATAAAAACCTAAAGTGTGATTTAAAACATTGTAGAAATATGAATAACAACAACCCCACCTTAATTCCTACTGCTATTTATGCTTGAGTGAACGCTCATTGACCAAATTTACCTTGATTAAAAATGATTGTGATAATAAAATGGAAAAGGATATTTTCTAATTTGGCTATGTATTGGGTTGTCAAATAACCGTTACATTTACCTGTATCTATTGTTTTGTTGGTTAGCTATTCCCAAATGTATGGGAAAATGATGAAACAATATACCTTTCTAAGATTAATACTATGTTTGGACAGCTATAAACATTCTAGCAATATCTTAGTGTATTTTTAAGACAATATAATACTTGATGTATCAGAAACACCCCACACTAAGAGAGTATATTCACTTCATTAATGAACTGATTTATGTAATAAGAGTGGTCAACATGGAGAGGTGTTATTGTTTAGGAGATTCACAATCATACTCAAGTCGTAGTATATAGGTTTGCTGGGTTTTCTGAAAGTGCCCAGCCTATAGAGTTTCTTGATCATACTTATGCAATGGTCAATACTGGTTATAGTAGGTCCTCTCAAAGTGTTTACCAATGTCTGTGTTTAAACTTTGATGGTGTCCCAATTAACCCTTCCAATGAGGAGGTTACTTTCATCCAATGCACAAAAAAGCAAAAAATTAAGAAAATCATCTTAACCCTGTCATGTTGGTATTCATTTGAAAGCTCTCGCTGAGCGCTATCAGATGAGCACCCATTTGCCATGGTTTCAGTTATTTCTCAGCTTTTTGTCATCATTTCATGTAGACCAAATTAGCCAGCAGCAGCAGGTTTAAAGAGATGTTGGAGCTGACATGTTGTGCAGTATTTAGAGGATGTAATGTTGAATGTCTCTGTCTTACAGCATATGCCAATGCACTCAGGAAACAGATGGGCCTGTGTGCGTCCCGGGAGACAGGGCTCGACAAGACTGATGACGACGGAACCTGGATGATCATAGAAGATTCCAAGCTGCTCATTCCTAGACACCAGCTAGACCTGGGGGAGATCATAGGGCAAGGTGGGTAATAATCACAGGAGAAGTATGTAGAGGCTCAAAATTACCCCCAAATATTTCGTAGTTCATCGGATACCCTGGTTCAATATTTGGTAGCCTTAGCCGAAAATGTATCCATAGAAATATAAAAATTGATTATCTTTTTAATTTGCATGTTTCTACAACATTCCTTTAGCACAGCAGCGCTGGGTGGGATTCGAACCCAGACAGTGGTGAGAGACAGCTAGCAGTCAGTGGCAACTCCTTAGACCACACAGCCATCAGGGCAGGTCCTAAGATTATGATGAAATGATGATATTGATTAAGATGATGATGAAGATGATGATGATAATTCTGAGCTTGTTTTACCAGGTAATTTTGGAATGGTGTTCAAAGGTTCCTACATCATAGATGAGGAAAAGAATATAGTCAAGCAGGTGGCTATAAAAACTACACGTAATGGTAAGTACTCAACTGTGAAGTTATGTCATTGTAAAAATCAATGTAGGTTTATCTAGTCATGCTATTTAATTCAGTATGCTTTAGCAACATATTATTGGCATTTGAAGAATTCTGCGTTATATGAGGTTATAGATTTTTCATTCATTCAAATAAATTGTTTTGATGATTTGACTACAATGTTTATATATTTTTGATTGGTTGTACCTTGCATAAGATAACAGACTGTAGCTTATGAGGTTAACATTTTATTTTGATTTTATTGTTTTTTTCTCTTTGTCTAGAATTTGACGATACTGGTCAGGACACACAGAAGTTTGTGAACGAGGCGCTGGTGATGAAGGATTTTAATCATCTTCACGTACTGACACTGATAGGAATCAGTATGGACAAACACGATCACCCCCTGGTGGTGTTACCCTTCATGAAACATGGGGACCTTCTCTCCTACATTAGGGGAGAAGCAAATGTAAGTATTGTACCCCTTTTCACTCCTCTCCCCCCATACCTCACCATACCCTACCCTAAGAATCAGTATGGACAAACACGACCACCCCCTAGTGGTGTTACCCTACATGAAACATGGGGACCTTCTCTCCTACATTAGGGGGAGGGTATAATGTAAGTATTGTACCCCATTTCCCCCCTAACCCAAACCTACCCTACCCTACCCTAGGCCTAACATGACCACCCCCTCGTGGTGCTAAATGGGGACCTACTATTCTCCTACATTAGGGGGTAAGCTAATGTAAGTATTTCCCCCCTTTCCCATCCTTTTTCACTCATATGCCATGCAGTACCCCTAAGAGTCAGCAGCGATAATCACAAAACCATTCTCTGCTACCCGGCATCTTCTCATCTTATCCCTTACATCCCGTTTCTTCCCGAACCTGCCACACACTAAAACTCAGCATGGTTACGCATAACCACCCCTTGTGGTGTTACCATACATTAAACCTTGCATGGGGCCTACATTAATTCCGTTTAACCCTTCTAATACTGAGGCTACTTTCATCCAAAGCACAAGGACGCAACAATTTTTGAAAACCATCTAAACCTTGTCATGTTGGTATTCATTGGTTAGCTTTCACTGAGTACTCTCAGATTAGCATCCATGTGCCAAGTTTTCAGTTCTTTTTGTATTAGCCAAATTAGCCACCAGCAACATAAGGGTTTAGCGGATGCAAATGTTGAGTATTTTACCCAGCCTAATACCATTGTGTTATTCCTGTTGTTTCTTGCTCCTCTTCAGAACCCCACGGTGAAGGAGCTGATAGAGTTTGCCATCCAGATAGCTGACGGAATGGCCTACCTAGCGGACCTCAAGTTTGTACACAGAGATCTGGCTGCTAGGAACTGCATGTAAGTAGTAGATCCTCTAGAGATCCACACCTCCTAGCTTCTAACCTGTATACAGAAACATAGCCAAGTCCAAGTTGTCCATAGGAGCTATGATGTTTACTGTGGATTCAAAGATTAAAGATAGCTTACTGTAGACTATCTCATAATATCTATGAGTGTCACTAGTATGATATATACAAGATGGTAGGGGCCACTTGCCTTTGTGTTGTATAAACCTGAGAAAACGATGCTTAAGTTGGCTGATAATTGATTATATTATGATATATTTTAATGCTTTTAGTGTAACCTTTCAGGTAGGGTAAGACTATGACACTTAAGGTGGGTTATCGTGTGATGTTTATTAATGAATGTGATGAGTATAACGTAAAGGTATCAGGATGGTAGAGAGAACCTGACTTTGCATATTGTATGGACTTTCAGGTTGGATGAGAACATGACTCTGAAGGTGGCTGACTTTGGGTTATCGCGTGATATCTACGAGCGTGACTACTACAGCAGTGAAGATAAGCGTGCCAAGCTGCCTGTCAAGTGGATGGCACCCGAGAGTCTAGAAAAATCAACATATAACCACAAAACAGATGTGGTAAGTAGAGTATCCGCTCTGAAAAATCAATATATAACCACAAAACAGATGTGGTAAGTAGAGTATCCGCTCTGAAAAATCAACATATAACCACAAAACAGATGTGGTAAGTAGAGTATCCGCTCTGAAAAATCAACATATAACCACAAAACAGATGTGGTAAGTACAGTATCAACTGTCAAAATATGGCATTGTGGTCAGTTTGCTGGTTCACTTGCTACTTACCAACTATCACAGTAATATAATTTGCTATAATTAAACAAATAAAGGTAGCAAAGTTTTTACAGCATAGTTGAAAGTTACATAATTTTCTTTTTTTTACCCATTTTATAAAGAAACTATAGAAAAGAAAAATATATTTGAAATGATATTTACCAAAATCTATAAGCCTGCTCACACTGCTCCAAAAAGGAATCATATCAATTCTTTACACTGCATGATCATAGGACTTGTGCCAAAATGCTACTTTTCTATGGTCGGGAATGATAAGGGAACTTTTCAACCTTTTCTCACATTGTGGGACATCTAGAAATGTTTTGAAAGAAAAGCAATATCTTTAAAAAGTGATTTACTCAAAGTCATTGTTACTTTTGGTTTTATCAACCATGCATCAAATATTTTTCAAAACAAACGTTTCGTTCAAAATTTTGTTTTTATTGGTTTTAACAACCATAATTTAAATTATTTTTCAAAAATTAGTTCATTTGTAGGGCTGTGCTCAAAGTAATCATGTTAACCACAGACGGAAATTGATATATTGAAACCCCACCCTGGTAAATGTTGTGCCTGATTAACTACAGGGTATACCTTTCCTTGCAGTGGTCCTATGGTGTCTTAATGTGGGAGTTGATGACTAGGGGTGTGACGCCCTATCCTGCAATAGACAACTGGGATATACTGCGCTTCCTGAAAACTGGCCGGAGAATGCCTCAACCATCCTTTTGTCCCGATGCTTTGTAAGTTTTCTGATACACTTAAAATCGTTATCATTATCATTATGATTTTATAAGAGTAAGAGTAAGGGTAGTAGTAGTAGTAGTAGTAGTAGTAGTAGTAGTAGTAGTAGTAGTAGTAGTAGTAGTAGTAGTAGTAGTAGTTGTAGTAGTAGTAGTAGTAGTAGTAGTAGAAGGAGGAGTAGTAGTAGTAGTAGTAGTAGTAGTAGTAGTAGTAGTAGTGGTAGTAGCAGTAGTAATAGTAGTAGTAGTTATAGTAGTAGTAGTTATAGTAGTAGTAGTTATAGTAGTAGTAGTAGTAGTAGTAGTAGTAGTAGTAGTAGTAGTAGTAGTTACAGTAGCAGTTGTAGAAGTAGTAGAAGTAGTAGTAGGAGGAGTAGTAGTAGCAGTAGGAGTAGGAGTATGACTAGAATTAGTAGTATTAGTAGTAGAACTAGAAGCAGAAGCAGAAGTAGCAGCAGTGGCAGTATTTGCTGCAGCAGTAGTAGAAGTTACCAGCAAAAGAAATTGGTAGAGATAAGTATTTGCATTTGTAACAGATGACCAGGACACAACAAAATTGAAATATGAATGAGTTAACAGCAACAGTTCAAAATAAATGTTGATAATTCTTAGGTGATGAATTTCTAAGTTGTAAAAATGATTTCTGCTTCAGGTATGCCATAATGATAAACTGCTGGCATCCAGAACCCCGGGAACGACCGACATTTCATGCCTTATTTGAGGAGATTCGGGATATGATAATGAGCCTGCAGCATCGCAGCAACCAGAAGGTGGACTTAGATGTACAGTACATCAACCTGCCTGAAGAGGGCCTTCCTTCAGACTATCTCTACCCCACAAGATCTCAACTTCCACCAACCACCCCGCCCCGCACAAGCACTAGGCCTAGAATACCCTCACCCAAAACTACCGTGGTATAGCACAACTACCCTTTTGTGTCTAAGAATACCCTCACCCAAAACTACCCTTAGGTGTGTTAGAATACCTTCACCCAAAACTACCACGGTTTAGCACAACTACCATTTCTGCTCAATTTACCAGAATCTGTAATTGGGATAATTGAGATAATAGGAATAATATATTGTTGCTGGATTTACCAAGATATTCTACATCTGCACAATCATTTGAATATTTGATTATTCATCCTAATCCAATTATTTACCAGGGTAAAGCACAATCATGTAGTAGAATGAAGCTGCCTTGTATGTTAAAAGCGAGAGTAGCAGCATGTACGATAGAGGTGAACTATATGTCAAGGAAAATGATAAAATTATAATGGTCACAACACAAAAAGAGAATGGTAAAAAAATGGTAATAGCTGTATGATTATCTTTGATTCAGTCGCAAGTTGTTGCTGAAGTGATGATTTATAATGGTCACAATAACAGAAGAGAATGAAGTGAATACAAGATTAGCTGTAACATTGTTTTTGGTTCAGAGCTGTTTTTGTTATGATGATTTATGTGGGATTTATATTCATTTACATTTTGTGTAGCGTTCAGTGGTTAAAGGAGGTCTCTGCAATGGTTATACCTCATCTGACTCTGCTTAGGCTGGTTATCTTAGCTCGTTTCCTCTGAACCATGAGCATGGTCTGATAACTTTAAAAAGAATTTGTGGGATGGAGTAATATTTGAAATACATACGAAGGATTGTGAAATGAAACTCGAACAACTTTCAGTCTGATATTTCTCAAATATTGCTTCATTATCAAGATATTTCGATGTATGTCGGACATACATGTACATTCCAGATGTGAATGGGTTGAGGGGTGCTGAATTAGTGAGAGAGAGAACCAGAGCAGGCCTCAACGCTAACTCAAAATGACACTGGCCCTGTAGGACCAGTAACACCTAGCATCTGCTGGTCCTGCAAAAATTTTACTGGTCCTACAATTTTTCTTTAACATAAAGAGAAAGAACATTGCATAAAATTCACCACAATATTTATCTTTGTAGATTTTATCTTCATTTATTTCAAAAACATTTGGGGCATTCTCAGGGGGAAACTTTTGAACAAGAATGTCTCCAAATGTTTACTGGGCCTGTAGGACCAGTTGAGGCATTTTTTTACTGGCCCGAAGCTGTTTTGGGGAATATTTACTGGCCTGGGGCCATAGGTTCACCCTTAGCGTCGAGCCCTGCAGAGAGTGGAAGCCAAGTCTGACATCAAAGTAATTGCCTAGTATGTAGCCCAGTTAACGGTCACCATGCCATAGTTGGACATCTTGAATTTCACCAAGCGATTAAAATTAGTATCTTATATGTAACCTATCTGTTGATATAATGGTTATTCTCTATTAAAACGTTTCCCTGGCACAGAACCTTGTATTTGATGACATTGTTGTTATCAACTGATGTAGAAGCTGTGCTTGTGCATCAAGTTAATATCCATGTCAAAGATTAAATATTGAGTATTGAGGCCCAGGAATAGGCATATTTCTTTGTGATCCTTCGAAGGGGTGTGGCAAGGATTTTGATGGTTCGCCTGGTTTCATATCTCTGGGTTCTAGCTCTCTGGTAGATTCTTCCAAGGAGGCCATAGGACTTCACTAGGGATGGGGATCGTTGAGAATTCTACGGTTCAGTTCGGTTCTCGGTTTTGCTTCTACGGTTCGGTTTTATCACGGTTTCCTAAACGGTTTATTAATGACATTTCTTGGATACGAAACTACGCAATGGAATGCGTGGCTGAACTTGCCTGAACTGGAAAGTTCTTGAAAGTTCCTATATACTAGCTCCCTGGGCACTTTCTCTATGCTCAGAAGGCTTCTGAGCATAGTGAAAGTGGGCAGGGTACCAGACTTGAGATTTTGAAATGGCTGTTTGATCGTCGCGCTTGGCAGACATTGTGAGGCCAGCGAGGAGGTAGGTGCTGACAGTTTTATTACGCCTCCAGGAACCCTGAGCATGCATAGAAAACCGAACCGTTTAGAGGGAGGTCCGGTTTTTGACTGGTTAACCGCAATGCTCAGGCCGGTTTGAACCGGTTACCGGTTTCCGGTCCCCATCCCTAGACTTCACCCAAGTCATGTCATTTGCGCCATCTATACAAGTCAGCACCTCTTGGGGACCCCGGCATGGATTTCAGGGGTAGCCCTCTAGAGAGTTATGGGTAGCCCTGGGCTCCCCAATAAAGATAATAGTATGCATTGATCATGGTCTAATTTTTAGATAAACATGTGTGCTTGAATGCCAAGATATTCCTACTTTGAAATCGCATTATTTTTGAAATTCAGTTGTGTAAAACTGTTTAGCACACTATCAAATGATATGCTTAGAAAATCAAATTACTTGTTTTTTAGGTGTTAGAATTATTTTTTTTGCCATAACCTAGTTCTGTATTTACAACACCCTCACTGTGACAACTGTATCTGTGATACCTGTTAGAAATTTTGCATGCAAATCACTATCACCCTATACCACAAAAGATGTAAATAATTTTAAAATGATGACAGAGCTGTAATATAATCCTTTATATATTGTAATTAATAAAATAATATTTGTATATAGGATCTACTGAATAACTTATAGTGCTTTAGTGCAATTCTACTTTAATTGACATATTATTGAAAATATTGTCTTGTATATATAATACAGTGTATGTATGTATATATATATATATATATATATATATATATATATATATATATATATATATATATATATATATATATATATATATATATGTATATATATATATATATATATATATATATATATATATATACATATATATGTATATATATACACACACACATATATATATATATATATATATATATATATATATATATATATATATATATATATATATATATATAAAAATATATATATATATATATATATATATATATATATATATATATATATATATATATATATATATATATATATATATATATATGACTATATTGATAACAATTCTTTACATTTATTGTAGTACTTTATGCAGTTACAGTAAAGTAACATTTCATTGGTGTTTTGCTGTAAATTCACAGTCAGACTTTGTCTTTGTTCATGTTATATGTATGGTCTATTTTGTATGTATCTGTTCATACCATGCTCTTCTAGATAATCATACCCGTTAATCATTTCTGGGAGAGTCTCACATTCCAGACAAATTGTGTTCTTAGATAGAAGTACCACAATTTAGCCATATATTATCCTTGTCTGTACCTTGAAGTCCCTGCTCAAGAATTTGAGATTTGTCATTGAAAAAATATTGAAACAGAACCCTTTTTACTAAGATGTACATCTAAGATGTAAAACTAACATGCCTCCTAAGTAATTGTTTTACTGCCCCTGCTTGCTATGTTATAATCCTTTCTGAGATCATAGGATCAAAACTACCTGTAGTGGTGGAGCTTCATTGTATATAATGACAAAATGTTAATGTCACTTAGTAAGAATTTTTTTTATTTCAATATAGATTGGCAAAATATTTGAAAGAGAATTGTGGGTCAGTTTTTGGTCGATAATTCTCCCTCAAATGTATTTTTCCAACTATGAATCTTTTAAAAGGATATCACAGAGATTGTCTTTTGCAGTTGGTCCCTGATAGGAAAGGGAGGGTTATCCAGATGCAGAATCATGGCATCCTAGACATGCAACAATCAAGCCCTCTTGCCAGGATAGCTATTCCGCACCATATTATTCTCTGTTAGTGGAGATGGCTTCCTTAACCCTTTCATGCTGATAGATCTCTTAGGAATAAAGTTTCTCTCTAACAAGACAGCTAAAAGAAAAAATCTGACATGAGGTGTATTATTTTTGGCTTTGGGAATGAGCCAACAGGAAAACAATCATGACACATGCCTATTGCTGTGCCTGTGGTTATCCAAATATGGTCATTTTACACATATGTGGAACCAAACACCATTCTCAATGCCCATTGGGATTTTTCTTTCAACATGTAGATCTGCCTGATAATGGTAGAAAAGTAACATCTGTGTTCATGATATCTTTGAAAATAACCTGGGAATAATAGTAACACTAGTAAAAAGTACTTTTCTGAGTGTTATTGGTTGGGATTTCATCGTTTTATCTTCAAATAATTTAAGTACTTTGGTCGTAAAGATATCACCAATAATGTCAAGCTTGATGAGGGTTCTTCAGGCATGAACGGGTTAATGGAAGATACAGCCTGGTCTATTCACTTTTGAATGTAGGAATGTAGAAGACCAGTGTTTTTTTATACTTAAGCTTGTCCTATTGTATAGGACAACTTTGTTGAAGTTATTATTTATATCTGCAATAGTTATATTATTGATTAAGTTATCTATGTCAAAGCAGAATACAGGAAATATGTTTTGATTCAAAATTTGTTCTCAAGTGAATTGAGACCACTATGGAATTTTATTAGTTAAGAATTTTTCTCTTCAACTTTTTTTCAATCTTTTGGAGATATGAGTTAGAGGTGCCAGACCTCCTTAATACAATGCGCATTATAGTATGAAAAGAAGGTTTAAAAAGTTACATTTAGGATTTAATTATGATTACGTATCATATCTTTTAGGTCGTGACTTCTTCACCGCAAAGATTTTAAATGAAAACTTTTTAATGAGAGTGGGAAGAAGTAGGAAGTGAGAGGACTCAGCGTATTTTAGTTCTGTCTCTGTCTTGTCACACTTGAGAAAAGCAGCATTAATGTGAGTGTACAGAACACTGATGCCATTGAAGTATGCAAGCTGTACAACATTGAAATAAAACTATTCTTGACATAAAGTGTGTAGTTTGTCTTTAAAGCTGACCTGACATTTCAAATTGAAGGGATCTAAAGATTACAGAGTGCTCTTCCCGACATGGCGCTCAGTCTGAAAGTAGTCTACAGAAGAGGTGCACCCAGGATCTCTTTATAAGGCATGATGAGAGAAACCATCCTTTCATTAGAAGCATGATCACAGACTGGATGCTGGTCATGGCTCAGACAGGATGTTATGAATGGGTGTCCAAAATGGCCTTTCACAAAGATTTTGAGTATGCTATTTTTTAAGGAAAGCCACCATACATTGAAATATATATATATATATATATATATATATATATATATATATATATATATATATATATATATATATATATATATATATATATATATATATATATGTATTTATATAAACATATATATATATATATATATATATATATATATATATATATATATATATATATATATATATTGAATTACAGCCATGGAGGATGTGCTCAGTGTAAGCTGCTAGATGCAGCACCTCTGTACATTGAAGGCCTGAATATATTAATCAATCTATCATTCTAAGGTAGAAGCCCAGCACATTAATACTAGGAACACATAATTAAACACGTTTTCTTTCAGTGAGTGCTCAATGTACAGATGCTGAAGTATTTACTTATCGAGAAATTCCTGAATATCACCAAGCAGCGTTCTAACATTAACATGGACTTTTAAGGGTTGGGTCTAAATACTGAAGTCCAGACGCCCTTCAATCTAGGGCTGTGGTACCAAAATTTAACCGATACAGTACCAACTACGGAGATTTTAAAGATAGTATTCTACTAAGAATTGTGTTGTTTATCTTTCATATCCACAGACGCACTATAGATGCCAATTGCTGAAGCTTGGCCCTCTTAGACGCAAGCGGTGCTCACAATATTTCTCTGATATTACTTATCTGTAACTAAGGGGACTTTCAAGGCTTCGTGGCACAAGGCACTTCGATAGACCTGTAATTATTAAGAGGAGAAAATGGAAAAGCAAGTCAAACTCATTCTGATTTAAGTGGCATCACATCTTTAATTTCTTTTATTACAATCACTGTTTTGTACTCTATGATTGGGTCACATCTGTTCCTTGGATTAACAAAATCCATACTTCTTTGAAAACAAAAAATCTTACAAATATATCCTGTCAAAAATGTGTTTCATCTGACACAAAGAGCAAATTAATTTTCACTAAATTTTGATATCTGTCTACTGGCACTTTCAAATCTTCCCTTATAATTCCCTTACTGTAACAGTAAAAATACCATTTCGTTAAACAAAATATTCTTCTTGTTTATAGAAAGATCTTTAGCTTTATGTTGGACACAACATCTTGGTTTGATCAAAGGTTTTCACTCCATTTATCCCTGCAGCAGCTTAAAATAGACCGGCTACTTCAATATCTTTTTGATAAAAGCATGATCTTGCTAAACGTCTTTGCCCAGTTGCAGCAACAGGATTTAGACCTAGACTTGACTTGATTGCCTTGAGCTATATCAATACTACTGTTGTACCCGATGAATCCACATATCAAATCTAGGCCTAAAGCCTGTTGGCGCAACGAGCCCCTGAAGAAGAGATATAAGTTGAGTTGCAATAAAATTTCTCTTTAAATGTTTTTCCAAACATGCCTTTGTCAAAATATATCCATGAAATAGTGAGGCCTTTTAAGCCACTGCAGGTATGGATGGAGAGGAGCCTGCGGGAACGCAGATCAATCTGGAGGCCATTAAACCATTCGCATCTGGAGTGCACACAAGGTGACCACATAAAATGTGACATATCAATAAGAATTTTATTCCAAAAAAAAGTAGAAGAGGAATTGTAAAACCCTACATGTTTAATGACCTGCCATTCAAATATTTCTTGAAATATAGCTATTTCATCAAGACATTTAGGTGTCACCATGTGTACACTCCAAACGTGAACATTCCACTCATTTACAGACCAGTAACTTCAACAAAATATGTTTTCCAACATAAACAAATGTAGATTTCACTGAGTCTAGCAGAATGTGGTGTCTAGTGACTGATCCAATGCATTACATATACTGGTCAACAATAACCCACATATCCCAGAGCAGTGTGTGATACAAATGCATTAATTTTGTGATTTTTGTGAAAGATTTTCCTTAAATAGTGCCTTACATAGGCTCTCTGGATATGTATGGGTCATGGGACGAAGACCTTCAGTTACAGAAATAACCATGTAGGTACATCACCTAAAACACTCTCAATAACTTAAAACCTACTCAATCCATAACAAACTCAAATCATGTCTATGACCATGCCAACCCAATCAACCATGCCTAAGCAAGTACATGTCATTTATTTCATCACAATACCTTAAAGCTACTTTCCTTTGTACACTACCATAACCACCTCCTAGGCCACCTATTAAGATATTCTTTCTGTCAATATTACACGACCAGATAAATCAAGTACTTCTGCTTGGATGTGATTGTTTTTCAATGTTTCTGAGGATCCTGGTTACTAAATATTGGCAACATGGTATAATAACAGATCATACACAAATCAATTAAACTCTTTGATGTACTATCTGACATTGAACCAAGTGACTTAAAACATCACATTTCACGAAACTAGTTTGCCTCTTCCTCTCGTATTATAACTTATAAAGAAACATCATCTGTGTGTAAACATCAATGTTCCCAATTGCATTTGAAAATTTAGCTAAGTTAATTAGTTGCCAGTTGGTTTCATCTAGATAAACGCCTCGAACAAGATTCATTGTTTAAGCGACTAAAAACTATGTTAAGTTAGAGATATTTCAACCTAAGTTAAGTCTCATCGTCCAATGAGCAGTCCCTCTCTAAATCTTCTGTAGAGTTGTATAGGGGAGCGGCCAGGGGCCAGATTTGGGATTTATTTTGGGCGGGTCTCACACACACCTCCAACATACATCATTTGAAAGCTTATACTCTCTAGTTTAATATTCTGCCTGTTGGAGTTGTCAAAAGTGGTGCAGATTCTGAGAAAATACGTTTATGTAACATAATGTCTGGAAAAAAGCTGAAAGGTATGAAATTACAATATTTTTTTTTGAAGGGGCTAAAGAAGATATTATGTTCACTCAACTTTGTGTACTACAACAAGCCTCATGCCCACAATTCAAATAAAACATTTGAAGCCATTCTTCTAAATTTTTCTGGTGAAAATTCCAATTTTATTACAAATTTAGGGTACGATTCACCTTTTTCTCAAATGCCATCACATAGATCAACTTTTCAGCCAGTACAATACCAGACTTAGCTACATAGCACACATATATATAATCCTACATCTTTTTTCAATTATTCAGGAACCAAACTGAGTTACAAGGCTGATTTATTCAAACGTTTTAGCAATTCCTATGCCTATAAAACTGAAAAAGATGACAATAGAAAAATGTGCAAAATGATATTTAATCTTTCAAATATTCCAAAAAAGTATCTGAATGACATCCAAACTGAAGCATACCCTGTACAGATATCTTATATTGGATATTGGCTGTCAGACTTTTTGATTTGGTTGCCCAGTCACCCAGGACAACTAAACTATTTGTGAAAATAGTCAACAATTTAGCAAAATTCACAAAACGCTCGCAAAAAAAAAAAAAAAAAAAATCATATAAAATTTAATCATACAGGCAACCTTACATAAGTCAGACACTTATAAGTCAGATTTTCTACTAAGTCAGATGGCTTTGTTGGTCCCATCCTTATCATTGCAGTTTTATAATCTTCACATAACTCTAATTTTGCCTATCTCAGACAGAAAATCCTGGTCCCAATTCATCCGACTTATGCAAGGTTACCTGTAATATGAGATTCACAATATGTTTTTCAGGAAGATTTTTTTCTTTTCTTTGATACCAAATGTAAAATGTCCACCTTGAAGAAGACAAAGAACACTCACTGGATGATCAAACTTGTGTGCAAGTGTTCACACTCAAAGTCTCACAGCATCAACCACAAACAGAATTATTCTGAATCACTGTCTGATGTATCTTGTGTTGAAATCGGATTTTGACAAACATCATCACCATGACAGGAACACAATTCCACACAGGCCAAGCGGTTCTTTCTACAAGAGCATGAGTCAGTACCACAAAGATTCCTCTTGCTGCAAGTACAAAGCAAATCTTGCATCACCTCGGAGGCTGACAATCCTTCATAGTACACTGGGACAAGCTTCTCTCCCTCTCTTTTCAATCCATATTCCAGTGGGGATCCCAGGTCAGGCTTAGCAATGTGGGAGGAAATCCAAATCTTTGTTTGCCAGGCAGCCCTTCTGACATGCTGTTTCAGACTCTCTTCACAGGGTGGCAGCTTTGCCAACACACATTCTCGCTTGGCTGCAAGCTTTGCATGTAACACATTCATGTTTGAATGTGCTTCTTTTTCCTTGCCCTTAGGATCATACAAACTAGCAATGAACCTGCAAGCTCCAACGATTGAAGTGTTCTCATCATCACCACCTAGGAAAACCAGCTCAGCAAAGGAGTCTACCCCTTTTTCTGAGATTGTTTTATACACAGAATTGTTTCCTATACCGAAAAAAACAGATGTTGAATCACACCCTGTGAGAGCGTGAATAGCAGGCAATACTTTCAGAAACAGTGGTGATTGTGAGTGACATATGTCATGTACTGGGACAGGGTCTTAGCCAGGATTTCAAAAATGCCTGTCCAAAACAGCTACAGTATTTCAAAATAACTGTCCGTCCAGATTTGACATATCTACTTCAAATCCTTATACCAGCTACATTTAATAGCCTAGTGTGTCAGCTATATCCTAGAAGATGGATTGTTAGGAAAATATCTGGTTATTACACCCCAAAAGTCAAAATTGAAAAATCATAATAGAAATTTTTGCCTGTCCAAACATGAGGTTTTTAAGAAACTACCTGTCCAAAAGACAGATAAGACGGATCCTGGCTAGGCGCCTGGGATGAACCTCCGAAGGTCAGTGGTTCTGGTTACTGTTCCAGTCTCAATCCAGAATTCTTTCACTCTGTCCATTTGCGGATAGTAGTGAATGGCTAGCACCAGAACATCTGTGTCAGGCATTTTGAAGATGACTCGGCTTGTCATGTCATTTCTCTGGAATACGTTGTTGGCATGGATAGCATGTAGAATCATCCTGGTATCAGCTTTCTCATGTGTGCTGTAAAAAAATCTACTGCTTCTTGTATACCTGCCAGTCCTATGCTCTTTGCCTCCTCACCATTTTCAAATCCTCCAGCAAGGAAAAGTTTTCTACCAGGGTGCGTAGATAACAGTTCAGGAGCATTCGTCTCCATATACTGTATACCGTGATAATATTGCGCATATAAAGTAATGCGCTCAGCAGATAACTGCATTGGATGCGCAGTTTATGCCGTCCATGCCAACAACGTATTCGAGAGAAATGACATGACAGGCCGAGTCATCATCAAAATGCCTGACACAGATGTTCTGGTGCTAGCCATTCACTACTATCCGCAAATGGACAGAGTGAAAGAATTCTGGAATGAGACTGGAACAGTAACCAGAACCACTGACCTTCGGAGGTTCATCCCAGTTAGGGATGGGGATCGTTGAGAATTCTACAGTTCAGTTCGGTTCTCGGTTTTGCTTTTACGGTTCGGTTTTATCACGGTTTCCTAAACGGTTTATTAATGACATTTCTTGGATACGAAACTATGCAATGGAATGTGTGGCTGAACTTGCCTAAACTGGAAAGTTCCTATATACTAGCTCCCTGGGCACTTTCTCTACGCTCAGAAGGCTTCTGAGCGAAGTAAAAGTGGGCAGGGTACCAGACTTGAGAGATTTTGAAATGGCTGTTTGATCGTTGCACTTGGCAGACATTGTGAGGCCAGCGAGGAGGTAGGTGCTGACAGTTTTATTACGCCTCCAGGAATCCTGTGCATGCATAGAAAACCGAACCGTGTAGAGGGAGGTACGGTTTTTGACTGGTTAACCGCAATGCTCAGGCCGGTATCACATATGAACCGGTCCCCGGTCCCCATCCCTAATCCCAGTACACGACATATGTCACTCACAATCACCACTGTTTCTGAAAGTATTGCCTGCTATTCACGCTCTCACAGGGTGTGATTCAACATCTGGGTTTTTTTCGGTATAGGAAAAAATTCTGTGTATAAAACAATCCCAGAAAAAGGGGTAGACTCCTTTGCTGAGCTGGTTTTCCTAGGTGGTGATGATGAGAACACTTCAATTGTTGGAGCTCGCAGGTTCATTGCTAGTTTGTATGATACTAAGGGCAAGGAAAAAGAAGCACATTCAAACATGAATGTGTTACGTGCAAAGCTTGCAGCCAAGCGAGAATGTGTGTTGGCAAAGCTGCCACCCTGTGAAGAGAGTCTGAAACAGCATGTCAGAAGGGCTGCCTGGCAAACAAAGATTTGGATTTCCTCCCACATTGCTAAGCCTGACCAGGGATCCCCACTGGAATATGGATTGAAAAGAGAGGGAGAGAAGCTTGTCCCAGTGTACTATGAAGGATTGTCAGCCTCCGAGGTGATGCAAGATTTGCTTTGTACTTGCAGCAAGAGGAATCTTTGTGGTACTGACTCATGCTCTTGTAGAAAGAACCGCTTGGCCTGTGTGGAATTGTGTTCCTGTCATGGTGATGATGTTTGTCAAAATCCGATTTCAACACAAGATACATCAGACAGTGATTCAGAATAATTCTGTTTGTGGTTGATGCTGTGAGACTTTGAGTGTGAACACTTGCACACAAGTTTGATCATCCAGTGAGTGTTCTTTGTCTTCTTCAAGGCGGACATTTTACATTTGGTACCAAAGAAAAGAAAAAAATCTTCCTGAAAAACATATTGTGAATCTCATATTACAGGTAACCTTGCATAAGTCGGATGAATTGGGACCAGGATTTTCTGTCTGAGATAGGCAAAATTAGAGTTATGTGAAGATTATAAAACTGCAATGATAGGGATGGGACCAACAAAGCCATCTGACTTAGTAGAAAACCTGACTTATAAGTGTCTGACTTTTAAGTGTCTGACTTATGTAAGGTTGCCTGTATGATTAATTTTTTTTTTTTTTGTGAGCGTTTTGTGAATTTTGCTAAATTGTTGACTATTTTCACAAATAATTTAGTTGTCCTGGGTGACTGGGCAACCAAATCTAAAAATCTGACAGCCAATATCCAATATATGATATCTGTACAGGGTATGCTTCAGTTTGGATGTCATTCACATACTTTTTGGCATATTTGAAAGATTAAATATCATTTTGCACATTTTTCTATTATCATCTTTTTCAGTTTTATAGGCATAGGAATTGCCAAAACGTTTGAATAAATCAGTCTTGTAACTCAGTTTGGTTCCTAAATAATTGAAAAAAGATGTAGGATTATATATATGTGTGCTATGTAGCTAAGTCTGATATTGTACTAGCTGAAAAGTTGATCTATGTGATGGCATTTGAGAAAAAGGTGAATCGTACCCTAAATTTGTAATAAAATTGGAATTTTCACCAGAAAAATTTAGTAGTATGGCTTCAAATGTTTTATTTGACTTGTGGGCATGAGGCTTGTTGTAGTACACAAAGTTGAGTGAACATACTATCCTCTTTAGCCCCTTCAAAAAAAATATTGTAATTTCATACCTTTCAGCTTTTTTCCAGACATTATGTTACATAAACATATTTTCTCAGAATCTGCACCACTTTTGACAACTCCAACAGGCAGAATATTAAACTAGAGGGTATAAGCTTTCAAATGATGTATGTTGGAGGTGTGTGTGAGACCCGCCCAAAATAAATCTTAAATAGAGCCCTTTTTCACACTTGGCCGCTCTCCTAGTAGGACCCCCCAGGGAAAGAAAGAAATGACTAACTGGAAGCGACAAAGCAAACAAAAACTTAATGCTAAATTGAAGCAAATTTACACTACATCTACATTGCATAAATATGACAGTTGACAGAGATTTGACTGGGATGTTTTGCATTGAAAAGGCATGGATTATAACACTTCAATGAGGACATGAAATCAACCAACAGTCATAAGATGACCAGGTAAAAGGAAGTATCAATACTACAATTTCTGGTAGGTTTTTATAAAAGATATTGTATCAACAATACCATTTCTGGTTTTCCTATAAATGAAATTGTAAGTCAGACTCTAAAAATATATCTAATGTATACCACGCTGATATTCTTATGCTCTGTCACAGGAAGCAAGTTGTTGGCTTAAATCCTGTGCGGCTAATAGATTGTCTGGACCTGGTTAATAAAACATTGGAAGGTTAGGAATCCCCTAAGGTTTCCTTAAGAACAAAGGTTTCCCTTGAATTTTATCCATAAGATTGAAACATGGTTGAAATTAGGGGAAAGCTTTATGGGAAATTCTATAACCCTAGGATCATGTGTTATGCAACCAGGTCGAGATATTCAGAGTTGTAAGATCTGTTTAGCCGTTAATGCTGTATTACCAGAGTACATCCCCTCTGCAGAGTCCTTGATATAGAGAGCCTCTAGGTAATTCCTATACCTTTATAAGTAGAACACCTCCATAAGACCTTACTAATCTAATGTCTTATGATTAAGCACAAAGAAGGCTGTGCATAAGGTGAGCCATGCTTCTGGCCTATGGAAAATCATCAGGTACAGGTTACACTGTATGTGGGATAGATGAATGTCAACGCCTATCTCCTGGGCAGTTGTGAAATGTGATTGGCTCGACCTCACCACCCAACACTATGCAGTGCAGAGATACCATTCATTGGAAAAGCCAAAACGGCCTTCATAGAAAGGTGATCTTTACAAATAGGTGAGATGTAACTTAATATCTACAGCTGGTACTTTCTTAAGGTTTTTGAAATTGTCTCCTTAAAACCTGGCCATTAATGGCACCTATTAAAATGATACAAATGATTTCATACCAACAACCAACAATTGAAAAAAATAAATATATACATAAAAATCACACTAATTACAGTCACATATTTTCCTTGGTGTTTTTTCATGGTATCTTAACTTCAAATGGTTCTTAATGACGATAATAGTCTGGGTTATCCTAATAAAATTGGGACAATCCAACAAATCCATGTTTTCAGTTGGCTTTCAGTCTAGTTGCTGCAAACAATCTCTGGATAATCACTACAATACAGAGTTAAAACGCTTTAGAAAATAAATTGCATGCCTGGTTTAACTCTAGAAATCTACAGGCAACTGAATGAGTGAATGAAGCATGATACAAGGTCACAAAGAAAAAATGAAGGTCATGTCAAATGTATCCTTGAATTACGCATGGGCCAGGCCGGGAATTTACACACAACTTCAATGAGTTTTTGAAGGAAATTTACATGTAACTTCAATCACACAAGATTGTGTAGCAGTCATAAAGTTGGCCAACATGAGATTCCATGCAAATTGATTCCTTGAATGAAGAAACAGACCCTAAATTGACATAAGATTTCACGTTGGAGTTGTCACTGAACAAAGCAGAGAAAATCACCATTAAAATTAATAAGCAGATGAAAGCACATTGGTTTTCTCATGTAAAATCAGGGCCTGTCCTGTCTACTGAGTGGTTTGAAGTGTTGCCATTGACTCTTCGCAGTCTCTCGCTCTCCACTATACTTGTTAAGGCCTGGCTCAAGGCATGTGAGAAACTTGCCGTGGCTTGATGTAAGGTGGTAGTTTTGCGATTCCTTGGTTTCCACCATCACCACTCACAAATGGCAAGTCACAATTTAGGTGGAAAAGGTGACGGGAAATTAAAATCCTAAGTGTGAATTCAAGCAGCATCCTGGCATACGTTTACATGTGTGTAACAGAGGTGGCTACTAGCTCCTGTTGTGGTCCAGCGTTATAGTCCATTTGACCCCACGACTGCTGACCGCTTGTCCCTTTGTTTTGAGCGTGCCTTTGTGCGGGCCTTGAATGCTGCAGAGTTGTACATGTGCTTCTCAAAGTGTGTCATTTTACTGGCTGCAGGGAGTCCGGCCGGAATGGGCGCCCCGAGGTCAAAGATGTCCCGTATGAGGTCATTCTCCTGAAACACAGCAACAGTAACCATACAGAAATGAGTCAAGGAGAATAGCAAAATATGAGCAACAATAATATAATCATTTTTGGAAATGTATCTTAAAATAAATGGATCATATTGCCACTATGGCAAAACAATGTTTTAAATGGAAAAATAAAATGGCAGATTTGAAAGAAGATTTTATCTTATTTTTTTTAAAATTCAGTTTAAATTTAACAAACAAACAAAAAAAAAGATGACATTATCAAATACCAATTCATTATACTTTTTTATGTGCACTAAAATCAATAGAGACAGACATTTGAACTGCTCATAATTATTCACCATACCCAACCACAACCGGGTTAGGCTCTGTACCAAGTATCTATACCCTGCCTGAATGTAAGTTGTTGTTTGACTGACCTGCAGATGAGTGTTCATTCCCGAGCTGAGAGCGTTGCATAGAGCATTGTATCGTAGCTTCCTCACCCAGCTGTAGATCTCTAAGCTCTCTGTGCCAAACTTGATGGTTTCTTCAGGAGCATCGTAATCCTAGATAAACATGTAAGATATACAAATCACATCAAAACAGAAGTTGCTGCATAGATTTATACACATTGTGTAACAGACTTGGAGACTTCTTTAGTTGTGTTGTATTTCTGAACAATTTCAAAAGATACACATCACAGCAAAAGCAAAAGTTGTGGCATATATTTAAACATATCCAGTACAAAACATAGTGACTTCTCCAAATTATTGGCATCAGGGTAAAGCAAAATCTGGGGCATATTTCATCCGAACTTCTGCCAAAGACTTTAGAAAAACACTTAAATCTTGTTGTGTTGGTATTCATTAGATTCATTATTCTTTCACTGAGTCCTCTCAGATGGGTACCAATGTGCCAGGGTTTCAGTCATTTTCCAGCTTTTTTTGCATCATTTTGTATTGGTCAAGTTAGCCCCCGGCATCATTGGAAAGGTTAAGATGGTGTTTGTTACCTCTATGGACCTGAGCACATCCCTGAAGGTGGAGCGCTGCTGCCGACGGTCCTTCTTGGCAATCCTCTTAGCACTCTCGGTAGCAAGTTTCTTACCTCTATAGACCTGAGCACATCCCTGAAGGTGGAGCGCTGCTGCCGACGGTCCTTCTTGGCAATCCTCTTAGCACTCTCGGTAGCAAGTTTCTTACCTCTATAGACCTGAGCACATCCCTGAAGGTGGAGCGCTGCTGCCGACGGTCCTTCTTGGCGATCCTCTTAGCACTCTCGGTAGCAAGTTTCTTACCTCTATAGACCTGAGCACATCCCTGAAGGTGGAGCGCTGCTGCCGACGGTCCTTCTTGGCGATCCTCTTAGCACTCTCGGTAGCAAGTTTCTTACCTCTATAGACCTGAGCACATCCCTGAAGGTGGAGCGCTGCTGCCGACGGTCCTTCTTGGCAATCCTCTTAGCACTCTCGGTAGCAAGTTTCTTCAGAAATTCACACAGCTCGTCAATGTCACCTCCCTCAAAATCCTGCAACATTAAAAACAATATGCTAGAATTATGATAGTAATTGACTTCACTCAATACGACTGACTTGTTACATGCCAATAAATTATGATGGAGAGAACTGGAGTACCCTGGGAACACCTGGTCTATGTATATATATATATATATATATATGTATATATATATATATATATATATATATATATATATATATATGTGTGTGTGTGTGTGTGTGTGTGTGTGTGTGTGTGTGTGTATGTGTGTGTGTGTGTGAAGGGCGGTGTGTCTGTATATAATCATTCTCGATGTAACAATTACACACAATTATCCCAGCAATGGAAATAGCAGAGTGCAGTAACTCACCTCGTCTTCATCTCTGGCCATCTCATACATGAGAGCTAGTGTCTCGCCAGCCACCACGCGTAAATCAACGTCACTACTCTGGAGCAACATCGGAACCTTGCTCAGGTGGCTAAAACAACAATAGAAGAAAATGTACTTTTGGGTATCAAGTGAGTGCTGTTCCAGAATCTGTGTTTTTTTTAGGTAAGTGTTGTTCCAGAAAATATCACAACACACCCTTCAATAATATTGGTTTATTATTTACACTTATGCTAATTTGTAATGGGCAAAGCTCCAACCAGGCAAAGATTTTTGATATAAATAGCCTTCCTCACCTCCATATATGATCTTTTTTTCTAAGGGAACACTTATTACATTTAGTGAATAAGAAATAAAATTGGTACAGTACTGATAGGAAACTTACCATTCAAATTTCAATGATAACTTGAATGGGTTCTATATCCATCTTACAGTTTTAAAGACAACCAAAATAAAGAAACAGGTATCAATAATTGATCAGCTGATTAGGGTGTATTTCAATGAAGCATTCCCACAAATCTGTAAAGATTATTTTGTAAGCTGAAGATAGCAGAAGTTAGATAGTTTACCTGCTTATAAGGTTAGCTACTGCTGAGGGTGGGCAGATGGTCAGCAGAAGGCACCAGGCGGACAGAGCGGCCGCGTGGAGAGCGGTCACCTCAGGGCTGTGGCTGGGTGCCACGCCATCACCTTTCAGGTAAGACGCCTTGAAAACATCGTTCAGAGACTTCATAACCTCTTGAACTTGCTACAAAACAAACAAACACAATATTTGCAAAATAAAAAATACCCAATTTTAAAATATTTTCTTAAACTTGTTTTTCGGAACCATTCTAATGGGTTAAGGTCTGGTGGCCTATTTTTTCTGAAAATACCAGCGAAGCAAAACAAATAGTGGCCGAGATTCCCCAATAACTCAACTGCCATGATTGAGTGACCGACCTGAGTGACTAATGGCAGATAAGATCAATCCTATTATGATTGCAATTGCCCCGAAACAATTAAGTGTGATCGTAATTGTTTTAGCACAAACAAAGGCATTGCTATTCAGTAGTTATATGCCAGATTGATACTGACTGAAACAACTTAGTTATGATTATTGTGGTCTGCCATCTTGTAGATCATGTGACGTAGTAATCTCGAGACTTTGCAACTACATTCAGATATTTTTGCACAAATTGCTTAATAATTATCATCAATTATGTTTTCAGTGCCAAATAATTTTATTAGATGATATAATATCTTTGTAATTTAAGCTGAATCACTCACGTTGTTCAAAATTCCAAAGCACTTAGAGGCTATATCTTTACAGCGTAAACCAGGGACATGAAACTCAAATCTACACTCCCTGCGTAAACAAACGGTGGCAATTTATCACACGTGCCTAAGTGTTGCTATCAATCACACTAATAAGAACCGCCCTGTGCTGTCAAGCCGTTGCACGTGCAGCCGTAATCAGTGTTGATTGACAGCTGAGGCCATAACGATCTAAACCAAACACTTGTTATAGCGGCGACTGCGAGATATATTTCACTCTCCCCGCAGAGATACGCTACGTACATCCGGTTACGGAACGATCATGTTTTGGCGGATAGGGGCACTAGAAACGATTGTTTATGATCTAAAATCAATCGCAAACTTTGGAAATCTATGTTGTTGTTTTTTATATCAATGATATTTACTTGGTGGCCGACATTTGGTGAAATGTGACCTTGGATGGTTTGGGGGTGGGCGAGATTCCCCAGTAATTATATTGTTAATTAATTATAGTGGCCGAGTTTCCTAGGGCGGTCAAGATTTCCGAGAATTTACGGTAGTATACCTTTCCTTCGTCATTGTCAAACATACATAAATAATGCAACGAACAATGCTTAATAACAGAAAGTTCATACTGTACCTCAAATTCAGCACTTGCAACAAAGCAGAGGATCCCAAGTGCTTCGGCACACTACAAAACAAAACACACAGATAGAAATTAGTGACGCTATTAAAATGTTGCTCCGCTATTCATTTAAGTGTATTTTATAACCATCAGCTTGTAACATAGAAAGCATATGTAATTAGATATTATGACAGCAGTCAATCTTTAACAAAAACAATTACATGTACATACAAGCTAACTTTGAAAAAAGCTGCAGTTGGTTCCAAAATGTTCATTCTTTCTAGGTGAGGGCTAGTGCGACACTAATACTTACTCACAAGTTCAACAAGCCTTCCCATGAATTAGAGAAAGTGATACCCTATGGGTCTCAGCCAGCAGGACACCCAAACCCTTATAAAGAACCCTCAGGACTCCCAATTTTTAGTGTGGAATTTATAAAAATCTCAATCTCAAGCTTATGATTGAATTTTTCATCTCCTTATAATTAATTCCCATTAAATGATATCATGCCTTATTTTGATGAATTTATACATGTTTATGGTTGAAATATGAGTATATCGTGATCGCCCTTCAAAAGTTGGACGCCCAACAATTTTACAACTGCCAATTTTAGGCACCCAGTTTCTAAATCCTGGCTAAGACACTGGATACCCTTATAATTTTTATTTCCATTTATTTCTATGAAAGCTTTAGTTACGAACTGAGGAAGGTGATACTTACAGCTGCTCTTGCCTTGAGCGCCACAGAGTTGTCGAGCATGAGTTTGAGGAGGAGCGGCTTGAGCATCTTGAAGATCTCCTCCCCTCCCTCGCCCGCGCCCAGCTGGATACAGACGAGGATGGACGCCCTGGCCGCCAGGCTCACCTCCTCCCCCTTACCCTTCTTCAGGCACCGCTCTATAGCGTCCGTTATCGTAAGCTTCCTGAAAACAACAACGAAGAAAAGTGAGGCCAGTTCAGGGGGTGGTCGGAACTTTATAACTCCATTTTTTGAAAAGCGAAGGTGTCCTACTGACTGTTCCTGGACAGATAATGAAAGTAAATCATTCTTAAAATGGCGGAAACATGACATGATTATTAGATGCCAATCAGCATTTCTTTGATCTTTAATTCTTCAATATCACATTTTCGGAGTTATAGCTGAATTTTATTTCAAGCAGTTCCTAATTACTTACTGGTCCAGTTAACTACCAAGAAGGGTCTGGGAGTTGGGGTTCTTATTCTTATGAGGAGTTTTTGTTTTATGCTTTAAATAAAGAATGCAGAGTAAATTTCAGATTTTTTGACAATGCAAATGCACTAATTATTTAAGGATATTCCTTCATCCAGTTTTGTAACTTAATGACACAATTGGTCACCTGATTTCAATTGAGGGTCTCCCAAACTTGTTTATTTCGCAGCCAATTGGGTGCATGCCTCATTTCTACACCAAGAAATTAGTTGGGCTCAGCTTCACTATCATCAAGAAATGGAGGTTTACTTGCGCATACCATACATATCAACCCTTGCAATGTTGCTCGGAATATCAATATCAGGTGTGCACTGCAAGGTTGGCACAAAGGCAGGCCCGGTAAACCATGACTTTTGCAGTTTTTCAGCATCAATATGTCGTTTGCAATGGTTGTATACCTACCTGTCCAACACAAAATCAAACATGAATTTCTTGGAGAAAGCAGCTTGGAGTCCCTTCAGACATGTGCACCGACCATTCACACTGAAACAATTATAAAGAGGGAATGAATCCTAACTAGTGATAACCTAAATGGTATGTGCAAGCTGGTAATATTTCGTAATTCTTATCTTTCACTATAATTTCTACAATCTCAAAACTAAATAATAAGAACAAATCACATTGAATATTACTGGACCTTTTTCCTTTCCTGTTAAAACACATCACCACGCTTGATGAAACCCATTAGATATCGTACTAACATGATACATTATATCAATATATATTAAAGCTGCATTAAATCATTTGCCTACATCTATGAAAGGGAGAGAAGTTGTTAAACAGCTCACAGAGATGATAGAGATAGCTTAATTAATTGGAAATAGCATGATATGATATGAACACTGGAATGGTTTATCATTTCCTCAAAAATCACAGCTTGAGTCGATCAGTAGAGTGCTTACCTCTTCTGTGTCAAGCCATCAATACAGTCCTTCACTTTCTCTTCAAAATCCTCCAGGCCGGCCACTTCATCCACCTCCCCTGAGGGCAGGGCCTCAGTTGCCCCTACAAAACAACACATATACTCAGCATTGAACCATCCACTTCCCAGTGATACATACTCAATTACTTAGGAATCACCATCCACCTCAATAAAACTGCATTTTGTTTATACCTTATGTCATTGGTTTTAATGGTTGGTTGCTATAGTTTTATTACTATGGTTATTTGTAGCTGGAATACTTGTGGGCCAAAGAAGTCTAGATAGATCTTAGGTAAAAAGTTTTACCTTCATCATTTACTGTCCAGTCTGAGGCGACACTGCTGCAGACGCTGCCATTGTCCGGAGTAGAGAGGTCTTCCTCATTGACCCTGCCACCTTCACCCCGCGCTCCTCCATCTGAAATCACACACACAAGTCAATATACATGTAGTCGTGAATAATACATCAAACAACTTATTAATGAATGAAGTTATTCAGCTAAATATGTTACCAAGCCTTTAGAAGGTAGTTTGGGAGTGAGGTGGATTTTGCTAAATGATCATCAGTTTACCAAGCTGACTGACTGACTCAGTTCATCAGCATAGCGTTGTTTTTCCTGTGTGCATGCCATACCTATAAGACATCCAATTTCAGGTAGTGACATCTGACTTGCCACTTTCAAAACCAACTACTATCATACATGTGTGTTAGTTGAAAGCTGTTGTTCCAGTTTGGTGTACATAACCATCCCAGGGCTCCAGATTAGGGGGTGCTGGGAGCTCCCTTAAATTTCTGCAGGGAGCCCAAAAACCTGTAAGTAGCTTTTGAAGATGCAATTGGGATCCCTGGAAAAAATCTTAATTTCAAGCCCTGAATCCCTTTTCAAATATGTACTGGTTAATTGCTTTACAGCCCTTTTCTTGAATACTTGAATAGACAAATTGCATTAAAGACTATTAACAACAGTAAGCAATTAGCGACTAGATCAATGTGTGTTTTAGATAACCAAGTGCTTGGCTCTTCATGCATTCCCACAGACTGTGAGTGTCGTATAGAGCGGAATCAGCTGATCATCGTCCCGTCACTTACTTAAGGTGCTCAGAATTGCAGACAAGTTTTGGTCTGTTTATTCATCCAAGGTCTAACAATATTGTTGCTATTACCAGTGATGCAAGAAGTTTCTGATAACCTCAACAATGTTGAGTCAACATACAATCTCCTGGCAGTAAGTAGACCTGTTGCAGCTGCCATGTTAGCCTGGTTCTCACGCTGTGCTAGGTCAGTGACTTATAAACATTGATAGATGTCTCTGGTTAGGTATAATGCCCCCACTACTATACATACTAAGTAGGTTTGATGTCTCACTCAAACTATAGATGACAGCACTGTTTTCACAAGTTGCAGTTGGTAACACATGTGATACCGACTACAACTCAAAAGAGTGTCCCTCTTGAGGACTTATTCAGAACTAAACCTGGAGTGAAATCAGCTCAGGTTAGATCAGTGTCAGAAAAAAGACAGATATCACAGACTTGTAGCAAGTCTACTGTCATGAATGGTATGACTGGTACCATGGACCACCTGCAGATAGCCCATATAGTCTAGATAACATAATTGTTCTACCTGCAACTGCAAGACATTATGATACATCACTAAAGTCTGTCTGATCGAAGCTTGGCTAACCGACCTTTCCTCTTTTAAGTTACATAAAGTTGGTATCTCCTATCCAAACTTGGCAAACCTTTTAGGATCACTGTGTTCTGAATATATATATATATAGCTACTTCTTTCGCAACTCTGTAAAATGTTGATTTTGCTCAATGCTCATTATGTGCCCTTAGTAAAATTCCATCCATGATCACTCATATTTGTTTTGTTTGCATTGGGCAAATTTTACAATGAAATCTAATGAGCAAAATCAACATATATAGAGAAGTCAGTGCTCCTAAGAGGTTAGCCAAGTTGGGATGGCAAACAGAAACTTTTTGTTACAAAAAAAAAAGGAATAAAGGTCAGCCAAGCATAGGTCAAACAGACTATAGCTTTTTAAAATACAACTGTTACTTGAAATGTGGTCATAAGGTACTACCTTCTACACATAAATTGTACATGTATATATATATATATATGTGGTACTTCTGTCATTAAATGTGGAACAGTGTGATGAACTGAAAGAGTCGGTCAGTTGCATCACTGAGTGTGTGAAGGTTTTAAAATGTGTGAGAGCCTGACAGGTAATCTGAAAACGCAGAGCTTGTTTGTTGCCAATTGTTGGTACATTTAAGAGTCTCTATCTAGGAAAACTTTTCATCTTTAATACTGATTTGTCTCTCTAGCCTTCCTCGAGACATGGTGCCAACCTTTTTGTTAAATATTGGCTCCTACCACGGTGAAATCACCAGAGTTGATTTCTTGCATGTTTAAGGCGAGTAACAGACTTTAAGGCCAGACATACTAGTGGTGGGAGTCAGTTGAATTTTCCCAACCGATCATCAGTCAGCTAGGCCAACCGACTATCACCGATTAATCGGTTCATCGCACTTTCATGAGAATGTTTGCTTGTCAAAGCTTAAGTTAAGCATGTTAACACTTATTATAATATTGTACTATTTCAAATTATCTATTCTATCTTGGCATCAAACTTTCTCAAGTGTTTTTGATTTATGCTATGAAGGATTATACATGTAAACAGTGCAAGTTAGATATACTTGTATGTTTTCTTTCTTATTTTTATTCAGTAACTTAGAGACAAATTACCAGTATTCTAATAAATCAAAATACTTTTTACAATATGTATGAAGGCATTAAAAGATGTCTTTAGAAAAATAATGAAAGACACATCATAGAACACATTTCATCCAACTCATATTTCTACATTTAGAAGGAATCTGAAATATCTAGTTTGCTCAGTACCCCAGTTTTTATCAGAGTCAGTAGGTATACCTCTTGGTATGCTATTACTTACTACTTGCATGACCCATACTAGACCTATTACAGTGCTGGCTCTTAGAAGGTATAAACAGGCCAGTAGGTCAGTACGTGAGACAAGCAACTTTCTCTGTGGGATATCTGGCAAGGAACCCTTTGACCTTAGAGGATGTGGGCTGGCTTAATGGGCTATTATACCGACTAACAATTAGGTGTAAAGTCTCCAGCCGATTAATTGGTTACTGTTAACTTGCTGACGACTTTCGACTACAGTCGATCATCGTCCCATCACTAAGACATACCATTCAATATTGTACATGTTTGACTAGTTGATTTGTCCTAAGTCGGCATGTGAAAATGGTTTTGAAGTGGGAACTTCCGCCATTTTAATCTCCTACATATGCGCAAGGCCTGACTATAGTCTGTCTGACTCGAGTTTGGCAACCGCTTTTTCCACTTTTTTGTGACAAAACGTTTAAGTTTGCCATCAGAACTTGGCAAACCTTTTTGGAGCACTACTATGCGTATGTATAAACATACTTTTTATCTCACCTCCGCAAAATGTTGATTTTGCACATAAGGTCCCATTGCCAACAATACAATCTTGAGTGTTTGTATGGCAAACTTGAACGTTTTGTCTCAAAAAAAGTGGAAAAAGCAGTTGCCAAACTCGAGCAAGACAGACTATAATCAATCATCAGCCAAGACATTGGGAGCATCTGTACGCATCATAACAGACGTTACCATGATGAAGCCTTGGTCGATTAGATCCATCTAAGTCTTCTCAATAATCGCAAAATAAATTTTTATACTACAGGGCTCGAAGGTCCCCAGAAGGACCAGGTAGGCTGGCGGGGCTACCTGAACCCACAATCAGGTAGTCCCGCCAGCATTTTAGGTAGCCCTGCCATTTATTCCAAAAAGGCAAAAAAGTTCTTTTCCCCCCTATTCATGTAAGTAATGGTACTTATGCTTTTTTCTTCTATTTTGTAAGTTGCATGCTTAAGGGATGCTATATTTTACTTTTTTTCGCTACCATTTTATAGCATTTTAGTGGGGAACTTCCCCAGGGATTCAGGTAGTCCAGCGGGACTACCTGAATCCAACTTTAGGTAGCCGACAGGGCTGTTTTTGGAATTGAGATCTCCCGGGAGTAAGGACTCTGCTATTTGTCGAGCCCTGTACTACATTCATGAGTACGGACTTCCATCAATTTTCATTGTCCATTGATTGATTCTGTCTTTGTTATTGATATCAAGGTTTATATAACGCAGAGTACCACCTGTTAACAATTTTGATTGACGGTTGAGGAGATATAGTTGGACACCCTTCGAGTATCAGCTAGCCCTCAGCCAGTATATGTACAAAGCTATTCCGTGTTTACATTACAATGAATTATGCAATAGCAGTAGCCAGTAGGCCTTGAACAGTCACTTCATAGTTCAAGAATATTTTGATAAATGGAAATAATGTCCTAAACTGAGGATCCTGACTAAAGACAGATTGAAGACTACGTTGCACACATTCTGATATCTCTGGACCAGTGAACCAGCTGATGACCACCAGTGAGAAATACAGCATATGTCCATTGTTATGCTTGGTATGTCACTCAAAACAAATCAGACCTCGTGTTGTCATCACATACCTAAGCATATGCAGGGTAAGGCCCAGTCAGGCCAGTGCATTTGTATGTCAAGCCTTGCTAGGAAATTTTGTCATAACTCATGAGAAAGAAATGACAACATCTCTCACTAAATCTTTACACACTATTTTGTTTGTTGAGATCCCAAGTTCCACCAAAAGTTAAAGATTAGCACTATTTCAAGTGAGAAAGATCCGAGATGAGTCACTTGTTTATGTATTGCACTGAGAGTGAGACAAGGCAATTTCAGATTTTGCGTCTTACCTCTTTTCGTTTTCTTCGAATTTCCTTTCTTCTTCGGCATGTTGACGATTTCCTAATATATAAATTGAATTGGCTAGTACTCAGGAAGGTATATGCTCGTATGTCTTCCAATCTATTAATGAAAATGGTATTAATTTTGTTGAAATATTGTTTCCTAATTTCAGCATGGTACAGACGTCGAGAGTTTAGAACATGCGTTCTAACCGTGACAGGAGCTACCCCGTTCGATAGGGGTACTCGCTCAGTGTGGAAAGTGAGTTAGACTTGGGAGTTAGATTAAATCGAAAGGCATGCTGGGATGTTTATCAAGATAATAGGACTAGGGTAAATCGATTGCGCAAGAATAGACACAAGTTCGGGCAAATAAAGTACATATTATATATCTCGATTTTGTAAATATATAAATGAGAAAATCATTCACTTCAATAGTGATCAAAGCAATAAGTGATATTTGGTTATCTCTGTATATGATGTACTAAAATATATTTGCGAATCAGAGGCTTAATCTAGAACACAATAATACTGTGATGTGATTGGTCGAGAGGTTAGAGAACGTGCAGCTGACGACACGAGTGCTATATATAGCACATGACATACGTTTATCAACGTAGCAACGATTTGCATTCGCAACTGAGCAGCAGAACAGGACGCTCCGCTATTCTCGACTATAATCTCAGGTAATACTACGGAATTCACCAGTATTCTTCGAAACAAGGTCGTCTTATAGATTGTAGAAACAAGAGAGAACATTCTCGACCTAATATTTTGACGTTTTCAGTGATAACTTCTGCCAGAAAGTCTTGCGAATTAGACTCGTGTGTAAACTGTTGTCTCGTTGAAGGTTAGGTAGTTGTCATACTTCGATAACGGTAAATCGTTACCAGATTTCTAACTAACCTAGCATTAGACTTGTTATGTTCGAGAACATCGCCAACGTCATGGAACAAATCACAGAAGTTAAGAGAACGAAGAGGTGTAGGCGCGGTAAAAGAAAATCGAAACGACGTTCAGAGCTGGAGAAGTTTCACGCATGTCAGCAAACCAAAGAATGTGAAGGCGTGTCGACAGGCAGTTGTGCAATATGCGAAGCTTTCGTCAGAAGTGATCCAGGCGCCAAGAAGATGAAGCTGCTGAGGCCACACTGTAGCCCTAAAGCGCCAGAAAATTACACACAATTTCTCATGGAAGACAAGTACATGCCGAGTCCATGGGAATTGCAGTTAGCAGGTTCTTTCACACCTGAAAGAAGATTGCCTTTGGAGGACACACATGTAGCACATGATGATGAAGAAACACCCATCACTAGTCCTTCAAGTGTCAGAGTGCCCGATGTTACAGATACTGAAATGGACATGTACTTTTATGACAACGATAATGAGGATAGTGCTGAATCATTGAACTTTGCCAACAAGGATTTTGAAGATGTTTTTAATCGGGTCCATGAAGATGACCTTTTTACTAAAAATAGAAAAGAATTAGTTATTGACTTCTTACAACTAGAGCAGAAAATGACCTACCTGGAGGAGAAATTGGAACACACTCAAAAGAATCAATATAATTCTAACAATCCAATCAAAACTCTGGAGGAAGAGTATGCAATGCTTTTGAGGGAAAACAAACAGTTGAAGGCAGAAAACGAACTATTGAAATTCAATGCAGCACTTACGAGCAATTTTTAGACTAACGACTATCAGGAATAGTCACAAAATGTGTTGAATAAGCTCTAAGGCTTTCCAGAACAAATAACTGTATGACTGTTGTCATGAAATTAAGGTGATTGATACCTTTTTGCCATCATAGCAAAACAATTTATTAGAGTTCCAAAGAAGTTTGAAAGAATAACATGCTTTGTAATCGTATTAGAGTAGGCCGTTGAAGAAATAATGCTATAGGGGTTTGAACCATTTGATGCGGTTGTGTATACGGATTCTGAATAGATGCCACAGTTACCTGGTTAAACAAACATTTGTCATGTTAAAAGATTTGCTTATATACTTGTAAATATGTTTGGCTGTTATTGATGGCTTGTGTGGAACAAAGCAGGCCATTGTATGTCATTTAATTAATCTTTGGGATAACTGGTTACAATGCCTTCATTATTCTGGTTCTGATAAGTTTTAAAGTCAAGTTATGCAACATCTCGTTTCAACTATTGTTCCAACTATTGTTCCAACATTTGCCATACTCAGAGTCAGAGCACCAAAGTATTATTCATTTGATTATTTGGAAATACCTCTTACAAAAGAACCTTGCTTGTTAGCAAATGTTAGGCAATATATTTGGCATATAGTATTGCCAGATGAAATAGTTAAATGAATGGTTTCATCCCAATATTAAACTTGGGTTCTCTGAGTATGAGCAAGTTGTATTTATTGACATTTTTGTACGTACGTTTTCACCTTTGTGGTTTGTCTTTCAGGCGGATCTCCTGGCATAGTTCTCGACAAGGACTGATACCGGAGGAGATAGTCGCTGGTCACCTGCTGGGCTTGAGGGAGTCTGGACACCTTCCTCATACGACTCTCACCTACACGACATCTTCCAGTTAAGGTGGCGAGTTTGGTAAAGTTGTCGAGGGTAATGAGTATCAGCTTATTTTAACATGAAGCTTCAAGCTCTCCTTGTCTAATGTTGCATATTGTTTTACCTCAACTCGTTTCAGACACCATCATGCAGAGATACTCGCCTTCCTGTGGTTGTGACAAGGATTCTAAAGACAGATGTAACAGCTCTGTGGTGATACATCAGATGTGCAACTGAGTGGTGTCCATATTTTTTTTGAGGGTTGTAATTAAGTGTTAAGATCATGCAAGGCAAATAAGCACTTACTGATAATTGGATAACATTAATTATTTATTTCAGTTTGGAGAAGCACAATCATGAATTACAAGTTATATAAAACTGATCAGGTCTGCTTGGCAGTGCTTGCCATTAAAAATTCAGTTCGCTAGTGAAATTGATAGGATGTTCAGGCCTAACTTCACAAGATAGATTTTGTTTTTGTACCACAGAGATATGGCTTTCCTAGATGTAAACATTTGATGGAATTGACTACATTATTTAATCACAAAGTTGGCCATGTTCTATGCATGAAGTTATTTTGAATATTGAACAAAATGTCAAATGTAAATGAGGTATTCTAAGTCAAAAGGAATCATGTATTTTAAGGTGTATTATATAATTATTACGGCGACTCAAATTCACTCAATGTTAAAGTACGATTTGTGTTAATGATTTTATTGCTAATTATTTGTTTTATCCATAGCTCAAGTTACATCCCAACTTGGCTACCAAATTACTGTTTGTTTATTGCCAAAGATGTCTTTAAATCAACAACTTGCTGTAATGTTTTAATTTGAGACATTGAATAAAATGTTTTTATATGACTAAATGGTTCGATTTTTATCTTGGTAACTCTTATGGAAAGACACTAGGTTAGTAGTTGGTTCAAGATTAACTCAAAGTGTATTAATTGTTCATTCTGTACCCGATTACTTGCACCCACATTATTATTTGCCCCCTGTCAATTGAGAGGCCTTTCGTGGCAAAATTAAGGATGAAAAGTCGATATTTCATATGCTGTTCACATAGCAATCATTCAGTTCTGTTCAATTTATTTATTATTAATCCTAGACTTCCACAACACACATACAGGATAAATTGAAGAGTAAATGAACACTATTTACTATTTAGCACACATCTTCCAGCGTTTCTGATGATAAATGATAGTTGGCCCATAAAAAAGCACATGATTTGAGACCGGTTCTTAGCCAGACCGAGTGCCCAGGTTGGCAATTGTAAACTACTATTTTTCAAGGGAGCCCAGATTGCAACCGTAAACATGCTTTTACTCATTGAAATAAAGCATAATATCCATCGACATTGTCATGAGATTTATGTAAGGACTGAAAAATTTATTTTGAAAATGGCATTTAAAAAAATACTGGTGACCTTGTATATGATAGACTCAATGGGACCAGGAAAATTGGTCCGTCATATGCAAAATCTGTTGTATACATATGACGAATACTTTATATGCATCAGACTGGGACCAATCATATTGTCCGTCATATGCAAATTCTGTCTTACAGTGGTCCGTCATATCCAAGTTCACCTGTATTCAAAGATAGTCGGGTGTGCTGGTGGTAAATTTTGAGGGATTTGATATCCAAATGACGCCCAGTTGCCCTTCTGGCTAAGACTGTAAAAGAGATGTAACACAATGTGAAGGATAATATGACCAGGGATACATAGAAAAGTTTATTCACAAATAGTATACAGTTATTTACAGTATGTACAGAAATACACAAATTACCTTTACCTTGTTCTTTCACACTGGAAAACTATCTTCCATAATTTTCCCAAACTTGCAAACAATTTTATCCTATACAATGTTGCCCCTTGCATACACAACTCCATTTGGTATACATGCCCCTTGTACGGAAAATGTCTCTAACTGAGAATGACAAGTTGTTTCATCTGTGACACTAATGACTGGACCTAGAAATTCAAAGGAGTATACACAATATTATGTTTTTTTGTCCATTTCCTAATAGTACTTCTAGCACATTGTTCTTAAGAGTAAAGTATTGGTCAGAAAATACAAATACTAAATTAGGTCATATTGGACTCGAGGAATTAGGACCTGACCTGATATTTATTCAGGAGATCAAAAGATAAGAATTTTAGCTGTCAGACATCCTGCATTCTAGTTCAAGGATAATTGATTGTTTGAACTAAGATTCAAGGATTAGCCATGTGACTTATCGAAGCTGCTTATTGCCTGACCCCCAAATGAACCTCCTGAATCATCAAAAATCCACTGAATCATGTGAATGAAGCATTTCTAGATCCTGCTATGCATTTGTAGGCTTTGTTTAACTTCCTGACATTTTATCTGGCTGATCCTTTTAATACAAAAACAAATTGACGGGCCATTCAAAATAAACCTTTTGAACTATTCCTAGCACAAAAGCCTTACTAACAAACTCCTCTCCAATGGGTACCGTAATTTCGCGTGTATAAGACGCACTTTTTTACACAAATTTTTACCCATAATTCGGGGGTGCGTCTTATACACAGAGCTAGAAATCCAGGGTGTTTTACATCGAGTACCCAGGCCACGTGGAGATCGGAAATCGATGACCCGCCATTACCGCACCGAGACCCCATATCAGAATAAGCCTCTGGTATGTTTTCATTTCAATTGCGGTTCTAACATGTTTAGCACCTCTCAACTTCAGTGGTAACGGTAAAACATTATTAGAAGTCTAATTTAGCCGTAGGCAACTTAGTGAATTGCGTGTTACCAGGCCCGTCCAGCTAGTCCTATTTTAGGCACGCTAATTACAATACACGGCATGAATGTCCGAGCCCCTATTGTCTTTAGAGCAGCATTATAAGTCACTTCAAATTACAATCAACTTAATGTTTGTCCGAATCCATTGCTAGTTTGTTCGTTTTTTACACAATAGCTAGAGACATGGACCGAAAAGGGGGTGCGCACTATACACAGGGCTAACGTCTATACACCGTTTTAAAGGCCTGAACAAGGGGTGCGTCTTATATACAGGTGCGTCTTATACACGCGAAATTACGGTATTTTCCAAGTGGTCAACAATATTGAACGCCCTGCCTGCAACTGTACAAACCTGGGACTACGTTGCCAGAGATATGAGGTTACTTCCTCTTTAACCCATTCACATCTAGAGCAAAAACATGGTCTTATGCATAAATATACATCCTCACAAAAATATAATACGAAACTTTTTAAGTGAAAGATTGTTCTGTTTTGGATATTGCTCTATTTGAGATATGATCAAATATATTAGACCAAATACACTTCAGATAGTTTTTAATGGCTGCTTAGTTATTTTGAGGATAGAATTGCAGAAAGATGTCACAATGAGCACCACTCCAAATTCCCTAACCCATTCATGCTTGGAGATCTAGGTAAGCATCCGCTGGACCAATTCCCATGAAATTTATAAAGAATATTAGGTCCTTGTCAGCATTTCTCCTTAGAATGCATGTATTTTTCGGAAAAAATAATCAAGTCCTTCGAGATTACAAACACAATCCGACATATCTGTCAACCCCAGACAAAAAAAAAACAGGAGATTTTCTCACGCGGCAGCCGCTACCATATACGTTAGTTTACCAACTTCCCACCAGGTGCCGCACCTGTATATATAATTTACCAACGTCCCACCAGGTGGCTCCTACCTAATGTAGTGCCAATACTCTCAACTCTCTGCAGTAAACAGATGGACACAATAACAACAAATCAATTATAACATGACCCTATGTTTAGGCAGGCTAGAAGAGCTGAGTTGCATGCTAAGCTGTAGGAGTTTAAGTAGATCTGGGCTGAACTTGAGGAAAAACAGGAGATTATAGTCGCTTTAGACTGGTATTCTAGAAAAACAGGAGAAAAACAGGAGACAAGAAAAAAACAGGAGAAAAACAGGAGGCAGGTAAAATGAAGTCCCAAAAACAGGAGACTCCTGTTAAAAACAGGAGACTTGACGGGTATGGACTCAATCCAGGGGCCTGTGGCACCGAGGTGACTTAGGCTCAATGCTTAACCTGATTGTCTACAACAATAGTCATGCTATTGTTGTAGAAAAATGCATTTACATGTTGAGTCTGAGTGTCTGTTGGTGCAACCGGCCCCAGAAGTTGGGCAGCTTGTATGGGTTAAACGCTACACCAGAGCCTGAGATGGGAGTTGTGTGTTACTACGTGAGCCTGATGGATGTGTGGAACGACTGCTCTGCGGTGTCCTGTCTCTACATAGACTCCTCCAAGATGGTGATGCACTCCTGGAAGCTCTCCAGTGTTACTACGTGAGCCTGATGGATGTATGGAACGACTGCTCTGCGGTGTCCTGTCTCTGCATAGACTCCTCCAAGATGGTGATGCACTCCTGGAAGCTCTCCAGTGCTGCCTGGCTGATGTCCCCTGAAGGAGATATTACACATCACAATGTTAAACAGATTAATCTATATGCTGCTGTTGCTAATTTGGCCAATACAAAATGATGCAAAAAACCTATAAAAAAAAGACTGAAACCTTGGCACATGGGTACTCATCTGAGTGTACTCTGCAAGACCTATCCAATGAATACCAAAATGACATCGTTTAGATGGTTTTCAAAATTGTTTGTGCCCTTGTGCTTTGGACAAAAGTAGTCTAAGCATTGGCAGGGTTAACATGAAAAAGACAGGTTTGTATCTTTACTGAATTCACCATTGAGGATTTTCTTGAAAATTATTTGAGGGGTCACTCCATGGTGATCACAGATGATGTTAGATTAATGAAATTAAAAGGAACACAATGGCAATTTCAAATTTTATAAAGGTAAAGACAAGGCTACCTCAGGAAAACATAGGAATCAAACAACCGACTAAAGAACGATTAATCAATAGATTTTCTCAGGCAGTCCATAGATATGTCTGTACTGTGTCTACCCAGTTTTTCGTATGAACATAGAAATGAAACATTCACAGACTCTTTCATCTAGACACATCTAAATTCACATATTGAAAATCAATACAGGTACACTTCATGTCATCCGAAATAATGCTAGATAAACAGCTGACAGGGCACAGACTGGTTTAAAATGACATGTAAAAGAATTGATCACTTGCTTTACTAGCATCAGACCGCCAATCAATATTTCGAAAGTTTTATCTAAATAGTGTCATGTCATATCACATTTCAGTTATACTAAACAAACTTAAAAAAAATACATTCAGAAATATTATCCAACCTAGAGCATGATCTCATTTTTCTGACTGACCATCATCAATAAAATGGTACAGGGTAATACAAGAATGCTGGCTGAAATATACACACAATATGACCACAATTACTAATACTTTATCTTTGAAATATAATTCAATCCATCAGACTAAAAGTGAAAGGTTACAGAGGTAAAAAATATATAATAATTTGCCATCCTGCTGAATGAAACTTCCAAATGAGCTATACTGCCACACGTTGTTCTGCTAAAATACTGTTAACCCCTCTTAAGCACCACTCCCATTGTGTGTATGTAAACCACCTCTAAATCTGACTGCAGCAATTTTGTATATTAGGAGTTTCCCTTACAATGATCTGCTTGTCTTTAGTTTAGAGGAGCTTATAATTGCAGTGCTATCCAAGAAACTGGCATAAATAAAGGGCATGCAGTATAAACTTGTATAATAAATTATAACTATACCAGTGCAAACATATGCCGGAGTTATGTATTACCCACCAAATGTTTCTGCAGTCTTGCTCTTGGCGCCCACACTCTTCCCACTCGTCTCCTTGTTGATGACACTGGTGTAACTGTGCCTGATGTTGTCAAGGCCGTGGAGCAACTGAAAAAGGGAGGATGAGAGAAGCTAAAACGTCTTCTAGTGGTTTCTCCACCCGCACCTGTTCAAGCATTTTTTCACAAGGATGGGTGGATTAAACAAAAAATAATAACTAAGGCATAGATAGTAAAGAGATTGTGGATGTAATCATAGTCTTAGCCAGCAAGGTCGTTTGGACAAGAGCACTCCTCACCAAGATTTTTTGGTGAGGAATTTTCTTAAAATGTCAATCTCAAGCATATAATTGAATTTTATGTGATTACCATGACATTGTATAAGGATATTATGCCTTATTTTGATAAATTTATGCTGTATATTGTGGTCCCCCTTAAAAATTTGGACACCCCAAAAGTTTTACAATTGCCAATTTTGGGCACCCAGTTTCTAAATCCTGGCTAAGACCTTGGTTCTAAATACAAAACTTATTTTCTCATGTAATATTTTTTCCATCTGACAACTTCCATATCTGCAAAGAGATACCTTACTGCTGTGAACTGCTGTAGCAGCGTGTGGACCCTCTTGAAGGCGGGGCCGAGCTGTGAGAGCTAGGGGTGACTACTTACTGCTGTGAACTGCTGTAGCAGGGTGTGAACCCTCTTGAAGGCGGGGCCGAGCTGTGAGAGAGTGGGCGGGGTCTTGTTGCACCACTGGCGCATCTCGTTCTCGAAGACGTAGGAGAAGCCGACCACCAGCTGGTTGAGCTCTGAGAGGACGAGGCGCATGGTTCTGCTCACCCTGCTGCAGCTCTGCGGGTCCTCCTCAGGGTACGTGCACTGGAAAGAGGGGCATAATGTCATACACAGCATTCATGTGCATTTCCACAGCAACCATGAGGTGAACAAAAATGGTATTTCATCACAGAGGTAATTTGAAGAAAAATACACTAAGGTACTTATGCAGAAAAAATAATAGAGTCAACTTGATAGAAGAACACATTTAATATAAATGCATAACTTAAGTAAAAATGAATTTACTACCAATATATCATAATTGGCACCCACATTTTAATCAAATAAACTAGACCTTTAATTTACCCAAATTTTTGGTTAAAAAATTGGCAAGGACTTTCTGCGAATCAAAATCCTTCCAGACACCCTGCAATGCATGACTGCTTAGACTAACAGGGAGTCAGGGACCAATGCATATAATTCGGATTAAAAAAAAAAATTGTCCACTTACGGAAGCTTTGACATCTTGTAGCATGTCGTTTTGTCTTTTGAGGTCCTGTGCCAGGGTCTGGGCCTGTTCTGTTAGCTGATCAACACCTGGGATTACTGGCCTGGTGAAGAAATAAACATGGAGCTATAGGTTGGTGTGTGGTCACATATAACACCTACTCTGCTATGGACACATTGCTGAGAGAATCAAACAGTTCTATTCTATTCTCTCTTTACTACAAAAAGTGTTTTAAAACTACGGTCAAATAACAGCAGCATATCATTTGGACACCAGAATAATAGGAAATGAAAAACACCATGCCAAATGGGTTGAGTATAAATTTAAATGTTTCAAATAAAGCAAGCGATTCAAATGTTCACTTAAATATGGAGGCAAAGACATAGCTCAATACTACACATTTTTCTGACAGACCAGCCATCCATGCTTGTGATTTCTGTATCAAATCTTGCTGTCTACAGATAATGTGCACACAAGGTCATACCTAGCATTCAGTAACTGGGTGCCAAAATTGGCAATTGTATAAGTTTCTGGAATTCTTTTCTTCAAGGGAGGTCACACTACTACACAAATATGGCATGGCTGTGGGGGGTTACATCACTTACATGATTGAATAGATCCGTGAGAGTGGATGATTTCCCCAACGGCTACAGCCTGAGGGAAACCATCATGCCCATGGGATCCATTCTATCATTAGAAGCTTACCGCTCTCCTTTTGCATTTCCTTTCTTTTCCCAGTCCTTGTGGACTTGGCGTTTGAGATCAGCCGGGAGAAGCTCTATGTCGTTGGGGAAGACAGAGTTGATGTTTTCTTGTCCCGCCAGCACGTCCACCATCCAGCAGTCGTGCGTGAACTGTTCGTCCAGGGTCATGGCATCGCTGACCTTGCCAGGACTGGTCATGGCCTTTGTGTGTGGGTCATCTGCTGCGTCAACGATACACACGATGTCCAGCACCTGGTCCATAAACGCCCTCTGTTTGGACAGCGACGTCACACCCTTAATTAAACCAAACAAATATGTGTTACTTTAATTCATAGCTCTTAAATGGTTCATATTTATATAACTTATAAGTCCAATGGTAAGAAAAGTTTGTCATACCCTTAAACCAAACAGAATATTGAAGGTTTAAATATGATCTATAAGTGCTTTCTGTTGAGACAAGGATGTAACACCCTTAAAACAGGCAGAATATTGTAGGACCTCATTAAATATGGCTTTTGTACTGGGAAAACCAGATAGAATATTGTTCTACTTCATTGTGCAATGGAATACAGTCCATAGTCATTCCCTTAAATATTCGTCTAAATATTATTATTGAAGTTATTTTAGTAATTGGTATGAATAGTTTCTCAGAACTTTTAAAGCCACAATTAGCTCAAGATCACTAAAAGTAGGAGTTTCCAAATATATAAGTGAGCATGCTTATTGCTATAATGTAACAAAGGTACTAGTGTTATTTCCAAGTACTATTCTATAGAATTCATATTGCCTTACCCTTATGAGATCAACATCATCATATTTACAGAGCCCCAATGTTGATGCTATGTACAGCAGTCCTGAAAGGGGGAGATGCAGACCATATAGAACCAAACTACTTCAGCAGGACAAGGTTTGAGAGTCATCAAAAACCAAAGAAATCTTTGAACATAACTTTGGAAGCTAGTATAAATTCAAATATAGAATAAAATCAAATTTCTGCTAAGAAAATACTCTCAATAATAAAACCAAAATAGTGTGGGTAATTTTGGCTACTCAAGGCATAAACAGATTAATGAAGACTATCATCAGCAAAAAGCAGCTTCAGCAACCAATACTTACTTTGAATTCTCGAGTCCATTTTAGTACTGTTAGCCATATACTGAGGGTCCAGCATGTTGCTCAACTTTGAGTCCATCCTACAGAAAACATATTAGAATGATTGAAATTAAGTACAGTGGATTATCATTAGATGTTCACGAACAACTGCAAGATGTGAACAACAAATATGCACACTTTTTTTTTCAATCCCATACCACAGCAATACTAGCAAACCTTCCAAGTGTGATAATCAAATTGAGGATCCTTAAATAAAGAATGCCTAACTCACTTTATTCAGATAGTTGGGCTTGTAACACAACCACTCACCTGTTATGGCAAATAAAAGAATTATACCAGGCAAGTGCAATTAACTTCTCACTTTTGTATCATGGCAAGTTGAAATTCAGAAATTTTCTTTAATTAAGTTAATTACATATATATATAAATGAAATGCATCAAATAAGTTAGTTTACATCTAAACAGGTAACATAGGTGCGTGAATATGAAAGATGAAAAATAATTCAATTTCAGAGACACATTACCATAATTTCAATTCCTATCAAGCAAGATAATTTTATGTAAAATTTGATATAAATGGATATTTACCTAGAAAACAGCCACTGCAGAAGTCTGATGCGAGGTTCTCCAGGTTTGAAGATCAACTCTGTGATCCATGATTCATCGACACCTTCTGTATATGGGCAATCCAGTTGCTGTAATAAGTGGAATTTAAAACCATCAGAACATCAAAATTCGATCATAAATGAAATGTATAACTTTGGACCATTTTGAAGAAAAATATTTACAGAAAATTTCCGGTACACTGGCAATGGCCTTTCCTAGTCCTAGAATGACACAAGAACACTTAGATATATTGTGAAGTTATGTACATCTAATAACAATTGATACCTATCATTTCCTTCAGGACACTACTTAAATTTTTCCATACTTGACGTTCTTGATAAGAACCCCTAAGAATCTAGACCCTCCTTGCCGTTATGTAATGTCCCTATGCTATTGTTGCTTGGACGGGACTTACCATGCTGTAGGCACAGAAACTGGAACTCAAGTCTGTGTATTTAAATGAAATATATGTCACTAGTTTAATGAACGAGTTTGACTGTATGAACTTTTAGAAGTAATAATTAAGGCTCATTTTTTAAATTTAAGTTCTGAAACTAGTAGAAAAGCTCTTTTTATTAGCTGCTCCTCGTTCGCTCTGTTTTTGGCTGCGAATGTAGGCAGATTTCTCTGATGAATTGATAAAATTAAAATAAGAGCCTTTGATTTGATCAAGGCAAGTGCTTCACATTGAGGAAAAACTGACAAGCTTTAAATATACAATGTATCAACAAAGATATGAACAAGGAGTAACAAGTGAATATGCCAATACTTAGAATTCTCTCTCCAACATCAAACTGTAACAGAGTGCAAGATTTGAATAGTGCAGATTGTAGAATCAATAAATAATTGTCTTGTCCTCTTGATCTTTCATCTTTATTTTTGAAGTTTAATGTCTCCCCACTTTGAAGTCTCAATTGATTATTTAGATTGAACCATCGCTAACCTTTCTTAAATTACAATAACATGCATCACCAATGTTTTATTCTTACAAAACATTAATGACAACCACTCACATCAAGTCTTATTTTGAAGGACTTTGCCATTTTATCCTGTTTCCTCTCATTTGATGCAACCGCCATTTTTGGTTGTGTTGCGGTTACTGGTGCAGCAACCCGTTCTGTTATAAAAGTGCAACATAACATTTTCGATTTACATCGTCACCTTATGTTTTTAGCTTTCACTGAAACTTTTAACTACCAAAGAGAAATTCTGATTCACCGAAAATAGGATATGTTTATTCGGGATTTGAAAATATTGGCATTTAGTGATTTACACTGAAAGAGAAAGGGACAAGTTCCTACTACGTCTACTAGCCATCAGAACGGGTTGGCGAGCATGTATGACACGCCGGTGCAAGTAACATCAATTTGTTGTTGATGATGGCTCCTTCCAGTGGAAATGCTCCCACTTGGACTCTCTTCCACTTGGTGATATTTATTCTGACATTTTTATGGTGAGTCCACAATGTAACAAGAAACATAAAGCATTGTCTTTGATATGTATTGACGATTTTTGATCAATGTGAAACACAGATGCAGTGGTCAGAATCTATATAGAAAGCAATATTTTGCTACAGGCTCAGTACAGCCCAGCCTACTACAGGATTTGACATCACATGATCTGTCATATTGATCATCAGGCATACTGGACAACTGGTCACTGAATCAATGGATGTAGAGAGAGGTATAGGAGTGACAGATGGTTGAATACTTTGATTGTCTTAGGGAGGGACCATTTGATATCCTGGAGGGGTTGGGGGTGGGGCTATCCTTTTTTAGGAAAATATTCTTGCCCTATAGTCTGTCTGACTTGAGTTTGGCACACCGCTTTTTCCACTTTTTTGTGTCAAAATGTATACCCTGCAATGTTTAAAAAAATCTTTCCTTCTACCTTCTAACACATGCACTCGATTGTGCACCCCTCATACTATCTATCCTGCAATTGTGGTGTTCAAAGAGGAGAAGGGAGAAATAATGATTTACGGCTTGCAAAATAGTTCACAAACTGACCCTATTATTGATAGGTTAAGCTGTCATCAAAGTGTTGCTCTTATCTGTAAGTGAAAGGAACATACATACATAATACACTATTGACAGGTGGGTCCATTGTTTAAAACAAAAGATCATGTGAGACATCTAAACATTAGATATAACCTAGATAAGTAGTACATGTTGGAATCTGATTTTGTATAAATTAGGATTTGCATCCAGTAAAATGCAATCATTCTGGGAATTAAGTCTGGTTTAGAGTAAGATAAAACCTGTCAGGGAGTTCTACAGGTATGATATCTAGTTATGGTAATATTCCAGGTAATATTCCAGGGTTTATCTTCAGGAACCTTTCAGTGTGTTTTTGAGGATTTTATGGTTGCAACTATTGAAGAAATAAAAAACCTGTGACAGGGCTCAACACCCCAGAAGGACCAGGTAGGCTGGCGGGGCTACCTGAACCCAAAATCAGGTAGTCCCGCCAGCATTTTAGTTAGCCCCGCCATTTATTCCAAAAAGGCAAAAAGGTTCTTTTTCCCCCTTTTCATGTTAGTAATGGTACTTAAGCTTTTTTCTTCTATTTTGTAGGTTGCATGCTTAAGGGATGCTATATTTTTCTTTTTTTCGCTACCATTTTGTAGCATTTTAGTGGGGAACTTCCCAAGAATTCAGGAAGTCCAGCGGGACTACCTGAATCCAACTTCAGGTAGCCCGACAGGGCTATTTTTGGAATTCAGATCTCCCGGGAGATGGGACTATGCTATTTGTCGAGCCCTGTGTGACCTAGTACTATAGCCCAATCAAAAAAAAAAAGAAATGATAACAAAATAAAACTAACCCTTTCAGTTCACTAAAGTCTTTTAGACAGTCTGCATTTGAACAGCACGTTTACTTACGGAGATGATAGTTTCAGTAAATTTGAGTTTAGACATAATTGTTTATTAGTTTATATATATATATATATCTTTTCAGTTATGCTGCTTTTCATGCCACAAGAAAAACTTACAGCAATGTCAAGCCTACTCTCTCAGCAGAATGGACGCCATCTTTCCATAACGCGTCTGTCTCTGCACTCAGGCCAGACCAGGTGCGTTGAGATCTAAAGGCAGACCAATTTCATTCAATGTTTCCCAGATTTTTTACCTCATGAAAAAGTGTCTATCTAGAAACAAATCAAGTCCTCTCAAATCCAGGAAATGTAAATTAAATGGCTGTAGGTATCGATGGTTTTAAAGACCTTAAATGGGCATTTATACAAAAAAAATTGCCATATCTTTTCAATGATGTCAGCAAGATATCTGGTTTATGATGATAAACATATGTCCACCTTCTAAAAGCCAAAAGGGCTTGAGTCTGAACCCTGGGGCATTATCTGATGTTACTTTTCTGAGAACAGTTGTTTGTTGATATTGTATTGTTCTCAGAAATATCGCTCTCTATGCCCAGGTTATTAATGCAGATGTTTCCTAGCTATTATCTCTCCAATTCACAGACATTTCTATTTCTTTCTACTATTATGTTTTTGTTACAGACTTGGAATTCTCACTGTATGTTTGAAGATGACAAAACTGCTGAATACTACCTTGGGGTCCTGGATACCACATTCCTCATCTGCTATGCTGTGGTAAGTCCTACTGATATAAGGTAGTAATTCACCTTATGTATACAGTTAAACCTATTCAGAAATGTTTCTTGTGGGATGACTGGAAATTGTTTTTTGGAAGAGAGGCGACACATTTTCACTTAAGATGAAATGTAAGGTATGATTTTTGTAAAAGGCGAGAACTTAGAAAATTGACCTGTTAAAAACACCACTGATGGGGAGACTTTAACGAGGGCTTTGTCGAACTCAACTATGAAGGCTTAAATTTTAATATTTTGTCATGCATCACATAATCAATAATTGCTGACTGTAACTGTGTTTTGCATATTTCCATATTTGAGAATTTCGTGTTCAGGTAAGAGATTTTCTTATACATGTAGTGGTGGTTTATATATGTTTGACAATAATCTAACGATCAAACCATTTATCATTTCAGGGGCTCTATATAAGCGGTGCACTGGGAGACAGGTAAGATTTCCAATTACCAATAAAATCATAATTTATTCTATTATACAAGTAGCAGAAGTCTAGTCTGATTTTAATGATTGATCATCACTTAAAAGCAACCTAGGCTCAACATGAAAGAATCAAAATTAATTTTGAACTGTATAAGTTCTATTTCACAATATCCAAAATAATGTACAACATTGCTAGAGGAAAAAATGCTGATGAAAAAGTGACTTGAAGATATGAAGCTGTTTAGCTCACTGGTTTGTTTTCTCATAGTATAACCCTTATGACTAGCAGGGACTATGGATTGACTGACAGGTTAAGTCCTATTCATAATCTTTAACCCTTACGCTGCTGGCGGCTAATTTGGCCAATAGAAAATGATGCAAAAAAAAGAAGAAAAAAAAATGACTGAAACCCTATCACGCGGGTACTCATCTAAGAGTTCTCAGTGAGAGCTATCCAATGAATACCAACATGACAGGGTTTAGATAGTTTTCAAGAAGTTTTGCATCCTTGTGCTTTAAACAAAAGTAGGCTCAGCATTGGAAGGGTTAAGCTTTCTCCCACAGTATAATAAAAAGGCAACATTTATAACTGCCTCAGTTATGTTTTGTTCTCCAATCTCTCTCTCTCTAGGTTTGACCTGCGTCTGGTGCTGAGTTTTGGGATGTGTTCATCAGCTGTAATGGTGAGTTCTCTGACCCTGTTGTGCTATTTACTGCACACAGTATAACCCAGGTGTTACTCCCACTGCTGTTAACTGTATCTCGTATCTGTTTTGTAATTCAATACCTTGGTATTGGGTAACATTACTTTCTTCTATATATGTATATATTATGGTATTGTGTAAGATAACATTCTTGTCATCTTTTGGGGTACCTTGTTATTATGTAATCTTACATTCTTGAATATATAGAGTTCTTGGTATGAGTTTGGGTTTCATACTTTTGAGGAAGAGAGCAAGATTATATACTAACAAACTTATAACATCTGCCTACTAGGACTGTCATTGATATGACAAGTATCGATCGATCGAAATAATTTTTCCAATTAATCGAAAAAAATATTTAAGTAAATTGTTATTATGTTAATTAATCGAAACATATTTTTTCAGCCTTATACGCCATTTAATATAATGCACGATACCTTGAGGAGTTATTCTGCATTTCACTTAGAAGTAAAGCGTGTACTTTATTTGGTTTAAAAGAGATTTATCAAAGAGATTCCTACATAAAGCTTTAGTGTGTTTTGGCATATGTTTCGTAAGGATTTAATTCTCCGATTAAAGCACTTAAACCCTACTGGCTGAGGCTCAGGGAATCAAACAAGGCATGTGTTGAATCTTTCTTTGTTTTCAGGTGTTTATCTTTGGCACTCTCACAGAGTGGCTCGGTTTTTACAATATCTACTTTTACGTGATTGTGTGGGGTTTGAATGGACTGCTGCAGTCTTCAGGCTGGCCAGCTGTGGTGGCCATCATGGGGAATTGGTTTGGAAAGTCCAGGTAAGCAGATTTGTCTTTAGAGTCATGTTACTGTATGAATAAAATCTATAATTATTTTTGATTCATATTTTTTATCATTTCTCTTGTGGTCACTTCATTTGATATAATACTACGTTCTGTTATGTTTTGCTAAGTTGTTTTGTTCAGATGAAAAAACAACAACATTTTTATGTATTTGAGTATGGTTTTGTATTATCTGTTTACAGTCAATTAGCTTACTCACATACATGCAATTGACCCATTTGCATTGGGAGTCGCATTAGAAAATAATAACGTTTAACTCAACAGGAAAAACAAGTTTTAATTAGATGTTTCATATGAATTTTGCGTTTTTATTATGTAATTTTATATGGGTTATTCAAAAAAGGAAATAGGTCAAACTATAAACTCTAACAGATATTACTGGGCTCCTGGTTCTTTGCTTGATGGATTTGTGCTGCCAGATTCGCTCATATATAGTCACTGAGGGAATACGGGAATAAGTTATATCAAAGTTCCTGTGCCGAAAGTGCCAACATATCTAACCCAGTTTGGAACTAAAATGCTTTGCAAATTGCCCTGTTATATGGTTAACGCCCAAAAGCTGCCTCTCTGAGTTTCGTATCGCATGGCAGTTACCTCATGTCAGTGATAAAACACCCATAACTACAGGCCAATTTCTTGGTGGCACTAGTGGGAAATATTGTTTGAACAAGGGACCTTATTCGGGGAAATATGCTACACTTAGCCTCTTGTTATGATCGACTGCCAAAAATAAAAATAAATTCTACAATCTTGTGAATAAGAATATCGCCTATGCCATGTATTTCATTAGGCACTCAACTCTATTCTTTACTTTTGTTTCAAAGATTTACACCATCTAAGCACTTGTGGGATGCATTGGTGACTCCCAATTTGATTAGCGAATCACACTTGAACATGTTATTGAAGAACCTGGGCATAAAAATGTTGCCTAGTCTAAGACCCTGTACTGTGTTAAATCGTGTATACTGTGCTGTATGTCCTGTGTCTCATATATTGCCACCTCTTCTATTTGTCTTAGTCGGGGCTTTGTCTTTGGTCTGTGGAGTGCATGTGCCTCTGTTGGTAATATATTTGGAGCTTTCATGGTAGCAGGTACACTTCAACATGGATATGAGGTAGGTTGACCTTAAATACATTTAACATTCAGAATTGAGCTTTTTACTGAGATATATTGGTATAGAAAAAGAAAATTACAATATGTGAATGCAAACCTGTTAGAAATGAAGATGTTAATCTTTAAAAAAGAATATGAACCCTTGTATCCCATTGAAGTTGGATAATCGAGGGTTTACTCTTCTTTGAAAAGGTATTAAAGATAACAAAGCATATTGCAGTAATGATTTTTATGGGACCTGATCTCTATTCATTGTATATATAGACTATTGTTCCAGCCTTTTGTTCTCAGTAATTATTCTATTGTTCCACCCTTCTGTTCACAGTACTGCTTCCTCTTCTCCTCAAGCGTGCTCTTTGCTGGGGGTGTGGTAGTGTTTTTTGGCCTGGTGCCAAGGCCTGAGATGCTTGGTAAGCTTGTTGTTTTTTTATACAGTTCTCAGAGTCATCATTGGGCAACACAGACTGTACAGGAGCCTGGCTTAACATTGGTTGTCCTCTAGGAAGTGAAACAATATATATGGTTATCAGAACAAATAAATTATTTTCCTGAAATATAGATGTTGCAATATTTACAAGCCTTTTGTTAGGTATGAACTTATACCAACACAATTTAACTTGATCTTATTGCAGCATTTGCCCTCAGGATAATTATACCATAAAGCTAAAGAATTTATCTTTCAGTTATTTTGTACCTAGAGTTCCTCTTAATTATAATCATGACCATCTTGATCTATGGTGCTTTTGAAAGTAAATTTTGGAATAGAGAATGAATATGTCAATCACTTAAGGAGGTAGTATATTGGTTACCATATTTTTCCTGTGGAGACTGCAAACTGTTTGATTCTTTTCATTCTGGTCACATTTTCTTTCTATCTAACCATACAAGAGTTTATTTATGTTTGACAAATAGTCTTGCTGAAATATAGGTATATTTAGTGTGAGATTTTCAAGAAATTGAAGTAAATGAGTAGTTCAATAACTTCACGGCCTGTATCTGGACCATGGAGTAATGTGTAATGTTTTGCTGTAGGTTTGCCAGATCCTGACAGTAATAGTGAAGAGGATTCTAGGCGCGATCAAGACGCTGGTAGGTCTACTACTGTATACGGCTTTAATTTGGAGGGCTAAAAATTTCACTTTACAGCCCTGCTTGAGGGTATTTGAATTAGAGCATTCAAGCACTCCAACGAGAGGAGATACAGCCAGGATATTTATTTGATAGATGTTATTTTGGGCAATGCAAAAATAGTGAAAATTTAATGCCTGTAAAAGATACCAGTTATACAGTAATTCATAAAGCAGGTTTTCGGGGTAGGTTGGGGGTCGAAAGGTAAGAACATCCTTTGGGAATACTTCTACTTTTAATTGTTTAGCTGTTATGTGGCCATGCACAGACTCTTAGAGAAAAACCCTCCAAAGCGAGCAACACCTGTATATCCTCCTCACTTACATACTGTTGTTGTCTTGAGTGACATTCTATTTTACAGTCTCACTGCTTCTTCGTTTACTTAACTCACCGTTCTGGATCAGTCTTGGTCAAACTTCTTTAAGATTTCCACTATAGACATAATGGATATTAATGTTTATATTTGTATGTATAACTTGTATTCATATTTAAATTTTGTTGTTAAATACTGTAAGGTCTTATTTTCCTGTTACCAAAATAATTCCATTTATAAAATTTGGCCAAAACTAACAGGGTTGAGTAATTACTGATTTACAAAGGAACTTGCATAGCAACATGAATATGTGATTTCAGAACCGTTGTTGGAGGGGTCGGACCAGGAAGACGGCGACCATCCCAAGGAGGTAGAGCAAGCTGAAGCCATCAGTTTCCTCCAGGCCCTGCGTTTGCCGGGGGTGGCTTTGGTATGTACTTCTCTTGGGACTTTTAGAGTTTGTTAGACATGATTTCATGATGATTCTGATTGAGATTCTTGGCAGGATTTTATAATGAATTCTTTAGATTTTAGGGATCCTTTTTTGTGGCACTTGATTAGATTTGAATTTTTTAATCGTCAAATTGGGATGTTTTAGATTCTTGAACAGACTAGCTTGTCTGCAAGGTATTTCAAAAACCTTTCAATAAAATCTTTTCAAATCTTCAGGGATTCTTTTTTATGGTAATTAGATGAATTGATTTGGTTGTCAAGAATACACATTATACACTTGTGGCGTGACTGTGTGCTGAATTTGTAGGTTTCCCGTCGTTTCTTTGTAGTATTCGCTCTCCTACGCGTGTCTCAAGCTGGTCAACTATTCCTTCTTCTTTTGGCTGCCATACTACTTAACCAATAAGTTTGGATGGAGTAATTCTTCCGCCGATGAGATCTCTATATGGTACGACGTTGGAGGGATAATAGGTGAGATTTTATTGATATGAGGTGATCTCAAGACAAAAGGCATGGGCATAGGGTTTAGGTGTCAGGAACCTAAATGAAATTTCAAATTTGTAAAACTTGAGCTTTTTGCCCAATTCAGCCATGCTGTACATCTCCGGATATTTTCTGATCTAGTCAAGAGGTGACCTAACTTATCTATACAATAAACATTCTGAAATGTCTGAATACTCAATAGGCATTATATTGCACTTTTTGCATGCAGATAAAAAGTTTGATTTTTCTATTCATTTCATTGTTTTGTGTGTGACTAAATGGCATTCTTATGTTTTTCAGCTGGTATAATAAGTGGGTACATCTCGGTAAGTATTTTTCTATTTAGTTTATATCAAGAAGTTCATACCTGTCCATTCCCTTGGCTCTTCTTCTTAATCCCCAAGTTCTTCTGTTTTCATCAATGATCATGTTTGCTTTCACCTTCCCACAGTGCCCTGCAGTCATGCGTAAACTCCTCAGTTTACGCCAGATATACTGTAAAGTTAGAAAAATTAGAGAAATTATATATAGCGAATTGATCCGTTTTTCCATAATACTAAATAGCGGATTGTAATATTCGCATGCACGTGTGAACCATCTCCAAAAGGGCCATCTGAGTAGTGGTAATCTAATTCATGTACTAATCCACCTCTCATGCCCGACCATACTGACTATACCTTGTTTCATTGCGACGCAACCTCCTAACAAGTGAAATTAAGGGTTCAAGATAATAAGATCGGGCTACGAACGGTACTGGTGATTGTCAAAAATGGATCTATTGCAATCGCGGATTTTACTCACTAAATTAGCATCTCCACGCAGCAGTTTATCTACCTCCCGTGCCATTGAAGGTCCGTCCGGATTGGTATATTGCAATTAAGGAACTTAGATCCCCCGTGATTACCCGCATCATCCAACTTTGGTTGTACACCGTGAGACAGTTATATATGCACAGCACCCACGTACGTGTGGCTATGTACGTATGGTTATCAACTGACCATGTGTAATTGTGACTAGATACGCATTTTGAATACAAAATAGAACAAATATTAACGGATCGTAATATTAGCGAATCAGCCCCATTCGTTAAAGTCACTATTATTACTTCCACATTAATATTTCGATTTTTACAGTATATGTATATATATATATATATATATATATATATATATATTTTGCAATGTAGACAAAACAAACACATAAGTTGGATAAAAATATAAAAAATGTTTATTTTGTTACCTATGTAACAAAATATGTTATAAATAGACAATTACAATGTATCAATAATTGACCATAAATATAAAATCCATATCTATTCTCAATAAATCATCAGAGGTAATAAATAGTTTCCCTCTTTAAAATATGACAAATAATACTTATAGAGTTCACATTATAATAAAGTGTCAGTTTAACAATAAATAACATAATAACAATAAACAATTTGTTAAGATACATATCCTCTGTCATGACAGATGTAATAGATATATAGTTATACCTTGATATTATAAACATTAGCATAACAAAACATCTAAGTATTTACATAAAATAACCACTAATTACCAACGCCTTGTGAGGGTGTCCTCAACAGAGCGTGTCAGGATGTTAATTGCATGTAATACATGGGAGGGTGGGAGGGATTTTTTGCTGGTTAAATCCAGGAAAAATCCAATAACAGAGGACACTAGTTATATAGGTCCTATCAGTCTACAAGGTTCCCAGGAAAGAAAGGCTGGTCAAACCAACACTGGTGCGGAGACAAAGACAAGCATGGTAAAGTAATCAACACTAGAGGGGTACCCCGTAAAGGAAACACTAGGCACCCTGTATGCTGGGACAGGTCACTGTACATGCATGTGGTAAAGTCATTAAAGTCGGGAAAAATACCTCGTAAAGTTGATACGCTAAACACCCTGGCCGTAACAGGATTAGGGGTGTTTTGTCGATTGCAAAAAACATTTGTTGGTTCATCAAATGTGTGATTTTGCAATGTAGACAAAACAAACACATAAGTTGGATAAAAATATAAAAAATGTTTATTTTGTTACCTATGTAACAAAATATGTTATAAATAGACAATTACAATGTATCAATAATTGACCATAAATATAAAATCCATATCTATTCTCAATAAATCATCAGAGGTAATAAATAGTTTCCCTCTTTAAAATATGACAAATAATACTTATAGAGTTCACATTATAATAAAGTGTCAGTTTAACAATAAATAACATAATAACAATAAACAATTTGTTAAGATACATATCCTCTGTCATGACAGATGTAATAGATATATAGTTATACCTTGATATTATAAACATTAGCATAACAAAACATCTAAGTATTTACATAAAATAACCACTAATTACCAACGCCTTGTGAGGGTGTCCTCAACAGAGCGCCACAAGTCTTTATGAAGTCAAGACTGACAGCCCACAAGGGGGGAGAGGGGTAGTAGACCCCAAGTCATGCCAGAAAAAGTTCTGACTAAGATGACAGAATTGTGTATGGCATCACTTGTCTCATGCCAAGCCAGTAGAAAGTGGTGGAGGAAACCGGAGTACCCGGGGAAAACCACCGCCTAACCCCAAATCTTTGGCAACTTACTCAACTGCCCTAAGTTCTATGTAAACCTGGGTAATTGTAAGAAACAGCAAGCATCGGAAATGCCTAGACAACTGGCTATTGGGGCAGGCCCATCCATCTTAAACAGTTATAAGAAATACTTAGTTGTAGTGTGATACTATGTAATATGTCACCCTTACCATAGCATGAACAGCCTCGCCAGGCATGAGAGATGACCTACACTGTGTGAGAAGGTAAAGCCAACTAGGAACTGATCATATTAACATATTCATAGAAATATAAGCTGTACAAAACCTAGTCAGGGGGAGGTCGAGCACAACCCAAATGGTGAGGTGTACACTAAGCAGTAGGTGATAGACATGTGTAGGTGATAAATAATTGCACATAGACATAATGCCAAACTTATTATCATATTGTAGTAGTGGTCACAACTCTAGAAAAATAATGAGTAATATATGACGCAAATGTGTTTGTGTGAAGAAGATTTAATTAGTATAATACCATACCAATCCGGAGGTGGGTAACAAGCATACCATTTAAGTTAATAAACTGGTAGTGATAAATACTTGTGTAGCAAATGCTTACAACCCGGCCTAACTATGGTTCCATCTCATAGTGCACCACTAGGATTATATTTTAGGGTAGATGATGACTTCATATATATAAGCACAATAAACATACTTTGTAAGACATTTCAGGATATCCTACATATATATCAACATAGATAATTCTAAAATAATGCAGGCATTCTACATCATCAAATGAACTATATTGTTAATAAAAAGTGTATAGTTCCAGGTTTTAAGAATGATGTAACTATGGGAGAGTACAGAATGTTTTTCGAGCATGATGAGGAAGTTCCAGTTCCAATGAAGATGCACTGAACTGCTGAATAGAGGATGTCACACGGTGCGGTGCCTCATCCTTGTGGCATATGGGTATTGATGTCACTGGTGTCATGTGTAGATGATATTCTGGCTTGATGGCTTGCCTTGTTTGCTGTGCAGCAGTAGCTCTGTATAAAGGTGTCATTTTCTGTAAAAGAAACTTAAAGCAGACAGCTAACCGTTCACATTATGGGCTTAATGCATGTGATGAGAGAACAGTGGTCAACTATCAGAAATAAACCACAAATACAGGGTAATGCACAAATTCAAGACTCACTCAATTTCAAATGTCCTAAAAAGTTATCAGCAAAGACTAATAGATAATAGTAGTGAGTAGACGTGTAGAGCTGCAGCGTGAGGTGAAGAAAAAATATTGAAGGGGAAGCAATAGTTTCCGGGCTCTTGTATGGATAGGGTGATTATCCACTGACAGAAGTGATACTCTAGAAACAATATAAGATAAAGAGTAAGTAGATACGTGTCCTGATGTGAACTATGACTTCAAAGACGGTAGGGAGGGGGGACTAAACCAACTCTACAGCCATAGCATATCACTGTAATTTTAAAAACTAGCTAATCAATAAGACGTGTAAGTGAAGAGATTAAATATAAAACAAAAACACTGTGAAAGGGGCTTATAAGAGCCAACACAGCAGTATAGAGAAAGTAATGTAAATGAACTGTCTAAGAATTTCAAATATAGTCAAAAATGGGGATGAAGGTAATATGATATTCCATCTCCAGAAAAAGCAAGAAAGAATAGAAAACAATAAACAAATAGGGAAAAGATATACAATTATACATGTAATTTTGTCTAATAGATTAGCATATATCACACAATATACATAATAGAAATATGTAGGGATTGTCAGAATAAAAGGACTACCGATTAATTGCTCATACAAACTCTGATTTAGATGATCAAATGCAATATTATAAGATTGATTATAAAGTTTTATGAAAATATAAATTGTAACTAGAAACAGCCTAATGTTCAAGCCTGCACAATCTTAATAATATCGAGCATCGATGTAACAAGTAAAACTAAGGGGTTCAAGGGGTATTTAAAGAGAGTTAGATTAGCTCCTATACAAAAATGGAGCCAGGAACCCTTGAACACACCAAGACTACCAAAGGAAAATTGCGCATATACGACTTAGATAATTAATCCATCATCAGTCGTGCAGATGGACTGATGATCAATCTTGAAAATAGTGACTGATTCCATACAATAGAAATGTGTGTACGGGGAATATATGTAATTCATAACAAGAATGTATTAGGGTATGCACCAAATAGGATTTATATGGAAAGGAAAATTATATAGAGAGGGCATCACATCACTGAGTTATGAAGATATAAGGTATAAACTAAGTAGAAGGATAGGCAACACTGATAGATGGAATGAAATATGAAAAATGTGTGAAAAAACAAACAAACCAGTACACATAAAATTAGAATAATGTGGTGATAACAGCATGATCACC
>OZ012687.1:2120201-2132701 GCA_963942565.1 Maea johnstoni | reverse complement strand
TACTACAGTATCTTCCTATGTGATGTGTGATTGATTTTTTGCTGATTTTTTGCCTCAGGTCGACAAGAGGCTATAAGGGGAAGCAAGGAGGCTCTGGCCACGGTGACAGGAATCATAGATGGTACTGGAAGTGTGGGGGCTGCCATAGGACAGGTGAGTTGATGCACACACTAACTCCACCTAGGACTACTCCTCAAGGAGTTTCCAGATCCATATCTCACTCCTAAGCTTCTTTCATAAGTATTGCAGATCAAGATAAAATCTTTGGAAGGGCCACCCAGCCACAAATTGGTTAAGTTGAGCATTATAGGACTAGTTGGTTTTGATCTTGATATAGTTGAAAGACTTCTTATACTATTTTTGATAATATACAATTATTTGAAGTATTCAATTTGCACACTTCACTTACTACTTCATTTTGGTAAGATTAGTGCTGCTGACCTCCAGCAGATGGCACCACTTGTATCTGGATTGGTCTGTAATGTCAAACGATCTTCTTAGTCAAACCAAACAATATACTCTTGAAAATGAGCGAAAGTATCAGTGAAGTATGACCTTAATCTGTGTATTATTTTTACAAATTCTTTAATGTTTATTTCATCTTTTTTTCAGATTTTAGTTCCAGTCATTCAAGTCAATCTTGACTGGCATTGGGTATTCTATTTCTTTTTGCTAATGGTAAGTCAGAAATGGTAGTGAATTGAAATAAAAAAGAAATTATTTAAGGGGTTTTAAGATATGCAGCTATCATCCCATATGAATCCTGATTCTGATAATGCCACTGGCACAGAATTGTAGGATTTATAAGTGATAAAGTAATGCATCCACCAAGGCAAATAGAAATAATTAAAATGAAATGGTATTTTTTTTGTTATGCAGTGTAAGTGTTTACCAACCTTTTCAAACCTAAATATGTGTTCGGTCAAATATATCTTAAGATTTTTTTTATATATCAAACTGATAAAAAAAAATTCAATAAACTGAGAGGAGATGTTAGTGCATTTTATGCTTATCATGTATGACATTCTTTGTTTCAGACATTTCTTACCATACAATGTATTATGCCGATTCTGTGGAAGGAAATCAAAGAAATGTCCTGCTGGCAAAGCATACGCAGGAGGTTCCGACGACAGCCACGCTACAGCATACAGGAAGATTTGCAGACCTAATGCACAAGCACAAGAGAAGCTTTGTGGATTACCATTTCACCTAGAAATCCTTTGTGGTCACATAATTTTAATAACAATGAGCTTATCAACAATATTACAGTTGCCAAAAAATGTGTTTCAGATTACAAGATGATAGGAGGTATATGAGTCAATTTCTCTGATGAGTGTTTTACGTTTTTATTTCGTCACATTAACTTTCTGAAAAATATAAATATGATGTTTTTAGGAGTCTGATTTTATGCAAGTTGGTGACAGGAAACCTGAGATGCACCTTATACGGACTCCCCAATGTAAATTATCTAATCAAAAGACACATTTTTAAGGACAACTTTTTAGGAGCATACCAAATTGAAATCATATGGTGTATAAGCAATTTGTGTTGTCCCTGGAGAGGTATATGTAGTTTTAATGCAACATGCTGATTAAGATACTTTCTTTCAATACAAGGCAACTCTTGCTGATACTTGTCCTGAGACCTCTCGTCATTACAGTCATTGAGAGCCATGAGGATGTGTAAATGTTGGCTTCTGGAAACCAGCTTGATGTAGACAAAAAAAAATATTGGTAAGTTTATTTACCAAGTAAAAATTAAATTGTCTCTAAGGTATGTAGATAAAACAATTAAAAATTACTTATAGTTTTAGAAACTAACTGAATTTTTAGCATTGCTCCACTTTATGTGCCATCCTCCCAAACAGGGCAACAGCAGATTTTTATATTTTGAGATTTTATTGCCTCCAATTTAAGCAAGATTTTATATTGTTTTAAGAAACGTATTTGTTATTTGTCTATAACATCAATAAGGATTCAGGTCACAAATGAAAGGGAGCCAGTATTATTAATTATTTTTTATTTGTGACAGCACATTGCAATGTACTGAAAGTGTTGAGGAGTATTTTGTTTTAAATTAAGTTAAAAGCATGAAGTATTTATATTATTGTGCCTCAAATGAGTCTATTACACAGGCAAAAGAAAACTATTCAGTCCTGAATGTGTTTGTGTCTTAAAGTAGTTAAGAATGTTCCTGTGGTATTTTATTTATGTTGTACTGATCACATATATAATTTAAACGAAAATAAGGGTAAGTCTTTTCACCAACACACAGTTATGAGAAACAAGACAACAGAGCAAAATCATGTACAAACTATAAACAAATAGATGGAGTATTTTGAGTTAAAAATTGTCAAAAACTAATAATGAAAAGCTCTCATGAGAAATTGTCATTTGAAGATATTTGAAGTAACCAGTTCACCAATTTCGGAAATCTATTTCTTTGTAATTTATTTTTCCATTTGAAATTAGTTTCAGAATAATATTTTATTGTGGATTTTACAATGCTAAGGGTTAGTAATTCCAGGTAGATCTCATGATATGTTCTCGGTAATTATAAGTCATATAGAATCCATATTCAACCCAGATAATATACACCTGGCTCAGAGTTCATTTAAAGTTCTGCTGGCAACTGGTGGTTTGAAGAGGACCAGTGTCATTCCTCAGCCAATGGCATGCAAGTGATTTAACAAAGGAAGCCTATGATATGAAATAGTACAGAATTCCAATATTGAAGGAGTACTTGCCAAGCTTAAATTGCAAATTAGCAGTATAGAGACATGAACGCATGGTTCAACAGTTTTCTTCCCACAAATTGATTTATGTGTTGATAAAGCTATTATGGATTCGATTCATATCATAAGTGAGGGCCAGAGAACCCAGCAATTTCATTAATCTATTGTTATGGTATTGTAGTATTAATCAAGAAAGATATCAGATCTGACTGAAATTACTCATCCCTAATCACTGAAGGTATAAACCAGGGTCTTAGTCAGGATTTGGAAACTGGGTGCCTAAAATTGGCAATTGTAAAACTTTTGGGCATCCAAAATTTTAAGGGGACCCACAATATACTCATATTTCAACCATAAACATGTATAGATTTATCAAAATAAGGCATGATATCCTTATACAATGTCAGGGGAATTATATGGAGATGAAAAAGTTCAATTATATGCTTGAGATTGACATTTTAGGAAATTCTTCACAAATTTTTTTGGGTGTCCAAAAAGACACCCAGACGCCCTGCTGGCTAAGACTATGGTATAAACATATTGGAACAATTGGAACATTGCAATATTGTATCTATTGTTATGGTATTGTTTTTATTCAAGAAAGGTATCAGATCTGACTGTGGAATTACTCATCCCAAATTAATGAGGGTAAACACATCTTGTAACATTGCAGTATATTATCTATTATTATGCATGACAAAAGTAGCACAGTAGGTGAATCAAAAGAAAAAAACAAGAATGTTAATTTCTGAAATACTGTATATTCGAATTACCATGCTCAAAGCATAATATATATTTATCAAAACAAATTCAATAAAATCATAAGAAATAATTCATTGTGTTTATGCTTTTGCTTTGTGGTGAATTGTCTTTGCAATATCCAGTGGCCCTCTCCCATAGATGAGTGGTATAATGCTGTGCATGATGACTGCTTGCTGTGTCTCACCACAGCATGTCTGGCGCTAGAGTTGTGAGAAAGTTGCCAGTGACTCAGCGAAGGTGGAATTGATTGTTTTTCCCTTGGGTACAAGGGATTCCTCCACGCTTGAACCCGGAATTTTGATTGTTTTGCAATTAATCGGTGGAAGATGACCACTTAAAATATTGGTTGCAGGCGGGGGTGTTTTCTGTATTACCAGTTTACCAGACCTTCGAGCTAAATTATCTTCAATATCATATTCCGCACTGTAGCCATCTGTGTTCCACAATGACCTATGGTGGAGCCCCCTGCTGGCAGCTAAGTGACTCTTAGCAGGTGACAGTGTATTGTGCAATTCATGAATACCATGACGTGTTCTCGATGTTCGCGCAAGAAGACCAGCAGTCTGAACACTCGCTATGTGTTTCCTTGCTATGGATCCCATCTCTCTTTCAAGATCAGACATTTGAGAGAAAGTCTTCAATTGTGACCATCCAGCTAGACTGCTGTTCCGATCACCACTCAAACCAAAATCAGTTTTGATAAAATTAGATACCGTCAAAGATTTATGAAATGTGGTAGGACCTTTTGTTGTTGTTGATTTTGTTGCTGTATTCTGAAATTCAATATCACCATTACCCATACCCAGCGGTCCAGTGTGCACACCGCCAACCCCTAGGTTAACACAGACCGGTGCCATGCTAACTCCATCACTTTTAACAGCAGTTTTTATTCTTCCTTCCTTGGTGTTATATCCTTGTGGTTTTGAGTTATGTACACGGTTCCTGAGGGTTCTTGCGTTTGTGTTTGGTTGTTGATACCTAGATGAACAGGTGATGACTTGCCTCGGATTTCGTTCATTTGCTGGATTTTCTTGCTGCCTTCTCCTGACATGGTGTATTCCTGGTTGAAGTGAGTTGACTAGTAATAAACTCTCCACGCAGGCATCTGGACTGGAACTAGGGGACCAGTTTCCTAGTTCCAGATCGGGATCAGACATTGTGATTCAGTTCTTGTTGGACAGTGTGACCATAGCTTAGCAATAGAGTAACCAGTCCTCTCACTTCTCCAATGTCTAATCTGAATAGTATACCAACTGTTAGACGAGGCTGCAAAAATTGCACACCATTCCTATTAGAATTAGAATTGGAGAATCTGTCAACTGATGTACCCTGCTTGCAGCCAATAGAAGAGCTGTATATTCGAGGAACTGGAGCGTAGCACTGTCTACACTGCAGGGGTGTTAATCAGCTAGGCACACTCACGTCTCTGGCCTAGGCGACGATTATGCACTGGGCCTGATGGTATGTGTAGGCTGCTCCCCCTTATGCCTCTCACTCCTATGGATGACCACCGCAGGCTTAAGTCTTGAGAAGTATCCACCAAGTTGTGAAGAGAGAACACATCAAACAATTTATCTCACTGAAACCTTTTTATGCTTTTAGGTGGCCTAGAGCACTTAAGGATTTGGCAAGTACACAAATGTATCATTGATCGGGTAGGCGATAGATGGGAAATCCAGGTCTTGGATAATTATGAGCGTCATTGAAACCTTAGATGAGCAACCACAGTGTTATATTGGTCCAAGTTGAAACCTAGTGTTGTGATTGGAGAGACCACCTACGGTGGGTAAAGGTATTCGGTTTAGTCTTGTATCCACCTAAGTGCTCACACAACCTTCCTCCCCTAGCAGGCCTGTACACATGGAAACCATTTCAATCCCCCGGGGGATATTCCAGAGCAGTTGGCAGCATATAGCGCACAAGCTCTAAGCATCATAAAGCTGACTGTTGTCGTTGAGCCACTGAGATGCTGATAGCCCAGTGTTAGTGCTTCATTCCGAACTCCTTATGAAGCTTGTCCTACTGTTTATATGCAGGCGACTTTCCCATCCTTTCGTTACGGTTACTTGTCCTACATGTATGTACACTGCGGCCTTTTATCTTTTCATTTCTTGTCCTACGTGTATGTACACTACGACTTTCCCATCTTTTCGTTACTTGTCCTACATGTATTTACACTGCGGCCTTCTTATCTTTTCGTTACTTGTCGGATTGTCCTACGTTTATGTACACTGCGACTTTCCCATCCATTCGTTACTTGTCTTACATATATGTATACTGTGACCAAGTAGAACTTGAAGATGTGACGTAGATTTCAACTCCACCAGCACAGCAATACTGACTGTACGCATATCCTTAGGCAATTCCCCGATTTTAAAGTCTTTAAAGTAGACTGCTTTTCCAGAATTAAAATCCCAACTTTCAGTCAAATACTTCTACTACTTCGTTAGATATCGTGACGGTATCGTATGTGTCAGACCGACTGGACACCTAGGAAATAAATGGATGAGGTCAGTCCTCTGTGACTGTGTATGGAGTTCAGAGTGCGTCGCAATCGAGTTGATCATTGACAGATGGCAGAAGTTTATCACACCCACGGCTCCGCTACAGGCCGGTTACAATATATCCCTAAATGGCAGAGCAAGCAAACTGTTTCCATTTTCGATTTATAATCGTTTTATTTCCAGAGTAAGTTTGTTATTATTTTGCAGCTATGTCGTAATGTTAATTGCACTGAAATTGTGCTAACGCCAATAGGAAATAAACAAAACGGTTTCTGTTAACTAATAAAATGGATATTAGTTAACACAATATACTAGATGACCTTTGATGTCATTCGCTGAACTCTTTCTTTCTAAAGATTCAGATGATTTACACTGAGGCGGCAAACGCATGAAAAAGTGTACAAAAGCAGTATGAGATAAACGTCTCTGTCTTATTAATTCTCTAACTTAGAATCTGTCGATCATTTGTATTTTATATGTATTATCTAAGTATGTTGCCATTATTTCATTTAGCTTTTCATTCCTTTCATTTAATTTTAGGCACAATGGGGTTTTGAGTTCGTGTTCTTGTTCATCCTTGTTTACCCGTATGAAAATTGTGTTCTACCTTAAGACTTGTGTATGCTATATTGCATTCGTAATTTACCGTATGTCTTGTCCAGTCGTATGGCATTCGTGTTTGACCATATGGAAATTCGTATCAAACTCTTGTTTGTCCGTATTAACAACGACATATGTTTATGTAGCTCTCATACCGTATGCGTGTCGTGTAGACCGTATGGTTGCCGTATGAGAGTCGGTTTGGGTCGTATAGTTACGAATATAATATTCATATGTTTACACAATTGTACACGATCTTACAGGGATAGGGACAATTGTTAAACATTTTGAGCATTCGCGTACTTTGTACATTCACAAATTGATCGTTTTCTGTGAGAGACTAGCTTATTGCTACAAATTTCAAGGTCACAGGTGGCAGTTCGTGTAGAATGCATTTGTGCCATATGCAAGCATAAGTTGCTTAAATGGTCATTTATGCCGTATCTTTCACTACCCTACATTCGTTGATACCCTTAGCTTTAAAAAGTTCTGAGTAGACTATCTTTAACCAGGATAAACTGGACTAGAACGAATGCAAATGACATATGTTATGATGTTCTATTACTTAGAAAATATGGATAACCAAACGAACATAGTTTTGAGTGGAAACGATTAGAATCAATTATGCGCTACAGACGTACACCACCTCCACCCCATCTTTTCATTACATTATATCGTTATCGATGATGTATCTGTTTGCCAAACTTCTTGAATTATTGGTACATAGGTTAAGCCCCAGTCACATCCCATACAAAACCTCTCTACGACCTGAAAAAGACCAAAAATCGGTGCCAATCACCAGACCGACGTGCGAGCGGCCACGATCAGTTGGTCGCACGGAGGTTTTCATGGAATGTGACTGGGGCTTTAGGTAGCACTAATTGTTTGGTCATCTTTCATAGTTTTCATTCAGTGTAAGTATATTTTTCGATTGCAATTTTACTGCTAACAGCACCCCCGCAGGGCTTGTAGTAGTGAAAAAATGTCCAAACCAAATGAAAAAAACAAAAACATTTTAATCGGCGTTCTAGTGTTCTACTAATCTTTAGGGCTCTTTCCTTCGTTTTGTGATGAAAAGTGGAAAGTGCGCAACAATGCCAATCATCACATATCAGTTCAAGCGTCTGAATTCATCGTAAGAAATGTCCTGAGTTGAGCGCACACTGTCTGACCATAGGTATTTCTTGTCGCCGAGGATGGCGGCTAAATGTTCATTGAAGGGCCTGTAAAAGTCTTCTAGTAGTTCCCATGTCTCTGGAAACATTTTCTCGGTATGTTGCCGATTTTTATGACTAGCATTGATGATTTGTGTCATAAACTTTATGGGCAGCTCACCTGAAAAATATAAAATGATAACATGTCATTCTTAAAACGGTACGTATAGCCCTGAATGAAGATAAACTATACATATCATGAGACATGATAGATACGATAATTCTTAAAACTTCTCCAATGGATGCAAATTATTTATAGTGAGTTTAAAATTGTTGAATCAGTCAGCGTTCAATCTACAACAGTACTACTTTTGGTGGAAAAAGTTAATCTATGTGACCTTTATTCATGTTTATTGATTTCTTTGATGAATATTTATTTGTTTTTTTTTTGAAAGGATTACTTGAGTGGTTTTAAAAGGGAATCAAATTCAGGAGATCTTCTACTTAAGAAGTTATTCATTTGTGCCTGGTAGATAACCGACGGAAAGGTTCCGAGACTTAAAATGCTGGGACCGGGGCAAAATCTTCACATAAGGTGTTTATAAATCAGAGAGATTCTTTAATGTATTAAATATCATTTCGCTGACAAACTCGGCTTACGTTCTGTTTTCAAAAAGCGGTGCTACTCATTTTAGATTGCATTGTCTTTTAAAGGGAATATGAAAAGCTAGATATTTTCAAGCATAATGATTAAATATCTTCTATGGTATATATGATCGTGGGGAACCTACTGAGTTCTAAAAATGAAAAAGTCTTCCGCAGATTTTCTTCTACACTATCCTCAAGTCGTAGAAATAGTATCTGTTCCCTAGGAAAATGTTTGTACCATTCTAAGATATGCACGGCATAGAGACTGGGCGTGAGGCGAGTCTGAAAACAAAAAGAATAGTTCTAGTTAGATAATACATGAGTACAGAATTGATGAATACATTTCTTATCCCTTCCGCAATGAGATGATTGTGTAGATAACACAGTTACTACCAACAATGTAACTTCTTTAAATGACGTTAACAATTATAATGATGCTGATAATGATAATTATACTGACAACAACAACACTAACAACAACGACAACAACAACAATATTGATAATAATAATAATGATAATAATGATAATAATAATAATAATAATAATAATAATAATAATAATAATAATAATGATAATAATAATAATAATAATAATAATAATAATAATGATAATAATAATAATGATAATGATAATAATGATAATGATAATTATAGTAAAAATAATAATAATGTGCGACTTCTACACTAACAAGTTTATTATTGATGATGATAAAATAAATACAATAATACATGACTAACAACAGCAGTTAATCCTATTTCTACTATACGCTTAGTAGCGACAAAAGCAGCATACTGCTTGTATAACAAAAACAGAACGCATAAGAGATTTTACACACACACACACACACACACACACACACACACACACACACACACACACACATGCATATACCTCAAATGCTTTGCGGAAGAATACATCACACACACAAGCACGCAGGGTCCTCAGTTGGGTGCAGCGGCGAAATTCCTTAGTGTTGTTCAGGATGTCCAAATGGAAATGTTCAGCACTCGAATTACGATGCATGTAATTGTATCCGGAATATGTCCTGATGGAAAAGAGAAGCAAATGACACATTTAAACCTTGCACCTTTTCTTGAAATAGATGTTGGACAACCATGTCAGCAAAACAGACTTCTGTTAGTCCCCCGCCCACCCTCTGCTAGTATGAGAGATGCCTACATATTCACCTAGGAATCCTGAACAAAACACTAACAACAGTATTACCTGGGCCTAATGAGATTGTATGGTAATGCCCCCCTACTGCATCTCCGCGATATCTAACTCTCTGTACAAATATACAATCAGATAAGTTCATGCAGATACACTACCTGCGATACCCGAATGAAACGACTTTGTGGTTTGTTTTTCAAGAGGTTTTGTCACCTCGTTCGGATAGGAAAAGCTTTCCTTAATTAGGCCTAATCGTATGATCGTAAACATATGATCATAAACATATAGTAAACGTGAATTCCCAACTGCACCATCGTATCTATATACATGTACAAGAATATTGGAACGAGTGTCACGCGCAATCTTGGGTGTATTGCAGATGATGATCTGTCAGGTGATGTTCTGTCAGATGATGAGGATATAAGACGATTATGTGTGCTGATCATAAAATAAGTTCTCTTTGGGGCTTATTGCACTATATGATATTTTGCCGTCTGCCGACCGGGTCATCTTTTCAAATCCCAGGTGGCTTCTACACATACGAAGACATTTCTTAAAGCATTGAATTGGATTGAGTTGAGTTAAAGAGAGGGAGATGTCGATGAAATATGACCTTGAGACAGGGTTCCTAGCTATCGCTATGATTTTAGCGTTGGGTTGTAGACGGCGGATGTAGTAGGCAGGGTGTTGGGTGTCTTTGGGCTCATCATACAGGGGTGGTCTGCCCTCCTGCTCCTCCGCCAGACCACGCCACGCCGTGTTATCCCAGAAGAGACCGGGCGTGCCGTCTCCTGAGGAGGAAAAACAAATGTCAAGATACTCAGTAGACATTAGTGATTGGTTATCCCATAAATGTTCACAGCGGCCAAAAGCAATCTGGTACTTTTATGGAGTATTGCAGGCAAAAGCAAAGTTGAGAAAACATTTGAAGGAGAAATATTTTCAGAACTTCATCAACAACTCTCCTTCAAATGTTTTGTAAAATCATGTTTGCTTTGAAAGTTATCAAAAGTATCACAAATCCAGACGACAGTCTGAGGAAGATCTCATAAGAATTAAAGAGTTAATATGAGTCATCTTGGAACGTCTTTTTAGTCGATACCTATGGGACCAGCGATACAAGTGACGATAGTACATGCAGATGGGTTTTCATACTAGAAGGGGTGTGTATAGTTGGGTGCTGGTCAGCCAATAGCAAGATCTCTCAAGATTTAGTGGTGCTGAGTCTCAGTAAAGATGGCACATCAAAGAGACTTGTCATTCGGTAGGGCAACATAGAGTGCTCGCACCAGTTAAGAATCCTAATTAGAGGATATCCACTTTTATGTTTTACTGAAGATACAAGAGACATTCTGACCAGCCTTTTTTCAAAATTTTCATCATAATTCAAGGAAACCAACAGTTACATTTTAGACAAGAACGAACACTTTCAATATGCTGGAAATACAGGAATACATCTCAGAGGAATCTCTTGACTAGCTACCCTGATGGCACTGTGGTCTAAGGCGTTTCCACTGACGGCTAGCTGTCTTTCACAATGCCCGGGTCCGAATCTCGTGAATCAGTGACTTTGGGGTTAGGCGTTGGTTTTGCCAGGATCTACGGTTTCCTCCGCCACTAACCACTAGTTCACTGTATAGTGACGATTTAGCCGCACTACGGCCATTGAGTTCACACCTTTCCATCAGAAAACAAAACAAAACAAGAGCTACTGCGAATCAGATAAGTTGCCCATTATGTATTTTGCTCCCTACTGCACGAACGATTTGGTAGGAACAAATAGGGACCACTATGGAAATACGTATCTAACTTTTAGTGTATATATCCTGTGTCTGGTTAGAATTATATTGCATAGCAGTTAATGACTGTCCAACTAGTCACCTTTATATATGATTTTTTTGTATGCCAAATGCTATGTAATACACATCGTACTAGACCAAATAAAATCAAATAAAATCATAGAACTTCTCCCAGGTGTTGGGATCTTACCAATGATGAAATACCTCTGCCAGTCCTCAACCTGGGGCTCGTGCGACTTGGCCAAACTCTCCAAAGGGAATAGAGAAATATACGCCGTGAATGGAACGCCTGGTTTTCCGGCTGAAAATGAAACAAGGCGAGTGACGATTGAATCCACCTTGTATCTGAGTGTCAGTAAAGAAAAAAAAACTAGAAAAAGAGAAAAACGCTGACGATGAAGAAGATAAATGAAGTGATTAAAGAAAAGACATGCAGGATGAAAGAAAGAAAGCTGGAAAAGTGGAAAGATAAAATGACGCAATCAAAGTAAAATGTGAATAAAAATGTCAAATAAGAAACTAGAATAACTAGAATAAAGATAATTAGATAATGCTAAGGATAAATAAGGAACAAATGAAAATGGGAGAGAAAGGAATGCATATATACAAGACTAGAGGAGTCAATCCAAGGGGTTTCTTACGTATCAGAGGAGCAGAAATTCAAAACAATACTAGGTGATGGTAATAATGTCAAGCAATGTGCAAGCCAAGCGAAAACAATCCTCGAGATTAGACGATCCGAATTGATGAAACCACAGGGACACTGAATGTGTCATAAACTTTTTAAAAAGTTTTAAAATGTGTCTATGAATTAACATCTCTGTGTGATATGTACTAATAAATTGCCTCATAACTCTTTCAAGAGTGGTCAGTATATTTCACCTGTCTGTAATGTGTTTATCCATACTGAGTGAGACTTTTAATAAAGATTTTATTATTATTATCAGAGAACTTCATTACAATCAAAATCTCTGTTATTATTTATTATTTATTATACATGCGCGTGTGTGTGTGTGCGTGTGATCATTTGTATTCACCGTTAGGATCCACAAATCGCCGCCTCACCCACCAAGCGTTTTCCTTTGTCTTGGACAGGACGTGCGGGTGCCTAGTTAGCCGAGCGTAGAG
>OZ012687.1:2107701-2115201 GCA_963942565.1 Maea johnstoni | reverse complement strand
ATATAGCAGCATAGGCAGGACATTGTCTACTGACGCCTAGACTTGGCTCCTAGTCGTTAAAAAGTTGACATTCCCTTCAACCTGTTGACCAACCAGTGTGGTGTAGTATACGCATTGGCAGATAGATTGCCCCGTATATGAACCTCCGTATTTCTACTCAATTGCAACTGGCGGGAGAAATAAAAATGGTGAATATAAGGACTGATATTATATCTAATTACTTATAAATCCAAAATGTTATTCATTACAGTAGAATGGTACTCAAAAGTACAATTTCAAGTGGCGTAAAAATGAAAAAAAAAAAGTTTTCCGCCCAAATTCCGTTAAAAATTCATCCAATACCATATATATATATATATACATGTATATATATATATATATATATATATATATATATATATATATATATATATATATATATATATATATATATATATATATATATATATATATATATATATATATATATATATATATATATATATATATATATATATATACTAGTATATATATATATATATATATATATATATATATATATATATATATATATATATATATATATATATATATATATATATATATATATATATATATATACTTATACATACATGCATATGTATATGGTGTAAGTATATATATATATATATATATATATATATTATATATATATATATATATATATATATATATATATATATATATATATATATATATATATATATATATATATAAATATATATATATATATTTATATATATATATATATATATATATATATATATATATATATATATATATATATATATATAACACACACACACACACACACACAAATATATATATATATATATATATATATATATATATATATACATATATATATATATATATATATATATATATATATATATATATATATATATATATATATATATATATATATATATATATATATATATATATATATATACATATATATTTATATATATTAATAATAATAATAATAATAATAATAATAATAATAATAATAATAATGATAATAATAATAATAATAATAATAATAATAATAATAATAATAATAATAATAATAATAGTAATAATAACAATATTGTCATTTGATATTGCGCACTTTCCATATAAACATGCTCAAAGGCGCATTAAATTTATTGTCAAAAGGATAGATGTTGATATCCACATAGTTATTTGACAAATACATCTTTGAATAGATGTGTTTTCAGTTGTCGTTTGAAGATTGCCACACTCCCAGCTGCCCGAATATTATTTGGGAGCTGATCCCATAGTTTTCGGGCACAGGCACTAAATGATCTGTCACCGTAGGTTTTCATATATAAACATATATATATGTTTAGAAAGAGCATTATCAAATGAACTTTTTATATAAAGTTGAAAAAATGTAACTAATCAAGTTATTGAAACTCTGTGTATATTTATGTCTCTCTGCTGAAATCCTCATTAGTCGGTACACCGGTGTGAAAATTACAGACCAAATATACAGCCGGAACTAGAACGGTTTCTTGAATTGAATGCTCATCTGCTACCCAGCCTCGATTTGGCAGTAAGAAATATCAGTAGCCATGTTCTCCCGGGCGGCTTTCGTTTTCACGCCAAATGGGTAAGAATTAAATTGTTTCTTCTCATCTTTGTGATATCCTTGCACAACTGAATACAATGCATTCATCTCTGTTCATTGTTCTTCTATGCTTCTTTGATAATAGCTTAAATGCAACCATCTTGACATATGACCTTCACGAGTTCAGTGCGGCGGCCATGTTGGAAGCCGGCTGAAGTTTTGGCTTCGTATCTCCTTGTTCATTTCTTGGGAAATACTCTTGCATTTCGATTTCTTTAGCGTTTCAATGTCAACATTCTAATAAAACGTACATAGCCAACCCCGGATTGGGTGCAGCAGTCCATTCTAATCCATAATACGGACTGTCAATGACGTACATAAACAAGCATAAGACTGACAGTTGCAATGCCAATGAATAAGGGCAACACCAGCTCCCCAACACCAATCATGCCTTTCGATGAAAGACGTTTGATAGCTATTTACACACCGTTTTGCTATTTAGATGATAATCCTGATAGTAATAAATGGTTGGTAGAAGTAGTAGCACTGGAGAATGTTTATGCGAAGTAAATAAGAAACACGTTTGTCAGTGATTTCAGTTGACATTTAATGACATTGGGAAATTTAGTACCACAGGTCTGACATGATAATCTTTGCTATTAATTTATAACACATATTGTTACTCAGTCTTTGTAGTATTGAATATGTATTGCTGTTTTTAATTTGCCGTATTTAAATTTTTATCATGTCCCTCTTAGTAGTGTGCCGATTTATAAACCAAAAGCTGAAGTCACCTATCGATTCATTGTGCTGCTAGTCTGAGAAGCAATATGAATACAAAGCAAAGCTTTAAATGCACAGGTAGCTCAAGAATAAATCTGCATTCTCCCACTCTGAGGTGTATTTTACAGTTAAAGATTTGTGGTCTCCAATGGGTGTTCTTCAACGGGGTCAAAAGGTCAAACTAATTGTCCAATCAGATCCCTCAATTTCAATCAAGAGGTCACTGCTGCTGGGTCAAAGGTAGATCCAACAATAGCGCGCGTGGATTTGAACAAGCGTCACGTACGTGATCTGGCGCCAGTTTCTGGGGAAACAAACGGTGCACGTCACAACAAACGCGTATTACTATTGTTGAACTAGTGCGCAGGTGACCTTTGGCTGACCTAGTTTAGCTAGCTAACTTCACGGTAAAACGTGTAAATTTCTCCTCGGCAAGCCTCGTCCCAAGACACAAAATCGCTCACTCGTGCAAGATTCCTCCTCTCTCCATCCACTCGTGATGGAACCTCTATTTCTCTTTCTACAAATGCAGTCACAACGTAAGGACTTTGTAATCCGTTACTGGATTCCGTCCATCATGAGATCATTCTTTACCATTTCCGCGGATAGAGGTCGCCTTTCCTTGTACTTCACAGAAACTTGCACACATAGCAATTTTCCTTCAAATAAAGTTCTGGTAACTGACGAAAATCGTCGAAACATTTTTCAAGGTATCAGTGTGTCTGCTGAGTAGCAGACACACATTGCCATAAACGCTGTTACAGAGTGGTGCTTCACAAACTTAGTCACTCATATTAAAACAGTTGCTCAAGCCGGAGTCTGGTCAAATGTTTGGGTGATTTCATTTTGACATTACCCATCACTAGTCACATTATTGTCACCCAAACCAACTTTAAACGATTTATCCTGTTTATAATTAAATCAAACGATCATGGTTTACCCATGTTTCGTTTCACTGGTTTCAAGAAAAAAACTTAAACAGTAGCTGAAATTCCTAGGAGCAAGCACAGTGAAGACATTGTAAGCTGCACTGCTTCAAAGATTAATTAAATTATTTTAAATAATTGGAGATCTTAAGATGATCTGCTTGGTTAGCAACACGGTCATTCCTTCTGGCTGAATTATATTTTTTGTGTTGGGTTGAAATGACTGATGATTTTCCTTTTCTTACAGCGTCCATGTGCGTAACATGTCCAATCTCAAAGCTAGTGAGTATATTAAATATATTTCTCTTCAAGAAACCAACAAATTATGTAAATTAACGTTCATTTCATTGAAAACATATCAATTAGTGTTTGACTGAGTCCCCTCTATCATTGAATGTAATGATAATTTTTAGTTTGGACATGATATTTCATAAAAACACAACTATAGCCATCTGCAGTTCCTGAACACTTTGTTTCAATTTCTAAAACAGGATGAAATATTTCAAAAGAATGTCATCTCTTACAGACCATGTTAAACTAACTTGATCAATACAGAATGGTGTATAAAAATCAATGAAAAGTGAGTTTATTCATATCTTTGACCTTTACTCAATACATATTACACTGCTAATTACCTTTCATAGAACATAGATTATAATATCTGACATGCATTTATAAGCAGCCTCTGAGGAACTAATTGAAAGATATGAATATGCATGTATGGATTCATGTTCTAATTGATTTATAATTTTTCTTTGTATTAGAGATTCAATCAGAAAAAGATGTCCACTTGATGCCACTTAAGTAATCATTTTTCACTTTTATCCTTCAGTTCAAATGAGATTGAAGTCTGTTACAAACATCCAAAAAATCACAAAGTCCATGAAGATGGTGTCAGCTGCCAAGTTTGCTAGAGCTGAGAGAGAACTTAAACAAGCCAGGCCTTACGGAGAGGGGGCATCAGGTAAGCCAAGGAGGGAACCAGAACTTCTGGATAGACTTCTGGTCCAGAAGTCTATCTTCAGCTTAGACAAGGTTTTTGTCAGGATTTTGAAAATGCCTTTCCTAAAAAGCAATTCCAAAATTTCTGCCTGTCCAGATTTAGTTACTAATCTACTTCAAATTCCTTATACCAACTACATTTAGTAGCCTATTTGTTCAAAAAGGGCTATTCACACTTCAGCCATGTCCTAGAAGCCTGGTTGCTAGGAAAATATGGGGTTATTTTCCACAAAAAGTCAAAGTCTAACATTCTTCATAGAAATTTTTCCCTGTCTGACTCCAAAGAGGATGTTTTCTGGAAACTTCCTGTCCAAAAGACAGGCAGGACGGGTCCTGGCTAAGTCCCTGAGCATAGGTCAGGTGACCAAAAACATCACTTGCCCTTCCGACCTGCCAAACACAAGGCTCTACCCTAAAGGGTCAGGAGATGCTTCACCCTGTATGAATACTTTAATAACTAAGTGTAATCTTACTTCAAACTGGGAATGTTGTTCAGATCATCCTCATGATATACATGCTCTATATATGTGTGCACATGGTCTTAGCCAGCAGGGCCTCTGGGTGCCTTTTTGGACACCCAAACCCTTAAAAAGAACCCCTCAGGACACCCATTTTTTTAGTGTGGAATTTCTAAAGATCTCAATCTCAAGTTTATAATTGAATTTTTTTCCTCTCCTTATAATTCCCATGACATTGTTTAATGATATCATGCCTTATTTTGATGAATTTATAAATGTTTATGGTTGAAACATGAGTATATTGTGATCCCCCTTAAAAATTTGGACGCCCAAAAATTTTACAACTGTCAATTTTAGGCACCCAGTTTTTAAATCCTGGCTAAGACACTGTGTGTGCATACATTTGAAATAATGGTTAAGCCTCCTAGTTTAAAAACCTATGTCCTGGTCTCTTTGTTCATCATTTCTGGATGGATGGATGAAAATTGTTTTTGTTTTTGCAGCATTTTATGATCGTGTTGAAGCCCAGCAAGATCCATCAAAGCCCAACCACTTGATCATCGCTTTCACATCCGACAGAGGCTTGTGTGGCGCCATCCACAGCAGCATCGTCAAGAACATCCGCGCTAAGCTGGCCGCCACCCCCGCTGACGTCAACGTCAAACTGGTGCTGATCGGCGACAAGTCCAGAGGCATGCTGCAACGGTAAGACACTAGGGTGCCAACTAGTCTTGTCACAGTCAGTGGTAGAATTGATTGATCAATCAATTAACCACAATCAAAGACTAAATAGATTTAAAAAGAAATAAGTTAACTCTTGCTAAACACTTTTTCCTTAAAAGTAAAGATGCTACTTTTTCTTGAACTCCACTATTGGATCAACCCAAACTGCTTCAAAAGTCCAATAAAGAACAAGTTTCTATTTTTGTTATCGTTTCAAAATGCCTACTTGACACCTTTCTAGCACTGACATTTTTTTGTATGTCTAATGTTACTTATAAATCTAAAATAACAAAGTCTTACTTGGTTGATTTTTTGATCACTACACATTTTTAAAGGTTTGGGCTAGTAGAGAATTAAAAAATGAATACAGATGTAAATGCGGTAGTAAGTGATACCAGCCCTTTTATATCTGTATGGTCATTGTATCACCCTTGTATATAATTTTCTAAATGATTCCAATGCAGTCAAAAGAGTACAGTATCAGTATTCAGTAGAAAACCAAATACCAATATCAAATGGGGAAACGTACCTACTGCTTGACAGTATAGCAACTTATGAGCTGTCTGGACATCTCTCGAAAGATAGTGCAGGTTGCGATGTACTGACACACATTTTAAGTTGCAGTGCTAATAATAATAAAGTTAGGTTCCTTGGGAATATTACTAATATCGTAAAGCCAAAATTTATAACTTACTCAATTTGAAGCTAACTGTAAGGATACTGATGATCTGCTTTGTATCTTCAGAGTCTGGGGTAACAACATCTTGCTGAACATCACCAACATCGGCAAGAAACCCCCATCATTCAATGACGCCTCTACCATCGCTGAAGCCGTAATTGGTACTGGCTACGAGTTCGATTATGGGGAGCTGATCTACAACAGATTCCAGTAAGTCTTTTTCATGTTCACTTCCAGAATTTCATTTATCATCACTTCGTCTGCCTTATAGACACTTAAACTTGACTAACCTGTCGTAAATGGTGAATGATAATCAAGGGAAAAAACACTGCTTCAGCCAAAGTCACCGGTAACTTTGTCACATGCCTTAACCCTTATGCTGCTGGTGGCTAATTTGACCAGCACAAAATGATGCAAAAATCCTCAAAAAATATTGAAATCTTGGCAGATGTGTACTCATCTGGTGAAAGCTCTGCGAGAGCTATCCAATGAATACCATCATTGCAGGGTTTAGATGTTTTTCAAAGATCTCTGCTTCTTCGTACTTTGGATGAAAGTAGCCTTGGCATTGGAAGGGTTAAGCGGGATTTGAACATGCACAGTGGTAAGAGACCACGAGCAGTCAATGACCAAGTCGAAGATCACTCTGCCATCAGGGCATGTCCAGAACTAGGGCCTTGGCCAGGAATGAAACTGGATGGCCAGAATGGGCAATAGTGAAATGTTGGGTGTCATAAGTTTTGAGGAAGACTTAAATATATTCAGATAACAAACAGTTTTTGCAACACATAAGCATGCAAGGGATATTTTATAATGGCTGTGCATTACCATTGAAGTAAAACTTTAATTATTTATTTGAATTAACATATTTTTGAAATTCCCAAAAATAATGGGTGTGCCTTTTAAGGGTTTGGGTCAAAATGATGCCCATCTTCCAATGGAACACAATCTGGGTCCCCGTTGTCCTTAATTCATCATAATATACTCTAAAGAGAGTATTAGGCTCCTGATATTTGCTATAGGTGGAAGGCCACCGCCCTGCCATCTCTTTGGAAACCTGAAGGCGTGCAGTGCCGTGCACCATGAATCCAAGATAACCTGAGATGTCTTCTGAGGCACTTTTAAGACATTTATTAGTCAATCCCACGGGTCCCAAAGAGGAAGTCATTTTTGAATTTTTTACGAAAATAAATTAAAGTTGGGTAGCCCCTCTCAAAGTACAAGTAGCCCTTTAGTATTCAACGCTTTCACTGTCTTACCAAATTGTTTTATTTGCGTGCATAGATATATTTCTCCTCCTTACCCTATTGTTTATTTATGTTTATTCTATAATCT
>OZ012687.1:2034001-2107501 GCA_963942565.1 Maea johnstoni | reverse complement strand
GACCGCTATGGACGCAGCCTCAAAGAATGCAGGTATGGAGTGACCTCCATCAGGCTGTGTACACATGTACTTGTAATCATAAATGTCCGCACAGCTTTCTCTATTACAATATGGAGGCTTGTTGGTAATTGATAACAAAGAAGACTAAACTAATTACTAGTATTGTTTAATTTATGATACTTTGTGAAGTTACCTAACATTTTAATGTCTGACCCAGGGTCTTAGCCAAGATTTAGAAACTGGGTACCCAAAATTGTCCTGTTTATCAAGGGAGACACAATATACTCAGTTACAACCTTATTGAGATAAGGCATAATCTCCTTATGCAATGTCAAGGGATTTTTATTGGGGTGAAAAAGTTCAATTGTATGCTTGAAATTGACATTTTAAGAAATTACCCTCAAAATCTTTTGGGTGTCCTGAGGGTTGATCTTAACGAAAACAGAAAACTAAACAAAAAAGATAGTGCCTGATTACCTGAAATAAAAATCAAAACATGTATTGTATTTTTCCCGACTTCCACTTATTATGTTTTGTTTGTTGTTTCCAGGTGAGATGATTGACAAGCTGCAGCTGACCTACAACAGAACTCGCCAGGCCGTCATCACCAAGGAGTTGATCGAGATCATCTCCGGAGCCGCCGCCGTTTAATGCTGAGCAAAACCTAGAACATCACTTAAACAATAACAAATTAGGCAACGCCCACTCAGTGCTTGAGCGCACCCAGGGCAACTTACACATATCTCCCAGTGAAGGCTATCAATCCTCTCATTCTCTGCATGCTCTAATTGCTTGATCAGCTCGCAAATCTTTAAAGATCAAGAACTAGTTGAATATATTTGATAGAAAGTCATCCCTCATTATGTTGCGATGAATGAACTATCTTTGGATATGTCCTGTTGTATTCCCTTTGCAGCAAAACGTTCCATAGTTGTCAACTTTGTTGTGCTCTGAGATTAACAGGTGCATACTCAAGCACTGCAGTGCAGTAATGAAAATCAAACGATTTCCGTTTGTGGATTAAAGGTCTGGTTATTTGAAACTCAATTGAGATTCAATATTGGTATCAATTCCTCTTATTCCTCCATTAGAGATGTGTTTTGCTGCTTTGGGAGCCCATGCATTTAGTGGGATAACGGGAAAAAAAATGAATATTAAAAAAGATTGTCAGGTTGATGATGGTGGATGCACCATCAGGATTGTATGTAGATAATACCACCACTGGTTTCCAAATGTTCACTTGTAATTGGGAGACCAAAATAAAATTATTCTTACTGTCATTGAGTTTTTTTTTTATTTCTTCGTCAGACATCTACAACCAGTCATGCTTGGAGACAACCTAAACAAATGTTGTCTGTATCTAGAGTTCTTATTGAAACTAAAAAATTAATCAATCTATAATTTATTAAGTACTGTCAAAGAACTTTGATGATGACTATAGACTAATAGAATATCTGAAGCGAGGTTATTGTTTGGTTTTTTGCTCCATATTTCTCCTACAAATATTTTCTCAAAAATGCTCTGGTCTAAATAATGGTCCGCAAAATATTACAGTCCTATTATGTGTTTGGCTCTCTGAGCATGATTGGATTACTGAATGAAATCTGTGATGACTAAACCAATACTCTTCGAAGTTGGGCAGATCTCACCAATGTAAAAATTGATATGCTGGCATCACATGGTCATGCTTTTCCATAATGTGGTATATTTGATATATCATTAGTACTTCGTGTTGGGTTTTCACATTGGTAGGTGGCTTAAAAGGGGCGAGCAGGTTGACTTATGGTTGGGTTGTCTGGTTTTCATGTTCATCTGTTTGTTCAAGATATTTTATAATAGATATTTGATCTACTTAAGTATTATTTCTTTTCACTTGGAATCTCAGAGGTCAATATCCAACCAAGCAATGAAAATTCCAATAGCTCTTCCTAGTGCAGACTAAACTAATTAAAGAGTTGAATTTCCATCGCTCCCGAGGCTTTCTTGCAAAAAAAATCCTATCAGTCTGTTAGTAAATAGATTTTTTTTTCTGTCGTCCTATGGCTTCAGACACCCCAATATTGTCTAATGTCTCCGTACGTTTTCACTTACCTCTGTCCCCTTAAAAGACAGTACACCTGTTGCCTGGGACCACTTATCTGTGATACGGACCCGTGGCATGGGGGCATTGCGTCTATCTAGCTAAGAGGGCCGAAACGGTTCAATCGCTCACCATAAACAACAAGGATAAGGCGAATCTCAGAAGTACAAATGAATCAACCAAGTCCATGGGTAATCGATTAATATTCTGCCCCAGTTAGGGGGAGTATGTAAATCCGGGAGCTTTGATAATCAGTCAGAACGCATAATGAAGCATGATATTTTAGTAGCCGACATGCGACAATTGTTGCAGAAATTGCCACCCTGCGCCGTGACACTGTCATATTAGTCTTCACAGCAGTTTTTCCAAACCCATTGTTTGACGCGATCTCACAGCGCTCTTCTTCACGTCACCACCTCACAGCGGAACAATGAGTCAGGCACCCAACCCCCGAAAAGTGCTTAAAAAGGGGTTGACCTTGAACCCTCAGATATGAAATTCGTACTTTGATTTTAAGGTTTCTTCAACTTTGTCCTACAAGGAACTGCTTGTTTGACTTTCAGCATTCATTGCGGAAGAGCATTTTTTGAGTCATTTTAAAGCATGTTTGAATAAAAATGCAATTTTATGGATTTGCTATTAGTAAATACATTGTTTTGAGTAGGAACTTGAAACTTGCCACAGATATCCAATATTGGGTGCTTCTCGTCACTATCATAATAATTTAAATTTTTTGAAGCAGGTGCTCAAATTTGGCCTTTTTTTTTAACGGAAAATGTTTAAAAAATGCCTATTTGATTTGAATTCTGAGAAGTAAAAAGTGCTTTACAATAGCAAAGTTAAATTTATTTTGTGTTTACTTACCTTACCACTTGTAGATACACACTATGATGTAGTGTAACCGCCTCCATTAGGCGTATGGGTAGCATCGGTGTTCTTATTCCTCAATCTCTTTGTCGTCGTTTTGTCGTCTTTAGGGAGGAGCGCACTTCTGGCCGAGTGCAGGGAGTAGCACAAATTTCTACTGACTATCTCTACAGCTAAGGTGGCCTCGGGGTTACTGCCCAGTATAAAGGAAGAGTCCACTATGACCTGGATGAGTTTTCCTGGGTTACTAATGATTTCCTCAGCATGAGCCTCGCCTACCAGATCACACAGCTTAGCATGGAGTTTTTGCATATATCCTTCTCTGTTTGATTGCAGTCTTGGGCAGTACAGTAGGAAGTGTTCCAGGTCCTCGGATGCATCTCTGCATATTTTACATACTGGATCCTCCTTCTTGTATCTAGCTTTATCGGCCTGCAGACAATAACGCCCAACCAGAATTCTCGCCTTAACTTGAGCCTTCTTGATGTCTAGGTGGTTTATGTCAACGGAGGACCACACATGATGAAGTTGGCCTGGACTATAACATCGCGAGTTCAGATACTTCAATGTTGACTTCTCCGCAGCCTCTTCCACCAGACGTCGGTACCAGTAGCATTGCACAGCCCTCCTGACTTGTTTACTCCATTGACCTTTCAGTGGCGTATTCTCTAACAGATCGTATGGGCTTGGAAGGCTGTACTTAGACAGAATAGCACGGACCTTTTGCGTCCAGCTGGCAGACTGCATATCTTTGAGCGCAAGCTGACGAGCGACGATCTCCTTCTCTCTGGACGAGTGTAGATGCAGCACTCTGACGTAGAGACATATCACCAAAGTATCCAGAATAGCTTCCGTCGGCATGGTTCCGAGGAGGATATGCACGGCACACGTAGCAGTTTCTCTTGGTAGAAACTGTATACGCTTGAGTAATGTGCGCATATACGTCTCTAGTTTCTGCAGGGCTGTATCGTTCATGGCGGTCAGCTCAAATCCATAGGTCAGCACTGGAGTGATCCTTCTGGATATGATGTTTAACGATGTAGCTGGGTGCAGTCCGTTGATGCCTTCGAAGTTACGACCTAGAAGCATATACGCAGACTTCCTAGCCTTTTGTATCCTCTCTTCTGCTGCCACTATGCACTTAGCATCTGGTGTACGGATTATTCCGAGGTGGGTTTCTTCGGTTGAGTATTCGATTTCTGCCTCATTCATGATGATTGGTTGCATGTTGGCTTGCTTTCGTGGGTTCTTCTGGAATATCATAGCTTTGGATTTGGTTGCACTGTATTGGAATCTTTCTTGTGTTGATTCGATCCACGCTAGCTCGGCCATCGTCTGCAGGTCTGTTACATTATCTGCAAGCAAGGCGACATCGTCCGCGCAGGTTGGTGTTCCAACATAAATAGATCCAATATGGCTTCCAATACCGGACTTCTCCATTCTCTGTAGGAAGGGGTTGGTCTTGCCGATGAATACATGTGCTGAGTTTGACCCACCTTGACGTATCCCCTGGCCTTCCTCAAACTTTTCAGAGGTCTGCCCTTTCCATTTAATGTCTGAAGTCATCTGTTTGTAGTTGTCGTTCAGAAGCATCCATAAGTCTCTGTAGATATGTTGATCGTGGAGACGATTCAGCATGGCGTTGTGATAGACGACATCAAAGCACTTCGAGGCGTCCAGGAAGAGGGTATAGAGGGCTTGGTTGTTGTCAGCTGCTTCCGCCACCGCTTCCGAGAGTATGAGGGCTGTATTGATAGAAGATGCGCCTTCGATGAAGCCTCTCTGCAGGTTACATAACTGTGGGTTTAGTATGTCCTTTAACGGATCTTGGATAATCTTCTCCAGGACCTTATTCACGAGCATGGTGATTGTTATTCTCCTGTAGTTATCTATATTCTTTGGAGATTTCTTCTTCTTGAATACCGGGGTAACCGTCCCATGCTTGAGAGCTGCAGGTATTTGTTGCTCATGTATGATCTTGTTTATAATGGTTGCCAAAGCTGCAGACACCAGAGGGCTTGCGTTGAACAGATGTTCTGCCATTAATCCTGTAGGATCTGGAGCTTTACCCTTCTTAAGGGCACCGATGACTTCCAATACCACTTGTGGAGTGATGTCAGGCAGGATCCTTTTTGGGTTTTCTGTATAGTGCACTACCAACTGTTCATTCTTGATATCGTGTCGCTCTTTGGCGTTGGCGTCATACTGAGGGAGGTTTTTCGGTGATGCCAGAGTTTCGAAATACTTCTTCAAGGCCGGAAGCAGGTTTTCACCAGAGACCAGCTGCTCGTCTATGATCATTTCATCCGGGAGGATATCTTTTCGGCCCATCTGCTTTCTGATGAGCTTATGGAACACCTTGTGGTCGTCGTGATGAGCTTTCATGATGGCCTCCTGTTTCTGTAGGCGCTGCCTTGCTGCAGTTTGTCTCTGCTCTTGCTTTAGTTGTTTCTTTATGCTTTTGAGTAATGTGAGCGAACAGTTTCCTTCATCTCTTGGGCGTCCCTCTCGTTTCCACTCCCAGTAGCATTTTTTGAGGTCTTTGAGTATCCTGGTCATCTTAGGCGTCCAGGGCTTCTTCCTCTTTTTGTTCTGTTTTCCACTTTGGGGAGTGGATTCTCTTTCCGCTTCTATAAGAATTTTGCCCAGAGACTCTATGAGGTCATCCAGCGACTTTTCAGCAGATGTCTCGAGGAGTTTGCCCAGGGAATCATGGGTGAGCTGTTGATACATCTCCAGGTCTAGCTTCTCCCACCGTGGTCTAGGTTTGACTGTAGATAGCGCCTTAGTTGAAACTTCTCCCAGAGGTTTGACAGCCAATCTGATTTGTATTGGATCATGGGACGATACATTCGTTGCTTCGCGCATCCTCACACCATATCCGCTACAATACTCCAGCATTCCCTGGCTAACCAGTATATAGTCTATTTGAGATGTTGAGTTGTTGCTGAAATGGTGATATGTGACATCGCTGCAGTTTCCACCAGGGGACAGCTCCATCTCTCTAGCAAACTTCTGCAGCATTCTGTCTTGCTTGTACTTGGTTCTCTGTAAGGAGGCATTTAGATCACCCATCCACATGGCATGATTGTTGGGGCTTTTGTTGATGATGTCGCTGACTTCATCTAGTAGTTCTTGGTATTTGTTGATATGATCGTCAGAACCACTTGATGGCATGTACGTGTTTATGATGGTGGTGGTTGTACATCCTGGTTGGGTGAGTTCTACAACTTGTAGTCTGCTTGAACTTCCTTCGTGGACTTCTATGTGTCTATCCAGGCGTTTCTTCCATATAAGCGCTGTACCACCTTTCCTTCTCATAGGCTCTAGGCAATGGCGCCCTCGATCTTGATCAGCATGCGCCGAGTGGACAGTATGCTCTGGGAAGTATTCCTGCAGTACACCACTTTCACACCCATACATCCAATGTTCTTGTATAGCGAGTAGATCAACTTTTTGTGCCAGCTCCTGAGCATAAGACAGTTTCTGCTGCAGGCCTTCGACGTTGAAAGAAGCTATTGTTAGGTTGACATGGTCCTCCGGCGACTTTGCCCTAAAAAATGCTGGTTGTGCTTGTTCTGCTGTTCTTTGTTCATCACATAGTTGTCTACGGGTTGGTTTCCTCCGGGTACTGGAGTTACTTCCTGTACTTCGCAGCTGTTTTCAGTATTATCTACAATATCTAGGTTTTTCCCTTCGCCTGCGTTAAAACGTCTCCCATCATGGGTACCAGTTGACTGCTTGCAGTTTTCAGAGTTGTCTGTTGTTATGTCGATGGTTTCTCCGTGTTGTAGGGGGACAGCTTGTGGGCTTGGTCGATCAGCATACCTTTTATCTTGACAGGGATAGGGAGGCAGATCTTTAAGGCTATTGGGGTGTCTGTAGGGTTGGAATTGTACATCTCCCGCTCTCTTTTCCATTCTGACCCAGTTTTCCTCAGCATACGCACCGTTACCTCTTAAGATATTGGACCATTGGGCATCGTTGGCTCTATTCGGTTCAGCTGTTGTTCCTTCCATACTCGAGGGGTGCCTAAAACCTGCAGCCTGGTTGCTTCTTGGAGCAGCATCATACCATCTTCCGCCATCTCTTGGTTGCTGGTGCCTTTGAGGTGGATTCACGTTATGTTTGTAGTTCGCGCTCTGTTTCTGGGGTACAGGATGTTTCTTGGTTGACGAGAGTTTTTCCAGTTTCTGGAGAACAAGTAGCATGATGTGGGATTGCTTGGATACATACTCTTGGAGCTGTGCTTGTTAGTTACTCTGCTCTAGTCGCATCTGTAGAATTTGATTCTCTAGTCTGCAGAAGTTGAGGCTTTCTCCGTTGTTGGTAGACGATGTCGCAGGTTGCGGAGGAGGGTTTGGAGGACTAGGATTTCCTGACAGTGAAGAAAGGCGCAACATCAGAAAACGATTTTCCTCTTTAACCGCTTTCACCTCGTCCTCGAGCTTCAGAGTGTACGCTCTTGTGCAAGCCAGCTTCCTTAAGAGATCCGTTGCTTCCTTCTCTTGTTCTTTCAACAGTTTTTCTCTGGATTGCAGGTTCCTCTCTTTGACTCGCAGTAGTTTCTCCTTCTCTGCCACTTCATCCATCTTTCGGGTGTATTCTTCATTATCATACTCTTCTGGATCATTTGACGTACTCTGATGGCTTCCAGTGGGCTCTCTCCGCTGAGCTGAGGTTCTTTTGTCACTTGCTTTTCTTTTGTTGAAGTTCCTCTGAACCGGTTTGAGTGTGCTGCGGTTTCCACTCGCACCTTCTACAGACTGTTGCGCGGGTGGTTGTACAAGGGGTCCGATCGCCAGTCTGTTGACACTGTCTACAGGTTGTTGAACAGGGGGCTGTACATCGAGTTCAACCGCAGTGTTTCTGCCAGGAGATTTACCAACCAGCGGAGGATCATGTGCAAATGACAATATAAGAGAACAGACCGCACTGCTTCTGCTTGGGGTTTTGTCAGCTAGTGGAGTTCCACGTACACTTCTACAGTCCTCTGTGTTTTTCTCAGTGGTGATTATACCAGCGTCTTCGTCTTGATCAGGCTGGGAGGCGTCAGCATGAGTGAGGTTGTCTAGAATTGACGTACACGCAGGGCATTCGTAGTTGACATCTTGGTTTTCTGGTTTCTCCAAGAATTCAATTTCATCCTCGGTTAGATGAGCACACTTGTAATGGACCCAGTGTTGGCCTAGGTCGCACAGGATGGTATCATTTTCACATTCTGTTCCACATACTATGCATGGGTGTGTACCAGATTGAATGATAGTGTCTCTTTCAGATTCGTTCAAGATTCTAAGCTCATCACCCAAAGCGACCAACTCATCAGCATCGTGCTGTTCCTCTTCACTTGAGACATAGGGTTGGACAGATTTTGCACGGAGCATTTCCTGCGTAGAAGCCATCATACGGTCATTCGTTGCTGCCTTTTTCGGGACTTGCTTGGGTTCTGAGTTCACTGCATCCTATTCGTCTGAGCTTACTGGCACCAGGGGCGCCTACATCTGCTCTTTGTGTTGCTTTTGTCTTGTTGCTTGAGTTCGGCCTAGGCTGTTTAACGTAAGTACTACCGTCAGGATGAAACTTCAGGTAGGCTTCGAGGGCACTTTTGCAAGTTCCATTGATCTTAGGGATGTCAAAGTCAAACTGATGGATAAGAGCCAAAATTTCTTCCAGATCCCGTTCTGTGAAAATCTCGAGAGAATTCCCGTTCACGAGCCCAGATGTCTTAGTATGGTACATGTTGATGGTGTAGAGTCTCTTTCTTGGTTGCGCATTTGACACGGTGTAGATGGTTTCCAGGTGTACACGCTTTTTGGACCTATCCACCTTTTCACTAGCAACCACTACTCTTCCATTCTGGTTTTGCAGGTCAGCCCACGTTGGTAGAACTTCTTTAAGCACTTCATACACACCAGTTTGACACCAGAAACGTAGCCCTCCATATGTTGCTTTAAATGAAATTTCCTCTCTTTCACAATGGGCAATTTTCTTCTTAACAGCTCTAGTATCATTTAACTCAAACTTGTACACTTTGGAGTGAGGTTTTTCGCGATATTCTTGCTGGGGTGACCAATTCTGGACCATTGATCTGGATTTCCTTGAGCCTGTGTCTAGTTACTGGACGAAGAGCCATTTCTACAGGTCTATAAAGTCTAATAAAGGCAGCAGACAGACACAATACACGCAAGCAGAAGACAAAGGGGGTGATACAAAACACCAATAAGAAAGTCTATGTTGATATAAATAACAGTTCTGTTGGGCGGTGTATTGCGCAATGCGTTTCCAATATGGCCGCCGTGGTTGAGATTGAAGACTAAAAACACACACACGCTAAAATGTTCGATAAGAGTTTAAAACCAGGGAGTAACGAGCTAATTTTAGTGCGAGGACAATACACACCACACACGAAGCCACCGTAGATGTAAGAGATGTAAAAGAGCTTTTTAAAAGGGGTTAATTGGGTTTAAAACACGGAGCTCGGTCTCGGGGATGCTTCTTGGTCCAGCCTCGTTCTCCAGTTTACTCAGCATAGAAATTAACTACAATAATCACTGTAGATACTAGTATTTAATACACACATTTAAAGTTTGTAATATCATTCCTTATTACTTCTAGGTTAATTTTTAATAAAAATGTGCAAAAACCAGGAAAACCAGGAAATTAGTAGTACCTATTTACCTATTACTCAGAAGTACGTAGCTGTTCATATTCTGAAGCATGTAATGCCAATCACTTCTCCGACAATCATAAAAAAGTTAGTTTTACTTGATGGCAATAGGTGGCGCATTCCATCTCACTCCATCATCATGATTGTTTAAACAATACTCTTAAACTGAAAATATTGAATAAACACTAATATTAAAATATGGCACACAGAAAAGAAGCATTGGCAATGGAATCGCTGAAAAATGAACAAGGACAAGCTGTTCCTTGAAACAAAAATGTGATTGTTGTAATTCCAAAGGGACAGTCAGTATCTCTAGCTGATCTAGAGGCTCAAGTGAGACGGGAGAATGGTCTTATCAGCCCCAAAAACATTGTGATAGCATCCAATGACAGTGGGACATGTGTTACTGATATCAAATATAGAGATAACCTGGACTTCATAACGCAAAAACTTGACAAGCTGGATTTATTGGAAACATTGGCAAAAGAGGTAGCAGAACTTGAAACCTCAGTTGAAATCTGCCATGGATCAATATATGAAAAAGGAGAATCTCAGCATACAGAAAACCACAGTGAAACTAAGGGAGGAAGAAGCACAGCTGAGAGCAGAGAGCGGAACAGGCCATGATAGACTCTTAGACACTTAATGGAGAAGCATAAGAGATATCCTGCTGTTTCATGGAGTACCGGAAGATAAGGATGAGAGTTCAGTAGATTCAACACTCAGAGGATTTACCGTATTTTCGCGCGTATAAGACGCACCCGTATCTAAGACGCAGCCCTTGTTCAGGCCTTTAAAAAGATGTATAGACCTTAGCTTTGTGTATAGTACGCACCCCCCTTTCGGCCCATGTCTCTAGCTATTTTCTAAATACAAATGAAAGAAATGGGGGTATCTCACTAACTAGCATTGGATTCGCACAAGCATTACGTCGATTGTAATTTGAAGTCACTATGCTACTCTATAGACAATAAGGGCTTTGGACATTCATGCAGGGTATTGTAATTATTGTGCTTTAAATAGAACCGACTGGACAGGTCCGATATAACATGCAAGAAACACAATTGAAATGAAGTCATACCCAAGCCTTAATTCTGATACTGGTTACGGTAATGGCTGTTCATCGATTTGCGATCCCTGTGTGGCCTGAGCACTCGATGAAAAACACCCTAGATTTCTAGCTTTGTGTATAAAACGCACCCCCGTATTGAGTATAAAAATTTGTGTAAAAAAGTGTGTCTTATATGCGCGAAAAATATGGTATGTCTAGAGAGATGAAGATAGATGGTGACAAATATGATAAATGGGGACTTCTCTCGAGTGCACAGAATGGGAGCCAGGAAACCAAGAGCGATTGTAGCAAAATTTGACAATTCAAGGAAAGAGAGGAAGTGAACTACTCTGCAAGAGTACTTGCAGGTACCCATTTTGGAGTGAATGAGCAAGTCACATAAGAGTGGGCAGAACGTCGCAAAATGCTAATTCCTAAAATGAGGGAGGCGAAAGCTGAAGGCAAGAAAACCAAGTTAATGGACAAGCTATAAGTGGAGGGATGATTAGCATCTATCCCAGTTAGTCAGGCTATGGAAGTAGCTGATAATGAATAGGATAGACTGGAAGAGGGTGACTCTAACTATAATGGTAATTTACTTGAAATGCCAAGTCAAAATGTTGATTCTAGTCATAATATATTCAGTCAAAAGCATATGTCTAGTCATGAACTCCTACAGAGAAAAACTATTGCTAGTGGATGTTTCGTAAGCTGTGATATCAAATGTGCATGTGTAAATGTGTGTGGACTAAAATCCAAGTTAAAAACTCCAGAATTCCATGAATTCTTGAGGAAATCCTGCTTTATATGTGTATCAAAGACCAAGTTCAATGATCTTGACATTCCCACAGTATTGGACAATATACCAGAGGATTATACAACCATATTCAAGAATAGATACTCACTAATTACATGGGGGGGGGGGGGGGGGGCATATTGCTATTATATTCCATGAAAAATTTACAGAACATTGTGATGTAGTTAAATCTAACAATGAACATGTGCTATAGTGCCATATTAGGAGAACTGTGCATGGTGGAACAAAAGACATCCTTTTTGGAAGTATATATATCACCTGAAAATTCTAAATACTATGAACCGAAACATTTTGAAGATTTGGAATTGGAAGTGACCGCTCAGGGCGTAAATGACCTATCTTTATGTTTATGTGGTGACTTTAATGCGAGAACCTCAGAGATTTGTGATTACATATCTGACGGTAATAATCCTCTTGACCATGGCAATAGTGAAATATTTGACTCTGTGATCAAATCACTCATGCCAAGGAAAAATAAAGTCAAAAAAACTCTTGTACTGGACTGATCACCTAGTGTAAAACAACTTCACTGTTTATTGCTAATGGGAGAATGGAGAGAGATATTAAGGGCGAATTAACATTTAAAGATAAGAGTTGCATTGATTACTTTCTGTTGTCAAATGATATGTATCCAATAGTAACCCAATTTAATGTTCAAACCTTTGAACATCTGCTGTCGGATGGGCACTCAGCTCTTGAATTGACCCTCTCCACATCCAATAGTTGGCAAAAGAATACATTAAATGAAAATGATATTTCTAATGAAAATGGAGAGATTGGTCAGTCCAGGGTGAGGTGGGCTTCTGGAAAGAAAAGGGATTATATTTATATTTGAATATTATTGCAGATTTTGCAGAAGTGATAAATGGCCTCGACAGGATGACAGATACAGTAAATGTGGATGTCTCAAATATTAACAATATCACAGACCAGTTGACAGAGGTTTTGATTAATGGAGCCAAAAGCTGTGGTATGGTTACACAAACAAATTCCAATGATAAACAGAATCACAGGAAAAAAACAAACATTTCTTATGGTTTAACAAGGTACTTAAAAAAATATGAGGTGGCTAGACGAAGGTGGCGTGCAATGACTATTGGTATAACTTTATTATTTTTTTTTTTTGGTTGTACCCTGTATTGGATTGGCAATTTAGAGTCACCTTAAAGGACAATTCCACCATGAATAAAACATGGGCCCAAATAGTGTCTTAGGGTATACTCTACTCATATCCAAGACCCCACAACCACCCACCTCCACGTTAAAGTTTATTGATGTTTTAAGTCATGTTTTGCCATGTATCTGGGGGCGGCCATTTTGAAACTAGCTCATGACAGAATAGTTGCACAACCTCTGCAGTAACCAGCATCTGCATATACAAGGCTGGGAGTGCGCCCAAATACATTGTGTCCTGTTTCTTCTAGAAGTAGGAATTTGACAAAGATCATATGACATATTTATTGAGTTTACAAGGACACACTAGATTCTGTAAGTTTAAGATATAAGAGTAAAATACTTACCCTTCCCATCGCTCAAGACCACATTCAGATAGTACACTGATTGTAAATTATTGTTTGTTTGTACTGATTTACATTGTAGTTGTTAAAAGGCAGAAAATGGTAAGTTGGGTAGATAACAACAATTGCAAGCACTTCCCAGAGTTGAAAACACCCTGGGGACTTCAGGTGCTCAGGAAACAGCCATCTCAACACAATTTTGTTGATTGCTATCACCATTGCAGGAAGTGAATCTGGGGAACTACTAATCAATCAGTCATGTAATGCAATTGACCTGGCTAGTACTGTCAATCTAAGGAACACTTTCCCTGATGGGTTTGCAAGTCTAGTTTTAGGATTTAAAAATTATTAAGGGAAGTCATTTGAAACAAACCTTTCCCAGCTGTCATACAAACAATCAACATGATGAGTTATATGACTCTGATGTTGAAGGTATAGAATACATAATCAGCAAATTAAGGGGTTTGGCAGAAGCAAACTTATCCATAACAAATGTTAATTGTACTTTTATCTCTCTCCCTTTCTTAGCCATTTTATTGTACCCTTTAAAGAGAAATTGTCTTTCAACAATTTGATGTAACAGATATTGCCTCCTTTTTTGAGCATTTCTGGACCCTTTCTTTTCTCTCTTGTTGAACATGGCTCTGTGTGGGATCAACATTGAATATTGTAGGCACTGCACCAGGTTTTGGGTGTTTAAACCTCCTAAATCCAAGTTTTGTTTGTAGTTCAGCCTCAAAACAAGATTCCTCAAAGTGTTCATGACAAACACTTTGGGCTCCACTTAAATGATTAGTTTTTCATTGTCCATTCTGTCCCAATGTTGAATAGCCATCTTGCTGCTAAATCCTTCTTTTCTGGGTTAATCTTTGGGTTTGAAATGGAGAAAAAGGAAATTCCCTTTCCTTTTCCCCTGTCAGATATGTTGTAGCATCCAATAAACAGCACAAATCATCATTTTCACAACATTGTTGTCATGGTTTCATGTGTGATGCTGGGTGCTGTACATGCAGGAAATGCAAATATTCTGGCCTGGACTGCCTGTCAGATGTAGAGTAGCAGTGCATTGTGGGATACAATGGCTCCCATGGTCTTGAGCTTAATGGCTGGTTGGGGGCGGCAATTAAGTGGGTTTTTCAGAGGTAAGGAAGCCAAACAGTATTCAGGTGAACAGGGACTGTAAAGTATACATACTAAAGTATGTTCTCAGCATATATTAGCCTGAAGGTGTAATTGTCCTTTAAGTGCACTCAACTGATCTGGCACCTATTGCCAAGTATCTAAACTATTATTTTTTTGTGTGTGTACTCTAAAAAGGATTTTCATTGATTAGTTTTTCTCATCTCATCTCCCTCGCATTTCCTAAACGATCACACAAAACACACAACAAATCATTTTGCTATACTTTTTTGTATGCACGACACACTGAACCCATCAGTGACGGACAAGCTGCGGTCCTACTCTACGTACGGGTAGCAATAGAATAGAGATTTGGATCAATACATAGACAATGCACGATGATGGAGTTCACACGTTGAATAGAATCAAAATGATAAATACAAATAATAACTGAACGGCTCTACTAGCCATGGTGTCCTGAGAAATTTTCCAGTTTGAGAGTGCTAATTGTGCAAAGCCTCCAGTCCGAAAATGCTTCCATTGGAAATTCCTGGTATCCCTACAGATATATTCCCCTGCCTCTTTTGATGAAAGTGATGAAGCGTAAAGGCCATGCATTATCATTTCCATTTCACGCTTGCTGCACAATATGCATACATAACACGAAATCAAAAGTTGTATGCACATTTAATAATCACTTTAGGTCTGCATATCCCAGATGTTACATTGAATCCATCTTTAAATGAAGGAAAATTAAACAATATGGTAATACTGGGATCTGAGCCATTATATTTTAATACAAGGAATGCAATCACTGTCAATTCATGGGAATTGCGGAAAAATGAACGCTACCTATATTTCTTGACAAAATAAATGGACTGAAAATCATCCCTTAGGATAAAACATGTTGTGTACTAGTATATCAAATGTAAAAATGTGACATGCCAATGTACATGTATGTATCTTTATTGACCATGTCGATTCAAACATGACATACACATCCAACAGTATAAACGAAAAAATATAGAAAACACAAATAAATATGAATGAGGGTATTAACTCCTCTCAAAATACACAAATTAAGATGATAGAACCATATACTTTGGCGGTGTTCTCAACTTATGTAATACTTCTTTGATTTCTGGGTTAATGCATTTACTCGGACACTGACTAAGCCACCAGGTGCCTCACGCAGCCAGGGGCTAGCTGTGGAGCACACTAGGTGTGGGTACAAGTATATTACATTACCCTATTCCTGTCCTGCTTTGCAGAACATAGCCAACAAAACTGTAGCTAGTAACGACCTGGACAGTTGAGGTTTACTCATAGTGGAAGGTGTTAGATAGGGCCAGTGTGTAGGTGAAGCACCTACGTACACTGGACATACTTTCATTCCAAAGCAGTCACTCTGCTTCAAACCAACAATAGTCGAAGTATATTGGAATTTGGAAATTTGATTATCGTCCCCTTTTTTCTGCCATATTGCGACTAAGTCGTGACAATCCAGTAGTAATTGTTGGAGGATTACCACACAGCGCCTTACCCCCTACCCACTGGCAACTTTCTCACATGACCCGGCGCAGCACATTGGTAAGCTGCCTGTCCATTATGAACATAAAACAGCATGGCGCCTCTACACATATAGTGTACCAGGGTACAATGAACATTTTAGTTCCCAGTAAATGCTCGATGTAGGCAAGTTCCAGGATACTTGCACACAGGATACCTCGCTTTCCTCGTACTCACTCACCTCAGAAACTAGACTAGGTTCCTAGTCCCTAAAAAGTTGACATCCCCTCCTGTGCTGACCAAGCAGTGTGGGTAGTACCAGGTATGGTAGATAGATGGCACTACCTGATCCTCAGATCTCTTTAGGACATAAACTGAATCCTGGTGAGATAAGTGTAAACTAAATTGCCCAATATGGCCACCAAGAGTATTTGGTGCCTGGTAACAGAAAAAACATAGCAGAAAAATACATATGACAGCCTAGAAATCTAGGCTACTCAGAAACTTACATGCCCAGGAAAACGCATTGGTGCCAATTCACACCTATCCATTTCCCTATAAAATACTTTAAAGGGGCCCTAAAGGCTCACATACATATCAGCTTATATGAAAGAAATACACTTCAAGAATAGGATGCTGCCCTTCTTTTTCTGTAAGTGGTCCCAAGAGGGGAGATTTTTGCGAAAGGCCATCATCCTGAACAGACCCTGGCAGCCACTGGCTACGGCAATGTTTTTCAAGTGCTATCAGCTGTCACTCGTTGGGTGGCAGAGATCACATCCTGTCCACTAGCTACCTCTGGGCAGTGTATCATAAACATCAGAGCTCTCTGCACAAGTTGCATAAAAAAGTGTATCAAACAAGAAAATGGTAAAATCATGTGCAGCAATTGGCTGTAAAAAAGACGGTAGCGGAGAAAGCTTTCATAGATTTCCTAGTAGTAAAGTCAGACAAAAACAATGGTTAGCATCCATGAAACTTTTAAACCCACCTGTCCTGAAGCGTGCAGTTGTATATAATATCTGGTAACCAATTTTTATAAATCTCTTATTTTAACCATAAGTGTTCTTGCAATTTATCAATTTCGGGATTTATTCACTTTATTGGTATAACTTTACTAGTCTCAACATGATTCGCCTTCATTCAGTTGCTTTACGAATATAAGCACAGGTATATGCATTAAATGTTTAATATTAAGCCAGCATGAGAAGGGTAAACATCATTCCATATCTTACAAAATTGAAACAGCTAAGGTTATAGTCAGTCATGAACCCATTTCCACTGAGAAGAAATACATTTTTAAACAATATTGCAATAAAGAGGAAGGTTGAAATCAAAATATCTCAAATTGCAAGTGACCCTTTCTTTTATTTAACAGAGAATCAATGATATTTTCATTTACTCATTACCAACCTTCTCTTAATGACTTATGTTTAATAATCATGCTCTTCATTATTTTGATCTGATGTACAGACTTTAGCAACCCTAACAGCTAACTTTCAGGGTGAATGGCCTTTTAATCCAAAAACTTTTTATGGCAACATGGTCTTTATTTATCCACTGAGAATAGACTGTTCAGGATTTTGTTAGTTGTCTAACAACTGGTGTTCTGTCTTATGTCTAGGTCCCTTGGGTAATAACAAAAGGAAGTAAAGGAAAGGGACACGCATAGGGTAATTGACCTTGTCCAATTGGCATTACACATCTAGACCCCATGAGACACAAGTTAGTAAACACAGGAAGTGCCTATCAGTACTGGGAACATTAATCATCTTCATTTCCTTTAGTATTGGTTCAAAGTCGTAGGGATTTGCATACCTAAACCTCTTGAATGTGATTCAGAGCCCCGGCGGGGGCACTCAGGTACAGAGGGGGGCCGCACCTGCGTTACATATTTCGCGGAAGAAGGGGTCTTTTTTTAAGACCTCCGCATGTCCGTGATTTTGTAAAAGAAGGGTACTTTTTTGTACCCAGGTACGAAGTATGGGTGTCAAAATCCCCTTACAATCAACGAAATATACGCGGCTCTGACGCCGAGTGACTGCCGAAGTGACTGGGCTTCCGAGTTTGCTGCCGCCACTTGCTGCCGCTAAACAAGCAGAGGATTATAAAATCTTAAGTTAAAATACGTGTTCCCATTCATCCAATGTCAGTGTTTTGATAAAAGAAGGGGTGTTTATTTAGTGGAAAAAATCAGCATTTTATTAAAATAAGGGTGCTTTTTTGGCCAGAAATCAGTGCTTTAGGGGTATTTTTTAATTTTGATAACGAACATATGCACCCCCCTAAATACCCAAGTGCCCCCCCCCCCCCCCCCCGGGTTCAGAGCAGTGAAATATCTACCTTCTAGACAGAGCCACTGGCACCTATAAATACACCACTAAGCTGCTTGCCACCCAATGACACTGACCACAGCAGCAAGAGTTGTAGAATGATTCAAAATGGTGGCGGCCATGACTCAGAGGAGGTGCTATTCACTCATTGCAATTTTAGATTTCTCCTTGTGTGGAGCTCTGGGGCTTCCCTGTATATGACAGATGTTGAGCTATGTCCATGAACTAACATATAAACCTATGATTTGTTCTTCCCCAAGTTCCCCTTTAAACAGGCATTTGGTTTTAAAAGTCGGCTCGGTAGACAAACATTGTAAGGTACGTTAGGGTGCTTATTTCAAATGTCTTGCCAAACAGACTCAATATTTAGTTCCCCCTAATGTTGTCCCCTATTATGTAACAACAATCAAAACAGTAAATGCTTTGTCCCGTGACTTAAGTATATGTTTAGGGGTTGTTTGACAGATTTAGCCGTCATTTTGATAGGCATGTTAGGAGTTAAAACGAATAATGAGTCTGTTAACAAGATATTTAAATTCAGCTACCCGAAATTGCCAATAAATGTTTACGGCTTTAACACGAAGTGCTATATTAACTATGTTTTCAATATTTCCATATTTGTAACGTGTCTAAATGTCATTTTGTGGCAATATGGACATAATCCGAGACACGTTGCATAATATTCAGACATCGGAGCCAATTCTTCCCTGCCTTCCTAGACGTGTTTGCTCCAATAAATCCGGAATCCTCATTAGCGGGATGGCTTGGTCGCTGTACACGCGTGTTGCGTTGTGAAAGGCTCTCTATGGTGCCGTTTTGACTGCAAAATCCCCTTAATGCCATATTGCTATCTTATTGAGGTGTATCCGTATATAGCACGTCAAAATGTGCATACTCCAGACATGAATGTATCAATGCAAACTCCAACAAAACCATGCATTAAGATAGGGTCGTGATAGGAAATCGGCTCTCATCCAAGAAATTATTTTGGATTTATAGAATATATTTTCGATATATCAAAATTCGAGTAATTATTGTTACATTACGTCTGCAATATCAAGTGGCAGAAGATTTGGGTGATTGATCATGAGTTAGTTGATAATTTCCTCGTTCACTACGCCCACCTACCATTAGCATTAGCACAAACTAACTGACCAAAATCCAAATTCTACCTGGCGTGTTATGTTTTGATTGATTGGAAGGTTTATTTTTCATACTCTCCCAAGTTGATCTCCGCAGTGCACGGGTTTTCCCTCATGGTTTGCAGTTGTTGTTCTTTGCTACAATCCGCCCGAATTTACTGGGTCTTGCATCGTGTCCTGTGATAGCAGTTATCAGGAGATACATGTATAAAGTTTATTTTCTATGGTTTGAGAAGATTCTAGTGGCTGTGGCGCTATCAACCTGGTCACCTAGTGTCTTTGAAGAAATATAGTAAAGGGGGAGAGAAGAGCGTCTTCTTATTCCTGCCGAAAAGTTCTTTCCTAAGCGTACTTCTATGCACTAAGCAAGCAGGAAGTGCCAGCCACACGGAGGCGTGTATTTCTGCGATAAGCATTTGGTGCTACCGATAGAATTTCGCTTATGTCATGAATCACGTATCCGCCCACTGCCGGACCCCATTGCACTCTAAATTACCGTCAACTCATAAGAGTTCTTCCAGTTCCTTTTAGCATATATGGCTAAGCCATTGATCATCCTCATTAATTCGTTATATACGCCGAAACAGACAGCTGTCTGAAGATTATGAAAGATAGGACTATCATACTTCCCGGTGGGCACCTTCACATTCATGGAACATTCCAGAAATGTTCGCCTGAACATTCGAAAATGATCCCCTCATTGTTCAGAATGAAAATTGTATGAATATTCAGGTGAGAATGTTCATAGAATGTTTAGAGCTGAATGCTAAATGAATCAGTGGGATTCTGAATATTGTATCAACATTGGAAGTTGTCTGTTCCGTGGAAGCACTCGGCAACAGTCCAGTTTTCATGATATATATAGGAAATATCTCAATTCAATGTTTATATAATGTCAAATCTGAACATTCCAGGAATACTAGTATTCGAACCTGAAGGTTGCAGTTATGTTCATTATTGGTGCATGACATTCTGATCAAAGTAGAGCATTCATATGACATCAAATAAGAACAGTCCGGGAATGTTAGGATCTGAAAGTTTCTTAAATGTTCATAATTGGTCAAGAATATTCCGACCAAAATTGAACATTCATACAATAATCGGATAATATTTGTGCCCACTGGGTTATTTCCTATACACTCTGCTACGTCCTATTAGCTATGCGTATAGTTTCTTAACAATGAGTAGGCTTCATTTGTAAATGGGTATGTATGTATGTATGTATGTATGTATGTATGTATGTAAGTATGTACGTACGTACGTATGCATGTATGTATGTATGTAGGTAGGTAGGTACGTACGTACATACGCACGTACGTATGTATGTATGTATGTATGTTTGTATATATGTATGTATGTATGTACGTATGTATAGATGTATATGTATGTATGCATGTCAAATAATCTGTACGTAAATGGCATGAGCCAATATAACCACACTTGTCTATTCCGATTTTGCCATATCTTCAGCATCGAACCACTAACGTATATACATACAATAATCTATTTTACTGATTTGTAGATAAAATTTGACGATTGCATGCAGACACAGTCAGCTGGCACCCGATATAATGATTCAACACCAAAGCAGTGTTAGCAGCAAAAGCATCGATTTGTTCGGCCATAGCCACACCTATATGACATAGGTGTTAGCGATAGTCGGCTTTTGTAGTAAGGCCAAGCTTAAATTAATTGTTTCTAGGCGATGGCTTGGTCATCCCTAAACCCCTACTAGCTGCTAGAAAATTTACTAGCTGTACAAATGAGTTAAAATCACATAATGAGCCGGTTAAAATCATATTCATTTCGATCTTATCCGTGTTAAAAAGAATTAACAAGCAGTATAGTACAGTATGTTTACTGACTGAGCTCAACGCGCAAAATCATGCAGTGTACAGCAAAACAGATACAATGAGCTTGCACTCAAACATATAAATAAAGAACGGAAATATATATGAACTAAAGCAAACATATCATGCAGGCCACCTTATAAAGAAGGGGTAGATTAACAAAAACGAAATAAAACAAAAAGGGGAAGTATTTTAACGTATCTACGGTAGCACTATTTCACTTTCCTTTTAATCAGGACTGTATGTGGGTTATCAAAGCATTGGGTACGGATCCGCGTCAAACAGATAGTTAAGGTGGTTCTTAACGTATGATAAACGATCGCTAGCCACGTGATAGTTTTTGGAGTTTTGGAATCTTGTTCATGGCTTTATTAATCCTTTAATGAACGTGTTTTATATTGATTCCTTGTCTTTAATGCAATCAGATTGAATGTGCCTTTCCATAACCAACCACCGAGCAGTTGGATATGCACTTTGGCGGCTTTTTCATCTCAGTGCTCGAATTTAAAATTGATAGCAGATTCCATGTACTGATATCTTCAAGTATGTTATAAAGGTCTTATCTTAGCCATATATGGGCTAAGGTAATGAAATGCATTATTTGTTTTATCTAATCTCAGTTGACATTTTTGTATTTTGATATCTATCACCCTAAATATTGTAAACGTATGCAGTAACGTTTCGAGTTTTTGAAATAACAGCCAAAATGACTAAAATGTTAACAACAAACAACTCGATATTTTAGTCTCATGTATATCGATGGATATAAACTAACCTTTGTTTATCTATGTACACCATGTATGTATGTATGTATGTATGTATGAATGTATGTATGTATATTTGTAAGTGTGTGAGTGTATGTATGTATGTTTTATGCATGAGTATATGTACCTTATCTTTAATGCCCGGAACATCATTTCGTTAATGCAGCAGTTACCGGGTTTAACACACTGTTTACGAATGGAGAATGGGGCGGGGTGCGCGAGACATGAATATAATTCTATGTATTGAGAATACTGAGGGAGGCCAGGGCGTGGTGAAACACACACCTTTGGCTGGTAAAACACATGCAATGAACACACAAAGTTTATGTTAGGCGTCCCTATGTTATTTTGAGGCCCCTGTAAATTTACCACAACGTACATTTATCATTTCTGCTCACAAGGCAGAGGGATTAACTTCCTCGGACAAACTGATTTATGGTATTGCCTAAAGTTTAACGAGATTAGCTTTGTTTTATTAATCCCACTTATTGCTGAACTCCAGCGGATTTTACAAACCTACGAGTGACGTATCTGTGATAGCATATATGTGGCACCTCCCAGCTGTACGCGCGCCCAGTCCGGCTCGTATAGGACGTCAGCATTCTGACACTACTGCTGCCAACCTACCACTCCTAGTTTTCAGATTTCTAAAATGGCAGAGCTCTGCAAGTCGTCGAAATGGCTTCTCTTCTTTATCTCCTCCTCACTGCTTTTCTTAACCTACATAATGTACGTTTCGTTTATGAAGAGCAATTCCCATTTTGCATATTCACACGCGCGTGGGATTAGTTTCGACCAACAAGACTTCCAAACAAGAACAGCAGCACAATCGCCATCAACATCGACTGTACCCTCAGAGACTACGTCCCACACCGCATCACACCAAACACCAGAGGAACAAACAGAAACAACTTTAAAAACCTCGTCAACATCACCAACTACACGTAGGGAATCAACAGAGGCACCTACTGTATCAGCAGCAGGGAACCAGAGCTTCAGCTATGATCCTGCACGCTTCTATTACGGGCGTCCACTAGACCACATTCTTAATCTGGTAAGTAAACATCTCTCTCTCTCTCTCTCTCTCTCTCTCTCTCTCTCTCTCTCTCTCTCTCTCTCTCTCTCTCTCTCTCACACACACACACACACACACCCCGGGGGGCACTTTGGTATTTAAGGGGGCGCATACGCTCGTTATCAAAATCAAAAAATACCCCTAAAGCACTGATTTCTGGCCCAAAATGCACTCTTATTTTAATAAAAACGCTGACTTTTTCCAGTAAATAAACACCCCTTCTTTTATCAAAACACTGACATTGGATGATCGGGAAAACACTTATTTCAACTTTAGATTTTATAATCCTCTGCAGCAAGTGGCGGTAGCAAGCTCGGAAGCCCAGTCTGACTTCTGGAGTCACTCGGCGTCAGAGCCGCGTATATTTCGTGGATTGTAAGCGGATTTTCACCCCCCCCCCCCCCCCCATACTTCGTACCTGGACGCAAATGTTCATGCAGCGCAAAGCGCCCCCAAAAGTGAAACGGCAGCAGATGTAACTAACGCAAATGTTCATGCAGCGCAAAGCGCCCCCAAAAGGGAAACGGCAGCAGATGTAACTAATTGAACCTCAGAATAGCAAGTTCATAACACTAGGAAAATTTGATTGCGAAACTGGCGATGCCACAAAGTTAACGACATGTAAAGGCGTATTGATATAGTTATTATTGTTTATTTATTTGAAAAGGCATTAGATTAAAAGATCAAATACAATTTTTCAGCTATTTTGGCGCTCCTTATTGGGTTCTAACGACATTCGGGTGATGGCGAGCCGTCTGGCAGTAGTTAGACAACAGGCGCCATATTTGATTTGGTTATTTACCAAAGGTGACGAAGGTAGGTCATAGTCAGTTTCGGGCCGTATGTAAATGTGTGGGGTCATTGATAAAAGTGGCTTAGTGGTACAGTACCTAACAAAGATCTACTACGGTTGTCAGTCACGTAAATGACAAGAATGACTCGGAATACTAGGAACGATCCCAAATAGAGTTACGGGATTTCATCAATATGGTTCTCTTTTCACTCCGTCTCACACAATAGAAGGAATAGCTTGATTGATAGCCCAGTCCGACTCCCGATCCTAGGGTCGCGGGTTCGATTCCATCTCTCGATCGTGCAATTTTTTTTCCACCCGCCCAGTGCTTCGTGTGATACTTAGAAATATTTTATACTCAAAATAACGGTGGCTTTATTTCTATTATTTTTTTTACTTAACTTTGCTAAAATGAATTGTTGGTCAAAACCGTTGATCCCAGAAAAGACGTCTGCCTGAATTGCCGTTCGCTATAAGGGCCGATGACTTTATGTTGGGCTTAGACTAAAAACAATCTTTTATCTTTGATTTATTATAATAAACATTTCCACAGTTGTGAAGTTAGGAATTTCTTCGAGAAAATATATAGTTTAATGGATGCAAGTAATGCCTAGCCTTCATATAAAAATTGAGATCTGTGAAGTTTAATGGGTGTAAGTATTAATTTTCTGTTGATGAAGGACACTTGTATGCACACTTGCTGCACATGACTTTACCTTAGATCACCAAACACAAGTGGATTCGAAACCAGCCGGTCAACATGAACATGCAAGCCTCAACTAATGTCAACTAATAGCCGCTAATAGGCCAGAAATTGGTGCTTTGGGCACCCCCAGCTGGTGGTGGAGATAAGGTGTCTCAGTAATGTAATCGATGCGAGAGCCCTGATTGGTCCTTGTTCCCACGTGAGCCCGCGCTGATGGCATATGTGGTACTCCTGACATGAGTCCAGCACTTAACTATAAGGCATTACTTTATGCAACTCCCACCCATCTTCCTTCTATCTGCCCTTTCACACGTCCCCACGTGATCATCAGTGCCCTATCCATGCACCTTCCACCTGTACTTTGGGCTTGGATCCGTGCGCCCGCCACTCACTTTTTGGGCGCACGGATCCTTACTACACTGCCACTTTCTATTCCTCCTGCGGCCTTTAGCGCCTTGCCGCAACACTTGCCTTCCCCCTTCTCTGTAATTATACTGTCCTCCCAGTACCTCTTTCAACGGGGCCCTATCTGGGTACAAAAAAGTACCCTTCTTTTAAAAAATCGCGGACATGCGGAGGTCTTTAAAAAAGACCCCTTCTTCCGCGAAATACGTAACGCGGGTGCGGGTCCCCTCTGTACCTGAGTGCCCCCCCCCCCGGTCTCTCTCTCACACACACACACACACGCGCGAAGACGTATACATATTTCACAAGTACACATCTTTCTTACACACATGTATACACATATTCCATATATACGTTTCTCTTTCTCACACAAGCATACACAAATTTTGGAGCACAGATAATTAATTGGTCATGGAGCACAGCATTTTCTGGTGGGCGCTGTTCAATACATACATGTACTATTCTCACCATTTTGCACTTCTATTTCAGTCATCGTAGCATTAACGAAAACCTAGATCTAGATAGATCAATACAATATGGTTTCGATGAGTGGAATTTTCTAAATAAAATCTGCACTTAATATTCTAGTGGATCATATGATAGACTCGTTTGTACATGCTTTCCCGATAAATTTCCTGAGTTAAAATGTGATTAAAGGTTTTGTCTATTCGCACGTTTTTAGGCCTCTGCGACAGTTGGACACCCCTGACTGGCACCTTTTTCAAACACGCATACACTCGTTTATATTTGAACCACTCTCTTCATACAGACTTCAAACTAATGCCCTACTGATCTTGTATATGTGTCAATTACCGTTACATTTTTTCATCAAATACTTTAGTCAACCACTTACTTTTATAAAGGTCATGTTTTTAGAAAGATAGCAAAAGCTAGTGTGTGGTTATGCCTCCTGCAGTAGAGAAACGCCAAAGCGTGGTGGACAAAGATCAGCACATACTTAGTCAGGGGTGATCTGACGCCGCATTCAGCGCATTGTACTCACGGGGATGCTGTGTTATCCCTGGTGTGACAAACTATACAACTAGTAAAATATCGGTTTATTGTGGAAACGTTAAACCAACACGAGAGGTGTAACATATGGCATGTGATACTATTGATTACCGACAGGAAAATAATCCAACTATCATGCCTATTCATGGATTTATATAGAGGTCGGAATCTGTACATCGCATATAGTTATCAACATGGCCCAAAGGATGTGCACAAAGAAATAGGTAATATCAGAGGTATAGATTTTGTTATAGGTCACTCGTAATATCCAGATTTTCCTGATGTATGTATTTTGTTAAGAATCATATCAGACCACAGATTGTGGTAATAAGCTCAGCACACAGTTGAACAGTGTTGACCAATCAAAAGCCAGAGAGGTCGTATACTATCATCTGATAAAACACTGCAACTAAGAGTAGATTATGACATTCCATGAAGGCCCATCGTAGCACTATGAGAAGTCACAGTAATAAAATAGTGCAAAAACAAACAGTTTATCCAATCAGAAGCTAGCATTGCCGTGGACATAGAGTGCTATACTAGACTTGTTACAAGTCTGTAATATCTGGCTCTTTCACTGATCTAACCTGAGTTGATTTCACTCCAGGATTATTTCTCAACCACACCTCATGAAAACAGTGCTTCCATCTACAGTGTGAGAGAGACATCAAACCTACTTAGTATGTATAGTGGTGGGGGCATTATACCTAACACGGCCTGAGAACCTGGCTAGTGCTATACATGCGTTGAAGCACTTCACTCGTGTTTTATGACTTTCCAATCAATTTAACAAGTCACCATTTACTTTTTTAAGATGTCAATTATTTATTCAAAAGATAGGCCATTGACATTTGAAGGCACATATAGCGTGCTAATTCAATGGCTGAATTATACATTGTTTGCCTCCTGAGCATCTTGCAGGCACAGCACTCTTGTGATTGCATCTCTTTCAAATTTTAGTTTCGCTTTCTCCTTCCTAATATAATCAAGGTTGTTGCGAAGTGACCAGTATTTAATTCTAATAGTATCAATTTGCTCCTTATTAGCTTCTAGAGTTTGTATTTCATTTTCCTGCGCTATCAGTTTTGTTCGAAAAGCCTCCATTGCCTCCTCATATGTAGTATTTGAATTCCTCTCTTGAGAGGAAATTAGCATTTGTTTCTCACTCAAAGGTGTTTCATCAACTCTCAACTTCAATGAACGCTCTAACCCTTGAGAGTAGATTTCAGTGGTTTCTAGACGTTTCTGCAAATAAATGCATTCCATATCAGCCTTATGGTGTTCTTTGATAAGGTACTTGATCAAAGGTGTCCTTTGTATGGCAGGAACTCCCTTGCGTGACCCATTCTTCAATCCAGCTGTCGGGTGCATAGGCCATAACTTTGATCTGTGGATGTAACAATTATAATTCATTTCAGAACATTGAGGTATAATTATACATAACCCGAATTAGCCAGGATAGGTGTACCAAGAAATATTTTTATTGCAATAGTGTAAATTTTGACGGATCAGCTCTCAAATACAAAATTAAAGATTGAAACCAGAAAATCAATGCTAAGAAAAACTCTATCCTAGGTTTGTTGTTATTCTTATTTTCTATTTTTTTTTATTAGTGATATGCATTGCATTTTCAATTGGAATTGGAAATTGTGTGGCTTTGTCTTACCCTTCAAGATATCAAGTTTGCCTAGATTAAATCAGAAATCTCGTGTTCTTTAATGTCAGCTCCTTGGTGGTTTGTAACTATGCAGCTTTTGTAAGGTCCCACAGACCTTTTGTCAAAACAGTATTGTAATGATACAGGGATATTAAGTTAATATAATTTGTTTTATTTTGGAAACCGTCATGGGCCATCTTACCATGCAACTGCTTCTTAGTGTGTAGTGGCATGCATCAAATCCCTCTCCCATTTTACTCTCCCTTTTTCTCTTTTTTTTTTCAATGAAGTAACGAAGAAGTTCCCAATATTCTTGCCCAAAATGTTCGCTTGTTTCAATACGCCTCATTACAATCTGGATTTCTTTTTGCTGAATTGCCAGTGCACCAAACATTGCTTCTCGTTCCGAGACAAAAGCTGGTCTATTGTTTACTCTTTGAATTCTTTCAGGTTAAGGCACTAGTAATCCTTCTGGCGCATTGTTCACATCAGAATTCATTTCAAATATTGTTGTAAGCATCTCATTTCTGAGATCATCATCCATTCTTGGACCAAAGTGAACCCGTGATATCAATTCCTGGAACTTGAGCATCATCACATGTTCAAGGGCTTGGGCGTACACAATTATGTCATTAAGGCGCTTATACAGATCATCATTTCTCTCATTTTTTCTGCCTAACTGATAACTAAGAAATTTCTTGTAATAATTGAACATTTCTATTATCCTTGTTAGATGCAACTGTCATACTCATGCTTTATGCTTAAAACGACAAGAACAACTGTGCTCCACTAACTTCCAAATCTTTCACATAAGAGGTAAGGGCAGTTATCCCAGGGGATATTGTTGGCAAAAAGATATGCATGGTTATCCAAGTGCATATTTGATGCTTGACAAATCAATCATTTACATAATACAATGTAGTCAAGTAACTCCCGATTAAAAATCTATTTGTGCGCATTGGAAAATTCACCAAATCCTTTAGTAATTCTCCTGGTTCTGGGTAGTTTCTTTACTTCCTTGATACTTTCACTTTGGTGAATTTTCTGAATTATGATTTGCGCAACACTTTTACCTTGCTGAATACAAACTGGCGCATGTGAGTGATTAAATAAATGGGAATCTAGGCAGATTCCTCATAAACTGACGATGGCATGACTATATAAGCTAGGCAGATTCCTCATGAACTATGGATGGCATGACTTGTAAGCTAGGCAGATTCCTCATGAACTGAGGATGGCATGACTATATAAGCTAGGCAGATTCCTCATGAACTGAGGATGGCATGACTATATAAGCTAGGCAGATTCCTCATGAACTGAGGATGGCATGACTATATAAGCTAGGCAGATTCCTCATGAACTGAGGATGGCCTGCATGACCATATAAGCTAGGCAGATTCCTCATGAACTGAGGATGGCATGGCTATATAAGCTAGGCAGATTCCTCATGAACTATGGATGGCATGACTATATAAGCTAGGCATATTCCTTACGAACTGAGGATGGCATGACTATATAAGCTAGGCAGATTCCTCATGAACTGAGGATGGCCGGCATGACCATATAAGCTAGGCAGATTCCTTACGAACTGAGGATGGCATGACTATATAAGCTAGGCAGATTCCTCATGAACTGAGGATGGCATGACTATATAAGCTAGGCAGATTCCTCATGAACTATGCATGGCATGACTATATAAGCTAGGCAGATTCCTCATGAACTGAGGATGGCATGACTATATAAGCTAGGCAGATTCCTCACGAACTGAGGATGGCATGACTTTATAAGCTAGGCAGATTCCTCATGAACTGAGGATGGCATGACTATATAAGCTAGGCAGATTCCTCACGAACTGAGGATGGCATGACTATATAAGCTAGGCAGATTCCTCATGAACTGAGGATGGCATGACTTTATAAGCTAGGCAGATTCCTCATGAACTGAGGATGGCATGACTATATAAGCTAGGCAGATTCCTCACGAACTGAGGATGGCATGACTATATAAGCTAGGCAGCTTCCTCACGAACTGAGGATGGCATGACTATATAAACTAGGCAGATTCCTCATGAACTATGTATGGCATGACTATATAAGCTAGGCAGATTCCTCATGAAATGGGATTTTCTACAGCAGTTGTGGATCTATATATTAACTGTGGATTATATAATGAATCACTAAGCATCGCATTTAATTGCCCTACCTGGATTATGACTGGGTATCCATACAGATTATTATGCATATATGTGCACTTGAACTTAATGGGAATTTTCTTTACATTGCAACAGCCTGTGACCTAAATGTATATAGCCAGTCAAGAGACTGAACGTGTCGCATGACACTGAAAACTATACAAATCCTCTATTTCTAAATCGCCCAAAACCCATGATTCCGATTCAAAAGTCAGGATGGGAATTATCAAAATAGCATATCCTCACTGTCACTGCCCCTGGCTCTATTCCTAATCCTTGCATGGCACATAAAGCTTTCCTGACTTCACTTAATTTTCTTCTCTTCTCTGAATGGAATTCCCCCAGAACAATGTTTAACCCCGTGATCGTATGTACACTTTTCTGGGATAGGCTCTGTACCCAGCCTGTAACAACCACATTCTAGAGCAATATCTTGGAATTTTACAGAATCCTCCACATCTATTGCCTGGCTATAAAAACCCCTGCTGGACCGAAGAAATTGACTCTAATGAAACAGTGAAGCGTTTTCTACCTTACTTTTACCTGGCGGGGGTGGCTAAATCTGGAACCACAGACCTGTACCACAGGCTAACTAGACACCCGCACGTGCTGTCCAAACGTAAAGAAAACCATTGGTGGACGCGAGTGCGGTTTGGCAAATCAAAAGGTAGGTGCGAGAAATGGAAAACGTGTACTAAATATTTCCATGCAATGCTTCTGTTGACTTTTTTTCAATTGGTGTCACTTATACTCAATGTACCAATTCGGTTTTAGCTGCATCAATTCGCTAGATGAATTGGTTCAAAACGGGGGCGTTGTCCATAGTGTTTTTGCTTGATATCTTACGTTTCCCGATAGCTCAGTATTTCAGGAACGAGTGATTCAGAGTGATATACTATTTGCAGTTTCAGCATGGATACATTTTGTTTTTCTCCCCGTTTCCTTCAATCTACCCAGATCTTGTATCTGACCAGGCCAGGTTATACTTTCAAGTGTTCAACGTAATATACATATTTATATTGCTACTGATGCACCTTTAATTAGGTGTTCAACGTTCATGTCATGCAGATGGTCAGTTTATAAAGATCCAATATTTGTATTTTCTTATAAGAAAATGCCGGGCAATTATACTTATTCTTTATTAACCAAATACGAATGGAGGAGGCAATAGCAACTTATTTAAAACCACTCAATGAAACCTTTGCTATGAAATTATTAAATTTCAATTTCAATCTACAAAGAAATTGTTCATTTGAGTAGTATACTTACTCGTTAAAGCAACGATATATTCTAAACAAGTAGCTGTTGGCTCGGCTTGGCGTCTGTCATAATACTCTAAAAATGAGAAAAATGCATACTTAGAAATGACCTTTTGTAGATAGTAAGATGCATTGATGGTGTGTATCTAGATCTAGTTTAATCAGAGTTTACTCTAATCATTTATGTAAACGAGTGTTTCTGCCTAATCTGATTGAAAACCAAAATGTATAATTACACATTACTATTTTAATTTCAATCTACAAAGAAATTATTCATTTTGTTTTCAAATAGATTCGAATGGTAATGACAGTCAAGGAAAACCATTTAGCCATTACCTTTCGATCTTCCCGTTGGAAACACTTGCGAAAAAACAACAACATTTCGATGACGATTGGCCGAAAAAATATATAATAGGTAAAGTATGTGATAATTACTTCTATTCTTCATGGTTGGGCCATAACAAACACTCTCACACATAACTACATACATACATACATACATACATACATACATACATACATACATACATGGTGTACATAGATAAGCACAGGTTAATGTTCTATATCCATCCATATATATACGACTGAAACATCAAGTTGTTGGTTATTTACATGTTTAATCGAGTGAACCAAAATGTATCCACACATTTACAATAGCCAGGGTGATATGTGACAAAAATATCAATTTAGATTAGATAAAAAATAATGCATTTCATTACCTTAACCCATGTGCAGCTGAGATCACACTTTTATAAGATAACTGATGACATTAGTACATGGAGTCTGCCTGTATATATGGTCGCAGCTGTCTGATTGTGTACACACATTTAAGGTCTTACGATACTCTATACCGGCGACACCTATTGGGTATTGGACAAACTAAGATAATTTATTACAATTTACCTGACATCACTGGAAAATTTGAAAAGAAATTCATTTTTATTGAATATGTACCAATTCTGATTATACCTGCCTATTATAAATAGTATCCTATGAGTTTTTTGTTTTTGGCTACAGTGATTTCCATATTCATTGAATTTAATGTTTTGACACGTTTTCAGGAGTAATAGGTGATAATTCATGCATATAAAATGTGGTTCCCATGCTCAACAATATCTTATATAAGGATGGGCATGTACGGTAACTATTGAATAACTCATTTCTAACATTTTTGTAAAAATTTGCCCCCAAAAAGTCCTATTTCACAAACTTTGACCATCTGTGGTTCGAAAACTAACACGATGACCTATCATTTTCTTTATGTCTTCTTATTCAGGGCATTGTGTAGATAGTGTAGACAAAAATTGGTGAAAAATAAACTGGGTAATTCTGACTTATATCAATTTTGGGTTAAAAACTTGTTTCTCAAATTCCTTGAATTTGCCCAATAATTCCCATATAACAGCAGAAAAATAATTTCAACAAGGCAGAACAGTATTCCAGGTAGTGTCAGTACCTCAGAAGGGATAAATCTAGCAAAGAAAGACACCAATTTTTGGGAAAGTGATGTTTGTGACATAAATTGCATTCATTTTTCAAAAATCTGAGAAAAAAACTAAGTTGATGACCCAATGATTTTAAGTTGTTTTGGAGATCACTGTGCTTTGTTCTTTCCTCATGCAAAGTTTCAGGAAAATTTCTAAAAGTGTTGTAAGACCTTAAGCACACTTCCTGCGTCAACGTACACTCTGCCATCTATTGCTTAAAATCCAAGTTACAAAGGAATACCCATGCGGTCACGTATTATCAAGGTACCTTAACCCTTATGATACTGGTGGCTAATTTGGCCAATACAAAATGATGCAAAACCCCTGAAAAATGAATGACACCCTGGCACATGGGTACTCATATGAGAGTTCTCAGCGAGAGCTATTCAACGAATACCAACATGACAGCATTTAGATGTTTTTCAAACATCTTTGCATTCTTGTGCTTAGGATAAAAAGTTGACCTAGCATTAGAATATAGGTTATATATATATATATATATATATATATATATATATATATATATATATATATATATATATATATATATATATATATATATATATATATATATATATATATATATATATATATATATATATATATATATATATATATATATATATATATATATATATCGTTTATTGACTGTACAGAAATACAAAATACGGCCATCAGAGAATGAGCCAGCAAGAACATGAATGAACTCTGGCAATGTAAAACCTTAATGTATTCTGGATGATATATTCCTATTCCCAGGTGACGGAACGGCCTCACTTTTCTGGGATAACACGGCATGGAGGCGACTGGCGGAGGAGCAGGAGGGCAGACCACCCCTGTATGACGAACCCAAAGACACCCAACACCCTGCCTACTACATCCGACATCTACAACCCAAAGCAAAAATAATAGTGATAGTTCGGAATCCAATCACAAGGTAAGTCATTGAGATATGGCAAGTTAGGAAACGTAATTTAAAAGAAACTGAAACTAGATACTTAAAGGGTATACGTTTAGCTCTTGAGTTGCGACCAAATTCTACTGTAAACCCTCAGGTGCAGGTAAAGCTTTTTTTATTAAATAATGTGTGATATCAGAATATTTTCAACACGGATGGGGCTAGAGTAGAAGGTGCCCCGTTTCCGGGGAGAACCATATGTAAACAAAACGTGTTTTGCATCCAGTTCAAAGCTAAATATTTCAAACGGAAATCTGACGAACGGAGTGATATATTGACCGTCTACACGTTGTTATTCTTCAGTAGAGTTTGATCGTAGTAGGATACATATAAATCATTTTGGATATCTATGATGATTCCAGGTGTCCCATACCATCCCAACTTGAAGAACCTACCGCCGGCTTCACCTCCATGCCAAGGCGGAGGCACCAACATTTAGTAACACCTAGTATCCTACGATGGCACTTGCTATTATTGACCATGTGCCCTACATCCAAGTAATGAGTAGAATACTCCGCAACTCACATAGTTCACGATGCTACACAGTTCTTTCTAGATTTCCTAGGCTCCCCAGACCTTAAAGTTCCTGGCTCAATTTCACCATGTTATCATCTTGAACTGAGTAGGTTTTGCATGTGTAAGGTAACCTCGCTTATCTCGGACTCGCATGTACCTCGTTTTTTTTTATATTCCGGACAAGATTTAAATTTAAATACTAGATCTGGTAACCAAACTTGGATTTCGGTTACCTCGGACACATTTGCGTGTTTCCTAGTTGTCCAGGAAAAGCGATAATAAGAAGCTTATAAAGAATTCATTTCTATTGCAAGTAGTCGTTGGCTTAGTCAAAATTGTGCTTGGTTGACTGTACTATTAACGATGTGAGAACTCATAAGATAATGAAAATATAACATTTTACGACACCCCTGCCCGATTCTGGCCAAAAGAGCCAAAATCACACATCACCTTTAAACCGGATATGATGAATTAAATAAGTAATCATTGAAAAAAATGTTTTTTTTCTTTTAAAACCGAAGGACCTACTCTGGGTACACCTACTTCCAAAAGTTTAGTAGTCCGGCGATGTTTCATGAGTCGACCAAGAGCAACATCCAAGCATTTGAGCACTGTATAGCATCCCACAGTGTACGCGCTTGTGTCTACAATATTCATATGCGAACAGATTTTCCGGTATGTGTTTATTTTGAAATGACATGGTTACTACTACTACTACTACTTCTTGTGCTGCTGCTGCTGCTACTACTACTACTACTACTACTACTACTACTACTACTACTACTATAAGAGGGCCTGCCCTGATGGCCGAGTGATCTAAAAAAATGCTACTGACTACTCGCTGTCTCTCACAAATGCAAGGGTTCAAATCCCAGGCAGTGGATGTGAGAAAGTTCCCAGTGACCTGGAGAAAGGCGGTGCTTTTCGCTAGGTACTCTGATTTCCTCCACCACTTACAACTGGCTAGTGAATAATTAGCCTAAATATGGCAGAATATGTGATGGCAATTGAAATTCCTTAAACCTTAAAAAAATTACGAAAATCAAAATTACAAATTTCAAACTACTACTTCTGCTTCTACTACTGCTTCTACCACTACCACTACTACTATTCCTACCACTACCACTACTACTACTACTACTGCTGCTGCTGCTGCTGCTGCTGCTGCTGCTGCTGCTACTACTACTACTACTACTACTACTACCACCACCACCACCACCACCACTACTACTACTACCACCACCACCACCACCACCACTACTACTACTACTACTACTACCACCACCACCACCACCACCACCACTACCACCACCACTACTACTACTACTACTACTACTACTACTACTACTACTACTACTACTACTAACTACTACTACGACTACTACTACTACTACTACTACTACTACTACCTCAACTTCTATTTCTGATACTGCTAATTGCACCATTTCAGACTCGCCTTATCCCGGGAATGTATTATATACATCTTCTCGAATGGTACAAGCACTTCCCAAAGGACCAGATACTAATTCTACGACTTGAGGATCCTGTACTGTCTAATTTACAAAAGGCATATACATTCTTGGAGTTAGGTAAGGTTTGTTTAAAAATCTAGCATACTTTTCTAGCAATACATTCTGAATGAATGAGGGTGTAAAGGCACATTGGCACACAAAGGCCATTAATGCCATACAATGGGAAAGTGGTCCTTTGTCATTATTGAAGAACAATGACAAAGCATAATAATTCTAGCTGAAAGAAGGAGAAGAGGGAGAGTAAGAGCAGAGCCTTAAGATCCAAGGAGGACCACGGGATCTTTTAGATGCAGTTGCTATAGTCAGATCCACAAATTCCCCTTCCTTTATATAAGGCAAACAGGGTGCCACACCAGCTTAGGGTTCCCCGGGAGGTGCCAACTCCTATTGCACACCATTGAGCAAGCCAATAGAGTGTGAACCTTGCGGGGTTCAGTCCACAGTAGCCAAGCTACACTTAAGGTCTTACGACACTTTTAGAAATCTCAGTTTAATTTTCCTGAAACTTTTCATGAGGAAAGAACACAGCACAGTGATCTCCAAAACAACTTAAAATCATGGAGTCATCGACTTTTTATTTTTCTCAGATATTTGAAAAATTAATGCAAAATTTATGTCACAAACATCACATTCTTCAAAATTGGTTTCTTTCTTTGCTAAATTTATCTCTTCAGAGATACTGACAATGCCTGAAATACTGTTCTGCCTTGTTGAAATTATTTTTCTGCTGTTATATAGGAATTATTGGGCAAACTCAAGGAATTCGAGAAACAAGTTTTTAACCGACAATTGGTATAAGTCAGAATTGCCCAGTTTAATTTTCACCAATTTTTGTCCACAATATCTATACAATGCTCTTAATAAGAAGACATAAAGAAAATGACAGGTCATTGTGTTAGTTTTCGAATCACAGGTGGTCAGAGTTTGTGAAATACGACTTTTTGGGGACAAATTCTCATGAAAATGCTAGAAAAGAGTTACTCAACTGTTACTATATAAGCCCATCATATTATAAGATATTGTTGAGCAAGGGAACCCCATTTTATACACATGAATTATTCCAGATTATTTCTGAAAACGTGTTAAAACATCAAATTCAAAGAATATGAATATCACTATAGCCAAAAACAAAACTCTCTAAGAATACTATTTATTTTAGGCAGGTATAATCATAATTGGTACATATTCAAAATCAATTTCTTTTCAATTTTTCCAGTGGTGTCAGGTAAATTGTGATAAATGATTTTAGTTTGTCCAATACCCAATAGGTGTCACCGGTATAAAGTATCGTAAGACCTTAAGGGAGGTTCAATCAGTCCAAATTGCCTACAGGCACCAGACAGCACCCTTCCATCAACCAATAAAAGAGAGTTTTCTTATTAGCATCAATAAAGTTGGGTCATGTACTTTGACTTACATCGTTGTTGAGTTATGTTGACGCATTGCCGATCTAGCATAAGATTCTTTCCTTCCTCCACCCCTCGGGATCAACAAACTAGTAGCAAGAATCACATTTCTTAGAGTATCATTTTGCAAGTGTTAGGATGTAATGATATGTGATATGGTGATCGAGTTATCCAAAGAGTATCCTATGGTGGGCAAAGGCAAATGCATGCATTTGACCGAATGGCTTCTGTGTGTGGTTGTTCAAAACAGGCCAAAAATATCAAAAAAAGATAATACAATTTCCCTTTGATGTTTTGAATGAATAATAATTGTATTTACCTTTAAAATTGTTTACATTTTACAAAATGGTACTGCTGATGTATGCTCATTATCATATTCAATAAAGCAAATAGGAATGTGGAAAACGATTTAGCTAAACAATATATTGTATTCCTATTTCAGATAAACTCTCCTATAATACCATGGAGGATATAAGCAACGATCAACCCCAAAATAGTCAAAAGAAGAAGCATCCTGAAAAAATGTTCCCTGAAACTTGGAAACTCCTGGAGGACTTTTATAGACCATTCAATGAAAAATTCACCAAGATGATGAACGATTCTAAGTACCTCTGGAAAAACTACCCAGCATCGGTGCAAAATATAACTTATGCAGAGTTTAAAAGCAAAAATAAATAGTGCTAGTGGAAACATCAACTGAAGCCTATATTGACTACTTCTATAGTCATATTGACTATGGATGTAGTCAATTGGACTAAAAGGTCACTGGAATATCATATAGTCAACAGATTTTACTCCTAATTTCCCTAGGTAGTCGTCATAATTTGGTGACTACCGGTGAGTGAATCTAGGCACCAGCTTGACTACATTTTAGGTTGTCAATATGACTACATTCCTGTTTCAGTACTTAGTTCTTCCCTTAAACAAACCTATTCGGAGTTTATATATATATATATATATATATATATATATATATATATATATATATATATATATATATATATATATATATATATATATATATATATATGTATGTATATATATATATATATATATATATATAAATATATATATATATATATGTATGTATATATATATATATGTATATATATATATATATATATATATATATATATATATATATATATATATATTTATATATATATATATATATATATATATATATATATATATATATATATATATATATATATATATATATATACACACATATATATATACACATAGTCTCAAATTGACAGCCCCGGGTTTCTTGCTTGTGGAATCCTGAGGCCATTATATAGAGACCATATTGGATAAAATGTCATCACACATGCTACATGTTGAGGCCTGAGTGACCCTATATATATATATATATATATATATATATATATATATATATATATATATATATATATATATATATATATATATATATATATACGCACACACTATGTGGTGCATTTTCAGAATTTGAAAAAATCTTTTAAGTATCTTAACTCTCTCTGCTAGCTACCACTGGACAGCAATTGAGATTTAAAGTGAACTTTGAAAGCTGCAAAGAGTGTGAAAAGTAGGAAAATATCAAGCATAAAAAACAAAAACTAGACATGCACCTCCTGGCATGCCAATGAATGAATGCATGAATGAGGGCTTAAAGGCACATCAGGCTATTTAGGGCCATAAAGTGTTTTTTTTGTAAAGGTGGTTGTTTGCCATTGTTGAAGAACAATGGCAAATCATGTGAAAGAAGAAAAAGCGGAAGAGAAAGAGCAGAGCGTTCATATCCAAAGAGGACCACGGGATCTTTTAGATGCATGGTATCCCTAGACAGAAACACACATCCCCATTTTTTTATAAGGCGAGCAGGGTGCCACGCTGGCGAAGGGTTCCCCGGGAGGTGCCAACTCCTATTGCACACGGTAGTACAACCCAATTTTTTACATTTCCTTAGTTATACCTTTTTGTCTATAATGCACCCAAAAATTAAAAAACAACAACATTGGACCCAAACTAATCTGGTGCGGACTTCTTTAAAAGAAATGGCCAACTACGATTCAGCCTTAATGCAGGTCGTGCAAGCACACCAGGTTTTTACTAGATGAGCAGAACCATTTAGTATAATGATCAAACACAGAGCAAGACCGTTGTCAATTGTAGTGATTGTTATTCAGCATCCTGGCAAAGAATTCAGAGCAAAGAAAACGAAACTATTCTATTGCTAGTACTCGGATGTTAGAGTATGTATGTTAATTTGGTGATGCCTTAATAGTATGACTAGATCATAATTCTTCAGTCAAGATGGCCATATCATTCTGCAATCTCCTTGAAGATTTCGTGTTTTCATCAGTTTTATACTTGGCCGTGAAGGACAGTTTTGTTTTACCAGCCTAACTGCAACGATCGTACACACCGAAGCAAGATGATTTGTCAAGTGCTTAATGATATATTGCTATTTTGCAAATAAAACTATGTCAAGACCACAGTTCTTCACTCTCCACGAAGACCTGCGGTTTCCAACCAAAGATGTACTGGGTCAAGGATATACAATAAAATAATGGCATATGATTCAAATATTCTAAAAATGTTAAAGAGAAATGGGAATCAGTCAACGTAGAAATATCATAAAATATCATCGAAAAAGTTTTCCAAACACTTCCGAAAGTTAATGAAGGAGCATACTGCAAATACTTTCAACTAAAACTATTACAGAGCTGAATAATCACAAATGATAGACGGTATATTATGAAACTTGTGCCATCAAAACTCTGTCCCTTGCGCTCAATTCACACAGAATCGATTCAGCATGCATTTCTAGATTGTCCTCTAGTTATCATTTATGGAAGCAAGTCGAGCAAAGGTTAAACAATAGCATTTCAAATTCAATTAAGCTATCTGATCTAGAGAAAATGTTTGGATAACATTCAGAATTCAAAATAGTTGATAAAGTTATCCTGTGTACAGAAATTTTAATTTACAACAATGGAAAGAACGGAAAGCGGTGCCATATAAATGAGATAAAAAGATCTCTATGTAACCAGCTCCGTCTAGAAGAACATCATGGGTTAACGAATCAAAAAGAGGAACTCTGGGACAGGGTCTATGACGAATTAACCAAATTGAACACGAAAAGACATGTACCATGTTTCACAAATAGATAAGGGTTGACAACTGCAACAAAAACAATACTGTATATTACATAATGAAAAACATATGATACAGTGACTGTTCTCATGTGTTTCTACTAGTATTTTCATTTACGCTGTCTGTAGTATATGTGTGGGGGGAGGGGGATTAGTTGATATTCAAGGCGCCATTTTGGGATAAAAAAACTGCCAATTTAAGCGGTTTCTAGATGTGACAAACGACCCAGTGGTTTGTCAGAATCGCAATGAAAATGGTTTGAAAATTCTTGATTTTTGGTTTAAACAGTTCTTTTTTATCAACTTTGGATACAATCTAAGGGTTCAATTAGCCCGGCAATTTTTGTAATACATCCCTATTAATGCATTTGGGCTAGTTAGAGTACTTAGTTAATGCTTTGCAAAAATGTACTGAACACCAGGTCAAGTAACTGAAATGCATTAATGGTGTTTTAGGTACTCACAAACGTCATATATTTTGGGGTATTTTGACCAAAAATCGGCTATTATATGTGTATTTTCGTACATAACCTTCTAAAACCTCTGGTATCAAGCTTAGGTTTATGAAAATTGGCAAGAATATACCTGGACTTCCACATTCAACTTTTGATAAGAAAATTGTATGCAGGCCACCTATGTCACACAGTTTTAGGGTTGTTTAACATGAATAAAAAGCACAAAATGCACATTTTTGTAATAACGGCTTATGATTGGGTCCAGAATAAACTTGACTTTTCAGTGAAGGGGTAAATATATAAGGCAAGACACGTGCTTGCTCACAAATGACATAAAGGCTTAGGATGACTTAGATAAAGACAATAGAGGGTATTTTCATGCAAAATTCTCTAAAATGAGGATATTTTGTCATTTGTTTCTATTCAAATCCAGACATTCTACATGGGTGGGCATTCTTCATCTTTTGGCATCATTTGGAAAAAAGCACAGAGAATCATAGACATTTAAGTATCCCTTTAAAAAGTTAATTAATTATCTATAAGGGTTGTTTATTTTTGGGTTATTTTCCTTGACTGTGGTAAAAATATTGTTGCGATGTGTTTATCTTTCCTATTAGGATAGTTTCATATGGAGTTGATATAATTCTTCAAAGCAGATTAGACCTGTTGTTAAGGAATGTCAGTGGTGAAAAAACCAGTGTAATTTCAATAATGGGCACATTGCTGTATTGATAATAGCAATTATAAATAGCAGAATCAAGTGCTCACTATAATGAAACTCTCAGTTCAGATACAACAATTCATACCATATTCTTCTAAAAATAGTTTGCATCAAGAAGGGCTCAAGGGTCCTATGTATACTAAATGATATTTGATAATCCAGGGTCATGTATAATACCCTAACACTAAACCTTATACCACTCCTAATATACTTGCTGCACTTGTTTATGTACCTGGGCTGATTAGTGACAAATTGTGTCATTAACATATTGGGGCGTTCAGCCCCACCTACACATTTAAGTTGTGCTTAACCAAAACAACAACTTACAAAGATTTTAGAAAAAAATTCGTCTATTTTCTTGAATACATGATTCTTACTGCCATTAGCCACATTGCAAGAAAGCTAACTACACATTATTTTTGACTCACATTCAAAAGATACTCCAGGTCTTATTATAAGAAACATTCTTTAATCTTTTTGTACTTCCAAATCATATACTTAAAACACCAGCTTGTTGCCCCTAAAATGCAATCAGGTTACCTTTATTCCCTAAGAGACCAATGCTAATTTATCAAGTATTAAGATAAGACAAGAGCCACATTTAAAACATGACCCATGAAACACTTGTACCATATCTAATACATGTACTAATATCAAATGGTTTTTCCTTTCTTATTGAAATGACCTAAACTATTAGTTATTCATGAATACTATAGAGTGGCTACACTCAACATACAGCTATAGTATTATCATATTCTAATGAGGTCTTGCTTCTACTTGATTTTGGAAAGTAAGTGCCAAGTACTATAACCGAACTTAGAGAAAAAGTCATTCTTTCATAGTATGTCATCATAAATAATATCACCATGAGAAATCACTTGATAAGAGATAAATGCCAATAAAGTAAAATCATTGGTTTTATGATATTTTCACTTGTTATGGGCCGATGATTAAATAAAGTTTAAAATGAGTAGGTTTCTTTTAATGAAATCACTATTGATTGTAGTTGCTTTGGTAAACAAAAATGATATTCCTCTAGACAGCCACCAGCCTTTGTGTTCTGTAGTGCTGAAATATCACAGTATCTCTGCATTCCACTGCCATCTTTGTTTAATCTAAGGGATGCCTCATTTTACTTACAGCGTAGTTTATACTACAATGAAGTGATCAGGTGCCTAAATTGTCAGGTGATAAAATGAAGTGAATATCACCAGTTCTCCAGTGCTGAAACTGCACTGCGAAAAAACACAAACTTTTTTTTATTTACAAGGATAAGCAGGTTTAGATTAACAGATGATCGATCATAAACTTTACATAAATGTTAATGGTTCTAGGCAAATTACTGCCATGGTAATGCTATGTATAGATAAGACGTTATGGCCATATCACATATTTTTTCAATACTTGATTTAATTGTTATGGCATTTGGGATCAATCTAAAATGTCGTCATTGCTATTGACATTTCAGTGATAGGGTTTGATTATTCTATACCATAAGGAAAATATCTTACTATTGTTATCACAAAAAATGTAAAACAGTAAAACAAAAAATAAAAAAATAAAACAACCCCTGAAAGGGGTGAAATATGAGACACCTTTCAGGTTTCATATCAAAATTTGGAAGGTCAGTCAGTCAAGGTGCATTCCTGCTTAGGTACTGATATTCAAGCAAGTCAATATCAATTATGGGGACTTAAGGTCTGCTCTTTATGTGACTTTTACTCAATTTCCTGCTGTTTATCACTTCACTAATAAAGTTTGATTATTCTAAACCAAAGAGAAAACAACTTAAATAAATGTGCATTTTGTGATCATTTTGAAGGAAAACGACCCCAAAAGTGACCTGCCTAAAGCTTTTGTTGTCTAAAGTTAGAATATTAGAATTTTGCATGAAAATAACCAAAAATGTCTTTGCCTAAGTCATCCTTTTATGGCATTTGTGTGCAATCACGTGTCTTTCCATTTACCCCTTCACTGAAAAGTTTTGTCTATTCTGGACCCGAGACCATACGCCATTATTACAAAAAATGTGCTTTTTTGCACATTTTTTTTAGCAAAACAACCCTATAACTGTATGGCAGAGATGACCTACATAGAGGTTTCTTATCAAAAGTTGAATGTGGAAGTCCAGGAATATTCCTGCTAATTTCCATAAACCTAGGCATGATACCAGAGGTTTTAGGAGGTTATGTATGAAAATACACATATATATATAATAGCCGATTCTCAGTCAAAATACCCCAAAATACATGACCTTTGTGAGTACCTAATACACTATTTATGCATTTCAGTTACTTAACCTGGTGTTCAGTATATTTTTGCATAGCACTGATTACTCTAACTAGCCCAAATGCATTAATAGGGATGTATAACAAAAATCGCCCGTTTTTAGCATTTTTTTCATGAAAATGCCCAAAAATGACACTTTTTGGAAACATTTTATCACTAAAACTATAGATAGTCTTAGTTGTTGTGTTATTCACCACCTCTCAGGAAAGATTCATGAAATTCTTCCCAAAGGAAAATATTTTAAAGCTGTTATTACAATTTTCACTCTTTTCATATACGTTTTTTGATAAAATGCCCCAAAAATAGGTAGATCCAAAGTCCAGCGCGGTGGATCCATATCCAGAATTGATCAGTATATATGTAAGTATACTTCTGCCAAGTTTCACGCTTTTAACAAAAAGTGCACGATTTGGCCCAAAATGGTGCCTTAGCCGCCCCACTATAAGTGCCAAGGAGAGGGATGTGCCGCGACGGACGGTGTTTTCCAAACATGCATTGCCATATCCAGTGGGCATGGTGGGTGTTACACGTGGAAAGAGAGGATATCGTCATGGTGACGCTACAGAACAGGAAGTCATCTCTTTTTGACCCGGTCTGTTCTCCCTGGTGATATATAAGACCTACGGATAGACCAAAATATTACCCAAAACATTTAGAAAACATAAACAAAACAAACCTCAAATTCCCACATATTTTGATAAAACTGCAGCAAACATCATGCTTCAGCCAAACATTCTCAGATGGTGAAATAGCATGCCCAGCCATTTCATAGGTTCATTTTTATGTATTCTCTTGCAGTTTCTTATGTACTTAGAACCTCACTGTTCCAGATACGTCAATAAATTATTATTATTATCATTATCATTGTTATGGTTATTGTTGCTGTTGCTGACCATGACACTTCTTTTACCGTACTCCAACAATATGCACATGATATAATCCCTGAATTGCAGTTTTAAGAAACATTTGATCTCGAATGTTACATTAGTCCCCCCCCCCCCAACCCACATTGAAAAATAATCTGTCCTGTCCGAAGTTTTAGAATCTTTCCAGGTATTCTAAAATCTACGACTAACGTTTTAGTGTTTCCTTCATCCTACTCCATGTGCCAAGGACTAAATAATGAACACTTTTAATTGTGAAAATAATTAAATTCAATAAGCACAGGCAAACACAGAACATATAAAATTAGTATCATTCTCAATTTCAATCATGGACATATGCATTGATATTTGATGTTTATATTGTGTTCTGCAGTTGATCCATTTCCTCACAAGTTTACATTTATCATAACGAATTCGCCTGATTTCAACCATACGTTGATTAGAACGTTTAGTATAGTCTTGTCCCACTCTAGTAGAATCACAAAGAATACTAAGCATTTTTGTGATAAATGTTTTATTTTTATTGAATTGGCTAATGACACATAGAAACGTAATATCTTACCTTTGCTAAACACTGTCTCTTCCCAGTGGCTGTTCCAGTAAGGATACAGAGTAAAATTGCACTAACCAATTGTAGGTTCAAGATGTTGAGATGGTTATAATCTTATTGCATGTCTATTTTCCCTTAGTCAACCTGTTTCCTACTTTATATGACCTGTCCTGATGGCGGTGTGGTCTAAGGCGCTGCTACAGACTGCTAGCCGTCTCTCCCCACTATACCTAGGTTCGAATCACAGCAGGGGCATATCAGAAAGTTTATACTAGTGACTTGGTTTTAGGTCCTTTTAGCTGGGTACTCCAGTTTACTCCGCAGCTTAGAACTGGCTAATCACGGCTTAATTAGCATGCAATATGGCAGAAAAAGGGACCAAACTCGAAATTCCAGTTTCCCACTACTGTATCCAGCATCCAGGTACCAAGGTACACTGTTGATCACTGACGCGGGCCTACATCCAGCCACACTCTTGTGGACAGGTTTCTAGGATGAACCCGATGGAAATATCTCTTCCAATGATTGCTTTTAAGTGTTTGTTTGTAATTATCACAATCCCTTGCCTCATCCTTGTCCATGGGTAAGTACACGTGCTCAGTGGGCACGTTAAAATTCAAGGAACAGCGCAGGAATGTTTCGCAGAACATTCGAAAATGATCCCCTCATAGTTCAGAATGAAAATTGTATGAATGTTCAGGTGATAATGTTCATAGAATGTTCAGAGCTGAATGCTAAATGAATCATTTGGCTTCAGAATATTGTCTGAACATTGGAAGTTGTCTGTACAATGGAAGCACTCGGAAACAGTTCAGTTTTTATGATGGAGGAAATGTCTCAATTTAATGTTTGTATAATGTCAAATCTAAACATTCCAGGAATGTTCGGACCTGAACGTTGCTGAAATGTTTATAATTGGTCCAGAATATTCCGACCAAAATTGAACATTCAGGTAATATTTGTGCCCACTGGGTGATAGATAGTACCTAAAGCCCCGGTCACATTCCATACACGAACGTCTTGACGACCTGAAAAAGATCAAACATCGGTGTCAATCGCGAGACCGACGTGCGAGCGTCGCACGTTGGTTTTTCAGGTTTTTGAGGTTTTATAGAGGTTGTGCAACCATAAATTAGAGGTCGCGGGACGTGGAGAGATTTGCGATACGCTTCGCAATTCTCTCCGCAACCTATTGGCGACCACGACTGATTCACGGGGTTGTGCGACACTCTTGCGTCACTCGTTACGCACAACCAACTTGAAACCACAATTCCTTTGAGTATGTGCTGCTGTTCAAAAGAGTGACGCACAACCAACTTGAGACACACGCAAGTCAGTTGTGCAAGTAACACTTGTTTTGGTACTGAACTTGCGACTGACTTGAGTTGGTCGTGCGAGTGTCTCACGACCTATGCATAATCGCCGATATAAAAACTGGTCGCACGGCCCATTGGAATGTGACCGCAACACTCACGACCTGTCTTCAGACGCTACCGACCCGATAAAGCTTTATGATCGGCCACGATCAGTTGGTCGCACGGAGGTCTTAGCGATATACCCGAGGTGTCACGAGGCGAAGCCGAATAACTTTAAGGGTATCACATACAGCACAGCCTCTGACAGGATCTATGTAGCTTGTACCACAGTTGACCGACTTCTACCAATCACAGGCCAAGAAAATATTGGCTGAGCACAGTTTTTGGTTCAGGCAACTTAAAGAAAAAGGCTTAAAAAGTGTGGGTTATGATATACTAGTATATCCTACACTTTTCGAGGACTATGATTGGCGGAAATCAGACAACTGTGGCAGAGCGAGATATATCACATATCAAGGTCTGAAGCAATGATTTAACCAATACATACTTCTCGGTTTACGGCTTTGCTATCACTATTTGTCCATATATGTCAGATTATGAGTACTCTCCTGTCGCGACTGGGTTAATTCGCCAAGGAGCCGCTCTAATAAACACAGAAGGACGTACGTCTCGGTCGCCGTCCTCTTAAATAGGTCACTTAGGAGATAGTCACAACAAACTTGCTTGCAACACGGTGACCTTTATTGCCAGGATAGTCATGACAAGTACAGTCTCGCTGGCTTCTCATGGTAATCGAATAGGCTTATCATAATACTGGCCGAGTGGGAGCAGTAGTAGGGTATTTCACTGACTAAACCTAATATGCTGCAAGAGCGAGGATAGTATAGGAAAACATTACCCCACGGAGCAGTACGCACACCCATCCAAAATGGTGTCAAAAATCAGATGGGCTGTTCTAGCATTGTTTACGTTTATGACACACTGCACAGGTGAGTACATCTGTTATCATCGACGACATTTACACTGCATTTATAGAGCGGAAGTTTCGCAAAGGTTGCGTGTCAGGAAATAAAAGACTCTTAATGATTACTAGACGAGGTATATGTGTCGTCTATTCAGGTCAATTTGTCAGTTCAGGTCATAACACTAACATACCCCAGTTGTGAAAATCGGTCTGGATACACGACACAAATTGGTGCTATCGCAAAAGGTGCGTGCGAGTAATTAAACATTTTCCATGCGTACACACTTAATGCATGCATACTACGTTTCAGACTGGCGCTAATGCATATTTATTAAACTCATATACACTGACACCTATAGAAATACTTCCACATCAAAGTAATATCATGGAAACTATTTTATTGCTGCTGTGGTTCCTGTTGATTTAATCTCTTGAAATACCTTTTAGATATCACTCTATTTTGATAGTATTTTGTTGACTTACCAAATGATACAGATGCACTGTTACAAATAGTTCAAGAACAAAACAGACAGAAACATATAACCCCCCCCCCCCCCACACACACACAAAAAAAGAATAGAAATAGTTTAAAGAGTAATCCTTCCACATTTGATACAAAGAGACCACACAGGTAAACGTAAACGTCACTTAAAATCAGAAAACGATATCGGGGGGACATTGCTTGAACTGGTTAACTATGAGACGGCGTATATAGCACCATAAAGAATACAAGAGACTTATGAGAGAGCACACTATCTATACACACCCATTAGTGGCAATTTGTAAGAATTGGTCCTGTGTTTTGCCTTCTTTGATTTTGATTTTCAGTCAGAGCAGATTACTATGTGTGTGACGCCTCTAATGACACCAGTGGCCGTCTGCGAGAATCGTTTACATGCCAGGACCAGAGCTTCTGCTGTCGATTGCCAGACGATTCTAGGACGTGCTGCTATAGGCCGAGATACCAGTGCTGTGGTCGTCTGGTCAGAGATACGTCACAGGCAAGGTAATAACGTAATGTCCAGTCTATGTGAGACCTAACGCGCCAAAACCATTAACTAAGCTAGGTTATTAATTTAAAAGGCGTCAAGTACGCACACGTGCATGTAAGTATATATATATATATATATATACATATATATATATATATATATATATATATATATATATATATATATATATATATATATATATATATATATATATGTATATGTATATATATGTATATATATATATGTATGTATATATGTATGTATATATGTATGTATATATGTATGTATATATGTATGTATATATGTATGTATATATATATATATATATATATATATATATATATATATATATATATATATATATATATATACATATATATATTTATATATATATATATATATATATATATATATATGTATATATGTATATATGTATATATATATATATATATATATATATATATATATATATATATATATATATATATATATATATATATATATATATATATATGATGTAGTTCAGTAGCTCTTTACATGCTTGAATTTCCCTGCTTCTGGTTCTTCTTGGATTTACCATTACCAGATTTACCGTACAATTTGTTAAGCTCTTCAATACTGTGAGTTTAGGCTGAGTACCTTCCGTCTTTATATTTCAGTGTGGCACCCCTTATCATCCCTATTGTAGTGCTGGGAACGCTTGTGGCTGGCTTCGCCTACTGCTTCTATAGGTATAGAAGACAACGAAAGCAACCAGAGCAGTCTATAGCAGCAAGTAATATGACAATTGCCAGTGTTACTACAGGTAAGATATACACAGATGGGTTGATTTATAAACTCAAGACACTTAAATACACTATTCAATACTATTAAATACTATTATTCAATATAAATAGGCACATCCCATAATTTTATCAAGTGTGATATTTGTGGATTTTTTGCATCAAAAGATTTCTGCACCAAACCTTCAGTATGGTTGTCATCTAAGATTTCGCAATTTATTTTATTGTTTTCTATCATATGGAGGCTAACTTGTTACTAGCCAGTTATGACCGGTTGAGGAAACCGAAGTACCAATGGGAAAACCACCGCCTAACCCCAAGTCAGTTGCAACGTTCCCACATTCCCAAAGCAGTATGCGAATCCTAGTAGTGATGGGAGTTAATGAACAGTCAATGGCAACGCCCTAGAGCACCTGGCTCTCAGTGCACACCCGCAATCGTCATTTGGAATTTAAAACTAAATCCAACATAAACAAACCTTTATCGCCATAGTCTCTCTTGCTTGATTTATGAAGTTCAATGCTGTTTGTAACTGTGCTAACTAAATAACATAGTTCACAGGCTTTGGTCACCTTGTTGGGACTACGTAAACTTAGCGTAAACAATAAAGAAAGAATACAAAGTTCGACACATCCTCAGAGATGTTCGGCAATGTTTGCGTTAGATAAAAGTATAAATATATTATTTCACAATGATTCTTCATTTCTTCATATCTATCCGTCTCCTAAATCAATGCAATGTTGTCAAGTGTTTTAACTTTAGGCATGGTTCCCCATGAGTGGTCACATTTTCATTTAACATTTTGTTGATTCCCGTGTTCTGTATTTAAATCATCATCATTGACAATACTCGCAGTGTTTTGAAGAGTAGAGAGATGATAATCATGATGACGACTGCTATGAGTAAAGTCAAATGGCGGTAGTACCTGGATACTGTGATATCTTTACAGGGACCACTGGGGTGAGCCTGGCCCCTTCAGCATCCACTGTAGACTCCGACAGACGACCCTCATATGTGGCCGAAGGCGTACCTCCCCTATCACGGCGATCACAACGTGCTAACTCCAACGAGCACCCGCCCCCGTACGGCGTGGCCATGCTCATGGCGCGCAAAATATCCCGGCGTGCCAACAACATGGATCGCGAACCTGACACGCCCACCCCTAGATCTGATCCAATAGGAATGAGACTAGCTGAACGTGACGTACTATCACGTGGTATGTCCACGCCACGAACCAGCGAATCAGATTCCTGCGTTTGATGCACAGTAACTTGTGTCATGTTTTTGATGTTTTTCGTTGTGTGGGTAGATGCCAGGTTATTAGGCGGGTGGCCAAATCCCTAAAAGAGCTCTAGAAATATTTTTGATGGCGTTTTTCGTTACAAGTCGTCATCCATGCTTATTCATCTCTACATAGGGTGGGCTTTAGCGTACGGGTGGATGACATGTCTGCTTTTGCTTCATAAGGGAATTTTGGGGCATTTTATGCAAAAAATCACCAAAAAAGTATGTTTTTTGGGATATCCTTCTAGAAAATTCATTTTTTGAGATAGAAACTCAAAACTTGCTACAAATGTGTTCAAGAGGATGCTTTTGATCATAGAACATGTTGCGTTAGTGTGAATTCAATGAACCCCCTGCTGTGAGTGATTTTGGGGTAAAAATCATCAAAAATGAGTGATTTTTGTAATTTCCCACAACTTGATTGTCACCCTGTGGACTATTCCAAACTCTCAACTAAATAGTTCTGGTTTAGAAAACTAACCAAAAAGGTTTTGATAGACAGGGTGTGTCATATTTGCATATTTCATGACATGCTACGTTTTGGGGCAATATACAGAAAAAATGGCATAAAACAGGTGATTTTAGGGATTTGCTTCTGGAAGGTGCAATTTTCATAGTAGGAACTCAAAACTTGCCACAAATCATTTTATAAGGATGACTATGTTAATACAATGTTTTGTGTTAGTATGAAATGTATCTGACCCCTGCTGTGAGTGTTTTTGGGGTTAAAACCTTTAAAATAGTAGAATTTTTGTAATTTCTCATTTATTTGAACAAAGGTTTATTATATCTTATTCCAAGTTTCTAGACTGATATTGTTGTTACAGAATATTAACTAAGAATGGGCATATAGGGAAAATAAGTTACATTTGCCAACCTATGACTTGCTAAATCTGGGATGTTTTACTGAAAAATCGTCAAAAGCATGCGTTTTTAGGAATTTGCTTCTGGAAAATGCTGCCTCCAATGTAGATGTATAAAACTTGCCACAAATATGTTCCCATTGATGCATATGGTTGTAGGATGTGTTGTGGTAGTTGAGATTAAATGTAGCTCCTGCTGTGAGTAATTTATTGGTAATATCCTTTAAAATCATGCATTTTTTGTATTTTCCCAGGCTTAACCTGTCAACTATGCGAATGATTTTAATTTCCCAAATTTGCCAAAGAAATCACTTAAGAATGAGTTGGTGAAGGAACTGGGTTTGGTTTACTAGCTTTCATTGATAAGCTATTGTTTTGAGCATTTTATGGAAAAAGTAATGAAACGTGAAAACTTATAGAAATGTGATTTTTGAGATTAAAAGTAGCTCCTGCTGTGAGTAATTTATGGGTGATCCTTTAAAATTATGCAATTTTATTTGTATTTTCTGAGGCTTAACTGTCAACCTGGAGACCATTTCACAATTTTGCCACAGGAAATCACCTAAGAATGTGTTGACTATGGAACTCAGTTATGTTTACTATAGCTTTCAATGATAAGCTATGGTTTTGGGTATTTTATAGAAAAAGTAAAAATGTGAATTTAGAGATTTGCTTCTGATGAAAGTAAACTTCATGGTGAAATTTAAATTTGGTACAATAATATTCATTATGATTTCTGTGATTATAGAGATGTTGTGTTTGAAGTTTCATGTGACCTCTGCTTAACAATTTAAGCGATTTTTTGGACAAAAACTTTCAAGTTAATATTCTATGGACTATTTGATTATATCACAGATCAATCTAACATTCATGCATAATTTTTCACCTTTTTGCGGTAAAATATGAAGAAATGTGTCATTTAATAGTCCCTTTTTAGCATTTACATTGGCCTTTAATGGGAGTTGTATCACTGTTTGCCATTCAGCATTTCAACAATTAAGATGTGCCACAGGTAGATGTGGTGTTTCATTATTAAAAATGATCCTATATAGACCCCTATAAGAATGAAAACACAGGAAATAGTCTTTTCACAAAATAGTGGTTTATGAAGACGTGGCTTTACCTCGAGGATGTTACCCATTCATCACACTTAAAGAAAAATCAAGCTTTTTTTCTGAGTGCTATAAAGCATTCTTCCTGAGTTAATGCCTCATAATATAAGGCACTGGCCAGTTGATGACCAGGAAATACTCCCTTGCAGTTGTTTTAATGATGACAAATTTCAAAATCAACAACAACATTGTTATCAAACAGTTTGAGAAGAAAGAAATGCTGGAAGGTCTTCCTGAAAAAGCCCAGCCTTCTAAATATAATCGGGTGATTACTGTTTTGGGGGATTAGATGCAGAAACTGAATCTGAAAAGTACTAGTAATATCATCACTAATATGAGTATATATGCACATGTACATTACTTTGACTATTAATTCTTGTAATGCTACCTCAGATGTGTTGGAACAGGAAGAATGTATTACCAAGCTAATGCAAGCTGCATTGATATTCTGATATAAGTATCAAAAAATAGAACTGATTTTAATCATTCATTAGTTGTTGAGTCTGTTTGGTGGAAAATTGTATTTGAGGATAATATACAGTGGAACCTGATAGGTTACCTCTGTACATAGAGCATTTTCAGAGCTGTACCTTCATACTGTAACAGCGCAGGGTAACCCTGTAGCCTGTGACTATACAAATATTTTAAAAAGTAATGGAAGGGCTGCTTAAACAATGGGCCTGTAGGTCCATTGAGCTAAGTACTGTATATTTAGGAAAGTCTTATCAAAGTTCATAATATGCTCATGGGCTACTTATTATAAGGGGAATAGGTGAAAGGGCTACTAAATGCTGTGGACAAGTAGTCCATCACTGGCTACTAGAATATTTTGGTGATGTTTATCCATACGTGATAGGAGCCCAATTTCCCAAAGCTTTGTGCTAGGAGAGTGGGGGCATTTAATCTATAGGCAGCAAACTGACAAAAGATGTGGTCCTAATTGTGCAGTGTTTTTGCAGCGACAACCTACAATCTGCTGAATAGGAAGTATTAAGAGCAGTATGATGAAGATATGAATGGGGAGGAGTCAAAATGAATCCTGATTCATGCAATAATTTGGAATTTCGATTATCCTCTTTTTTTGCGATATATAGGCTAAATTGTAACTAGCGGGTTACTAGCCTGTTGTTTGTGATGGAAGAAACTATAGTAACCCAGTGAAAACCACCTAACCCCAAGTCAGTGATCACTTTCTCACATGCCCTATCTGGGATCAAGGAACAAACACATATTTGGGAGTTGGTAATTTTGTTTTTTCATCACTTTTTCTGCCATACCATGGTTAAGTCATGACTTAACAGTTGAGATTGGTTTAGGAAACCAGATTACCCAGCAAAAACTGCTGCCTAACCCCAAGTCACTGGCAACTTTTTCACATAGTGACTGGGATTTGAAAGATCAATGTGGGTGTTTAGTTTTTCATACTTGAATGACTCACATGTATATTAAATTATAAATGAAATAAGATCTCACAGAATGATACTTATGTAACTGAGTGAGATATACCTTAGACTCTGATTGTAATACAGGTGAACTTGGATATGACAGACTCAATGGGACCAGGGAAATTGGTCCGTCATATGCAAAATCTGTTGTATACATATGACGAATACTTGATATGCATCGGACTGGGACATAGCATAACGTCTGTCATATGCAAAAATCTGTCGTACAGTGGTCTGTCATATCCAAGTTCACCTGTAGTAGGAGTTCTGCTACTATTCTCTACCATAAATTGATATTGATGCTAATTCAATGACACTGTTTCTTGATCTGCATGTCCTGTGATGTCAGAGACCTGCATACGTGGAGCACTTCTTAATTTCTCATGAGTGCTCCATGTTCACAGGTTCCACTGTGATTGCTACATAGGCACTATCAAAATTATCCATCTCTCATTATATCATGAACAGCAAAATGATCCAAAATCTAGCATGATAAAATTCCATAGAAATATAGAGCCTACAAAAATCACATTTCTATAAGTTTTCACGTTTCATTACTTTTTCCATAAAATGCTCAAAACAATAGCTTATCATTGAAAGCTAGTAAACCTAACCCAGTTCCTTCACCAACACATTCTTAAATGATTTCTTTGGCAAATTTGGGAAATTAGAATCATTCGCATATAGTCTCTAAGTTGACAGGTTAAGCCTGGGAAAATACAAAAAATGCATGATTTTAAAGGATATTACCAATAAATTACTCACAGCAGGAGCTACATTTAATCTCAACTACCACAACACATCCTACAACCATATGCATCAATGGGAACATATTTGTGGCAAGTTTTATACATCTTCATTGGAGGCAGCATTTTCCAGAAGCAAATTCCTAAAAACGCATGCTTTTGACGATTTTTCAGTAAAACACCCCAGATTTAGCAAGTCATAGGTTGGCAAACATAACTAATTTTCCCTATATGCCCATTCTTAGTTAATATTCTGTAACAACAATATCAGTTTAGAAACTTGGAATAAGATATAATAAACCTTTGTTCAAATAAATGAGAAATTACAAAAATCCTACTATTTTAAAGGTTTTTACCCCAAAATCACTCACAGCAGGGGTCAGATACATTTCATACTAACACAAAACATTGTATTAACATGGACATCCTTATAAAATGATTTGTGGAAAGTTTTGAGTTCCTACTATGAAAATTGCACCTTCCAGAAGCAAATCCCTAAAATCACCTGTTTTATGCCATTTTTTTCTGTATAATGCCCCAAAACGTAGCATGTCATGAAATATGCAAATATGACTCACCCTGTCTATCAAAACCTTTTTGGTTAGTTTTCTAAACCAGAACTATTTAGTTGAGAGTTTGGAATAGTCCACAGGGTGACATTCAACTCGTGGGAAATTACAAAAATCCTACTATTTTATAGGTTTTTACCCCAAAATCACTCACAGCAGGGGTCAGATACATTCATACTAACACAAACCATTTGATAATCATAGACATCCTTATGAAATCATTTGTGGTAAGTTTCAAGTTCCTACTATGAAAATTGCACCTTCCAGAAGCAAATCCCTAAAATCACTAGTTTTAATGCCAATTTTTCTGTAAAGTGCCCCAAAACGTAGCATATCATGAAAATATTCAAACATAACTCACTTTCTGTATCTACACCTTCTTGGGTAGTTTTCTAAACCAAAACTATTTAGTTGTGAGTTTGGAATAGTCCACAGGGTGACATTCAAGTTGTGGGAAATTACAAAAATCACTCATTTTTGATGATTTTTACCCCAAAATCACTCACAGCAGGGGGTTCATTGAATTCACACTAACGCAACATGTTCTATGATCAAAAGCATTCTCTTGAACACATTTGTAGCAAGTTTTGAGTTTCTATCTCGAAAAATGAATTTTCTAGAAGGAAATCCCAAAAAACATACTTTTTTGGTGATTTTTTGCATAAAATGCCCCAAAATTCCCTTATGAAGCAAAAGCAGACATGTCATCCACCCGTACGCTAAAGCCCACCCTATGTAGAGATGAATAAGCATGGATGACGACTTGTAACGAAAAACGCCATCAAAAGTATAATTCTGACATTTGGCCACCCGCCTATATTATTGTATTTAATGTAGCTCCTATAGGGTTAATTTGTGAACATAGGGTAAATTTGAGATTGGATATTGTATCTACAAAGTGTGAACGGCTCCAGATCTAACATATATAGACCAATCAGCATAGAGAATTACAGCAGAGCTGGTGACAAAGTCATAGCTGTGAAGTCTACCAAAGTTCTTTTCTAATGTTGACGTTATTCAGAAGTTACTGAATCTGAAAGTTGTGGGTACGAACTTTATTTGAAAACGCTATGCATGCTTTTTAATTTTTTACCCACAAATTCTAGCACCATGCTGTGAGGGTACTGTTGTGATGCTTAATGTGTTCCTCATCAGAAGACCTTTCAGGCAATATATATTTTGTACATGTTAAATTGTCAAATAAAGGCAGGGAACGGAAATCAAACAATTCAAGGCAATTCTCAATGTATATGTATGTGTTGTCATCTGCAATCGCACTGTATGCTGTATCACCAAAATGGGTGTTTTATATATAACAGCATGACTTATCACCTAGAGAGAATATTGCTGTGTATTTCAATGAAAGAATTTGATGGGCACTTGAGCAGTCATAGGTAGTTGTCTCGTATTTTCATTTTAAAGGCTTACATGGATCCATAGTAGAATGATCACCCATTTCAACCATGTTCCAGTATCTGCCTTCCCGTGACTCGCAATATCCTTTGTCTGTTCCATTGCATGCCTGTGTTCAGTATCGATTTGCTTTGGTCTAAGCAAAGTGCACTTCTGTGTACACATGTGAAGTGTACCCCCCCCCCTCCCGTCATGAAATCAAGCGGTGATAGCCATACACGGCCCACATATGACCTTCTTACTTGTTAAAAATTACGAACCTCCATTATGACCATCCAATCTATGTCAACTTACATCTCATTTGCCAGGATTTAATTATCTTGAGTAAATGACGTATTTTGGAGACATGTAAATAAGGCTTACGCTATCCCCCCAAAATACATATTGACAAATGTAGCGATAGTTGTTTGATAAATGATAAATGTTTGGGGAAAATCGACTTCAGGAGATTTGTGCCCTAGTTGAATATAAGTAACAATGGTCCTGGACTAATATGGCATAATTAAAAGCAACGCAGTATTTACTTTTCTGAGGATTGCACAAGCATGAAACCCAGGGTTGTCAACATGAGGGAGAGTATGTAACTTGCTTCTATATATATATATATATATATATATATATATATATATATATATATATATATATATATATATATATATATATGTATTTATATATATATATATATATATATATATATATATATATATATATATATATATATATATATATATATATATATATATATATATATATATATATATATATAAACATACATAGTGTCTTTTACTTGTTATTGGGTTAGGTATATTCTCGTTTCCAACAACTCCATCTTTCAAAATAAAGAGATTTACCTAATTATCTTGTGTCATTCATCTCATCGTGATAACAGGTCTATTGATGTTCAACAACTCATGGACCTTGTAGAGCCAAGATATATTTCTGACAAGTGAGATGATTTTATTCCTAGTACAATGTACCATATGCGTCAAACGTCCTATATGCTGTCCACAGTAGTTAAAGTTATGTACAGATCTTAGTACCGTAAATAACACACACACACACACACACACACACACACACACACACACACACATATATATATATATATATATATATATATATATATATATATATATATATATATATATATATATATGTGGCATCAGAGAATCTGTCCCATCTCTGTTTATGTTTAATAATGGAGTAGGTTCTTGTCACAGAAAAGGCAAAAGAAAACCAATTTTATAGATTCTACTAAAAGTGAATACTTAAAAGTCCCCCTTCCTTGGCGGTGCTCTCTATCATGTATGATTGATAACTGGTCAACAACCAACCGCTTAGACTTTTGCCATCATAGTGGCTAGCATATGTTTTTTTTTACCTAGATGGAAATCCATTAATTCTTGAAACACGTGCCTTAGTTCATAGGAAAAGGCAGGGCCAACTGTTTTTCAAATGGACCATTTAGATCTAAATCTAGATCTAAATCAGTAGACGTAATAAAACGTTTTGGCTCCTTTATAGATTGCAGAATATGTAGTTCTATAGATTAGTAGACTTAAGTCATATATAACGTAGTGAGTTATTGAAACCCTATTCTCCAGTGTGATGCTGTTTTCTTTTGTAGACAGTATGGTTATAACTAAGGAGACACTTAGCCATGTGAGACAGCTCGCACGAATGTGACAGAGTGTAATTTCTTCATAGTAGGGTTTGATAGCGACTGTTAATTTCAGCTGCATGGTAATAGGGCAGTAGACAGTCAATATTTCTTCATAGTAGGGTTTGATAGCGACTGGTAAGTATCAGCTGCATGGTGATAGGGCAGTAGACAGTCAATATTTCTTCATAGTAGGGTTTGATAGCGACAGGTAAGTATCAGCTGCAGGGTGATAGGGCAGTAGGCAGTCAATATTTCTTCATAGAAGGGTTTGATAGCGACTGGTAAGTATCAGCTGCAGGGTGATAGGGCAGTAGACAGTCAATATTACTTCATAGTAGGGTTTGATAGCGACTGGTAAGTATCAGCTGCAGGGTGATAGGGCAGTAGGCAGTCAATATTTCTTCATAGAAGGGTTCGATAGCGACTGGTAAGTATCAGCTGCAGGGTGATAGGGCAGTAGGCAGTCAATATTCCTTCATAGTAGGGTTCGATAGCGACTGGTAAGTATCAACTGCAGGGTGATGGGGCAGTAGACAGTCAATATTTCTTCATAGTAGGGTTTGATAGCGACTGGTAAGTATCAACTGCAGGGTGATAGGGCAGTAGGCAGTCAATATTTCTTCATATTAGGGTTTGATAGCGACTGGTAAGTATCAGCAGCAGGGTGATAGGGCAGCAGGCAGTCAATATTTCTTCATATTAGGGTTTGATAGCGACTGGTAAGTATCAGCTGCATGGTAATAGGGCAGTAGACAGTCAATATTTCTTCATATTAGGGTTTGATAGCGACTGGTAAGTATCAGCTGCAGGGTGATAGGGCAGTAGACAGTCAATATTTCTTCATAGTAGGGTTTGATAGCGACTGGTAAGTATCAGCTGCAGGATGATGGGGCAGTAGACAGTCAATATTTCTTCATAGAAGGGTTTGATAGCGACTGGTAAGTATCAGCTGCAGGGTGATAGGGCAGTAGACAGTCAATATTTCTTCATAGAAGGGTTTGATAGCGACTGGTAAGTATCAGCTGCAGGGTGATAGGGCAGTAGGCAGTCAATATTTCTTCATATTAGGGTTTGATAGCGACTGGTAAGTATCAGCTGCAGGGTGATAGGGCAGGAGGCAGTCAATATTCCTTCATAGTAGGGTTCGATAGCGACTGGTAAGTATCAACTGCAGGGTGATGGGGCAGTAGACAGTCAATATTTCTTCATAGTAGGGTTTGATAGCGACTGGTAAGTATCAACTGCAGGGTGATAGGGCAGTAGGCAGTCAATATTTCTTCATATTAGGGTTTGATAGCGACTGGTAAATATCAGCAGCAGGGTGATAGGGCAGTAGGCAGTTAATATTTCTTCATAGAAGGGTTTGATAGCGACTGGTAAGTATCAGCAGCAGGGTGATAGGGCAGCAGGCAGTCAATATTTCTTCATATTAGGGTTTGATAGCGACTGGTAAGTATCAGCAGCAGGGTGATAGGGCAGCAGGCAGTCAATATTTCTTCATATTAGGGTTTGATAGCGACTGGTAAGTATCAGCAGCAGGGTGATAGGGGAGCAGGCAGTCAATATTTCTTCATAGTAGGGTTTGATAGCGACTGGTAAGTATCAGCAGCAGGGTGATAGGGCAGCAGGCAGTCAATATTTCTTCATAGTAGGGTTTGATAGCGACTGGTAAGTATCAGCAGCAGGGTGATAGGGCAGCAGGCAGTCAATACTTCTTCATAGTAGGGTTTGATAGCGACTGGTAAGTATCAGCTGCAGGGTGATAGGGCAGCAGGCAGTCAATATTTCTTCATAGTAGGGTTTGATAGCGACTGGTAAGTATCAGCAGCAGGGTGATGGGGCAGCAGGCAGTCAATATTTCTTCATAGTAGGGTTTGATAGCGACTGGTAAGTATCAGCAGCAGGGTGATAGGGCAGCAGGCAGTCAATATTTCTTCATAGTAGGGTTTGATAGCGACTGGTAAGTATCAGCTGCAGGGTGATAGGGCAGCAGGCAGTCAATATTTCTTCATAGTAGGGTTTGATAGCGACTGGTAAATATCAACTGCAGGGTGATGTCATATTGCGTCGAATTCATGGCGAGGCAGCTGTGCTAGTGCTAGAGGAAACCGGCCTACCCGGCGAACACACGCAACGTGAGACAAGTCACTGGCAACTTACCTCCACTCATGCCCGGTTGGTCAGTGGTGAGAGACAGTCTATGGGCACTGTTAGACTGCTCAGACGTGGGGGAGACCCCTGAAACTCAAAGGACATGATGATTATTTTGGAATTTGATATAGTCCCCAACAACTATAATACTGAAATACTATTTTACTATGTTGAAATTATTTTTCTGCTGTTATATAGTATTTATGGGGCAAAATCAAGGAATTCAAGAAACACGTTTTTAACCCAGAATTAGTTTGTCCGAATTGCCAAGATCATTATCGCCAAATCTATTCTAAACTATCTACACACTACTCTTAAGAAGGCATTAAGAAAACGATAGGTCGTCAGGCTAGTTTTCGAACGACAGATGGCTGTGGCAGATTTTCATAAAATGGTACGAAAGACTTTCCCAAATAGTACCGTATTTGCCCTTTCTTACGAGGCTAGTATGCCATTAAGTCATGTAGTAGTAGGTTTCTCCTCATGGAGGGGAGTACAATTGGTGGGTTATCAGAAGACCAAATGTTAGATATTTGGGAGATAGTTGGTTCAACTGTGGCTAGAATATAACGAAAGGTTATTCTAGCAAGAGAAGGAATCGGGTAGAAACTTGATTTCCCTGACTGACACCAGGGGTCCTATTGAGTAGTCGTCTAAATATTGCCCCGGTGAATCAGTAGTTTAGGACGAAATTAAGTTTCTCATCCTACCACTAGATGTCGCATAGAGTCCTGGTCCCGACAGGCGCTCCAGTGCGTCATCACAGCTTTTTCCGCTTTTCCCAGTTGCACACCAGGCAGACCCTGTCTTCTTTTGAAAGAGAGTGCCATCCTCTCTTAGAACCCATATGAACCTGTTCCTATCGTCCAAGAAGATAGTCCCCGAATATCTAACAATTGGTCACCTCACGCCTAGTTCCGACAACTAGTGATAGTAATCCTGTTTTTGGGGGGTTACCACGTTATACAACTTCAAGCTTTTCTTGTTCTTTATTTTTAGTTTTGAAAACTTACTATATCACATTTGGGCCAATCTAATTTACCGTTCCTAATTTTTACTTTTTTATTTACTTGGTTTTCCTTTGTATTTTGTAGCTAGTTCTTGTATGTATATGCTATTTTGAGCCCTTTGGACCCAGTCAATAAATTACATTACATTACATTATTACAATTTAGAATAGGCAGAAATGGTCATAATGGTAAATATTTTATAAAAATTTGCTTTTGTAACACTTTCTTTTCAAAATTGACAGTGGTCCCAGAAAAATTGTAATGAATTACCTACGTTTGTTCACTACTCAATAGGTGTCACCGGTGTAGAGTTTGGTAAGACCTTGATTATGTTCCCCAGAACCCCAGTCAAGAAATGGGATAGAATGGGTTTAAGTATAGTCAGATATCTTGGACTCACAGGGAGAAATCAAGTCTGAGTTTGGTTTGAAAAATCAATTTTATTGATTATGTCACCTTGATTAGGTCAATATGTCAAGAAAAATTGTTGACTCCCTCACTCTCTTCTCAAGAAGATTACAAAGTTAGTTGGTTCCAGGAATACATTGTAACAATCTTAAACATCAAAAAGTCCCACAAAACAATCAATGAAATATTCAAAAAAGAAAACATTACTTTTCCTACTTCAAAATCTTCCTGGTAAAAGGAGGCTTCTATTAGGAATGAATGGGTGCCTAAAGGCATAATGGCACACCAAGGCCATTTAGTGTGATAACACCTGTATAAAATATTGCTCCTTTGCTATTGTAAAAATCAACAACAAAGCAATAAATAGATGAAATGCTCTCAAAACAATGAACAATTTCAGATAATAAGTAGTCCGTGCAAGGTTTCAAAAGTAACTGAATCTTAAAGGGTGTCACAATAGGCAAAACAGACTAACCTCATGTAAATAAGACAACATGCTGTCTGGAGGAACTTTCTTAAAGAGTTCCCCTAAAACTCCTAGGCCGCAGACCCAGCCGGTGATGAACTGCAAGTAATTTGTTGTTAAAGGCCTCATCCCACTCAGACTGCCACTTGTGTTCTTAAAGGTCATTAATATGTCTTTGAGAATCCAATGGAATGAGGGTATGTCTAAATTCGAAATAGGCCTGCATTGTCTCCAGCATTAACTTTCTCATTACACCTACTGCCAGCATAACTAGGAATCCAGTAAAATAATATGATTTATCATGGTACTGTGAAGGCATTCCTGCACCTCATGGACAAAAGGATGCGCCTCAGTCCCAAATGGCATGAAAAGCAGACCTTGAATCTAAAAATGTAATTAAATACTTTTCACTATCATCTGACATCCAACTCGTTCAAAAGCAAGGTATAGAGTATGTAACTCAGCAGAACATATGGACGACTTATCTGGGGTGACTCAATAGAAGAGTGGATGTCAATGTTTCTATTAGGAGATGGTGGAAACAAATGGAAAAATTATGTTTAATCACTCACAGATAGATGTATGAGAAGTCAACCTCAATATGTTTCAATTCAAAGTCTAATTCTAACTAGAAAGTGAAACAATATGGAATCAAATATTCTGACATTTGTGACTATTGTGTTATGGAATTCAAGAGTATTCGTCAATACTTTTGCAAATGTGACATCTCTACTAATATATGGCAGCACGTTATTGACTGGCTAAACAAACAGGGTCTAAATTTCAGCTGTTTGACAGATATTCAATTTATAGCTGGAGAAACAAAACTGGGATCCAATTCTTAGCCAAATAATGGTTCTGGTCTGATGGAACACCTCTATCATTAAACCAGAAAATTGCAATTGATTCTTTTATAATTGTATTGTATTGTATCTTTATTGACCAAATAGCATATAAGTCTCTGAATGTGTCTACCAGCAAATCTTTCGAAACTTAGTAAATTCTCTATGTCATTTTCGGAAAGTACCCATAATTCACTGCCAAAGGTTACGGTTGGGGCAACAACCGCCCAGAAAATGATATTTCCTGACATCATTGTGATCCCGTTCTTTCTAATGCCTAGGCCAGTGGCAGCATTCAGAGTCTTCCTCCCTTGACTTACCTTTTCTTCCACTTTCTGACCATCATCATCAAAAATACAATTTTTAACACCAACATGATCATAGCTTGACTTCTCTTGTACTATGTCTGGTCCTAATTTAAAGTATCTATTGAGGGAGTTAATTTTGTGTTCCTTTTTCTTTTCTCCATAGATCAAGACAGCTGATTTACTAGCATTGAAAGTGAACCTCCAAATACGTCTATAGGAATAAGCTATTTCATGCAATCTATCGGTTTTAGTCCTTGACTTGGTGGCGGTTGCCAAGTCATCGGCATAACCAGCAGGGGTGCTCGGAATTTCATTAATACAGCAACATTTTATAATGGAAAAGTACATAGTCAGAACAATTGGCAAACTGCCATATTTTATAAGATGCCGACAAACGCTTAGCCAAAGGAATGCGTTCTTTGATATGAATGCTCTGTATACAACCTTTGTTCCAAGTTTATTTCTATTATCATTAATTCGTAGGTCGGACTTAATTCAACCTTTTTCCTACCTTCTATGTTTGATGTTATAACTAATTTATGTTCAATGTACCGTATATTTTATGCATATGGCTTAGTCAATAAATATACATACATACATACATACATACTTCCAAACATACATACATTTTGAGCTCCAATATCGAACAAGATGCAACCATTAGCAGAACTGTAACAGTTTCTCACTCTCACTGTCATATAGTTTTACGAAATTCATGTTAACAGATAAAATGGCGAAATGCTGTACCATTACAGTTCTCTTGTCTTTGTAAAATGTCGACTAAGTCTTGTGCTCAACATTTTTGTGCTAATTATGACACAAAGAATACCACAGGGGTTTCGGGTATATTTACTTTCTCAGGCTTGGATTTCACTTGGCAATTTACTTTATATATATATAGTTTATTGACTTGTAGTTTCACTACACAAATATACATATAGCAAATCAAACATAAATACAGGATCAAACAAATATAAGTAATATACTGTAGGGTTCAAGCACCCAGAAAAGAATAAATTAAATACAAATTATGGTCATGTATGATTACAAAATATATTCAAAAAGACTGATTGTTTTGTAGTAATTAGCGTACCTTCTTTTTTGGTTTTCAAAGATATGATCAATTAGAATACTGTTATAATAACATCCAATTTTCCTTAGCTTTAATGCAAATTCCCTATCCTTTATTTCACTCACATATTATAAGGGCCTCATTTTGACCCATTTTCTTTCATTTTAGTAATGTGTTCCATTTTGTGACGCTAATTTGGTGTAGAAGAACATCCACCTAGTAGTAGTAGTAGTATATTAATTGACTGTCCGTCAAAGGACAAAAGATATACCTACATAGAAATGTGCATAGTATATAACCTCAACAACAAGTATCAAAAAACAGATATCATGAAACACTTAATAAATTCTACACTTGAAATTATCATCACTTTTTCTGCCATATTGCGGCAAGATGTGAGTAGCCAGTTGTAGGTGGTGGAGGAAACCCGAGTACCTGAGAAACCCGAGTACCAAATCCACCGCCTAAGCCAAAGGCAATTGCAACTTTCCCACATGCCCCGGCCGTTATTCAAACCAGGGCAATGGTGAGGGACAGCTAGGCGTCAGTGTCAACGCCTAAGACCACACATCCATTAGGGCAGGCCTTTAGATGTACACTTATATGAGATGCGTGTTCCAGACAACAGAAATGTGAAATGAAATTAAAAAAATATATATTTAGAAAGGATGATACTTTCAATAGCATTCATCATCAATTGATCGTTATCAAGTTTCCTCTAAAAGAAATGCAACAGTAAGACTTTGCAAAGTGTACTTGAATTAATAACTTTTCATGACAGTAATGAACTAGTTACAACGTGATAGGCCTATTAAATAGAACGTGTATTTGATATGCATTTGTTGTGGGGCTAGTCCGACCCACATATATCGCTTATTGCGAATGGTCTATCTAGCTTGTACCACCCGGGACTGCCTTCCAACAATACCAAGTATAGAACCGAGTGGCTAAACACTCCCATCACACCCGCTTAGGTAACAACCCAGAAAGAAACCTTTAACGAATAATGCTCAAAAGGTTTGCTGCACACCTTATACAGCACATTATTTTATGCTTGTGCTTAGTACAAAGGAGCATGAATACCGTGGAATCCGTACAGTTCCCTATCTAACTGTAATGACAGCGGCTCCAACGAAAACCTTACAATATAATGGTGATGCTAAGTTCACTTTGCAGGTTATAATGTGAAAATAGGATATCCAACAGTGTAGTTGTGGTAAAGTGAAAATAGGATATCCAACAGTGTAATTGTGGCAATCATTGAGGATGTTGTTATCCTCAATGCAGGGAGATAACCTACCTACTATTTTCACTGAACTTAATCTCGATCTATTTCAAGTCCATGATATGTTTCAGAATTCCCACTCCCATTTCTTTATTATCATTTAATTTTTCACAGTCATTCTATATAATGTGTCTGTGTTTGCTATTAGTGTTTACAAAGTATCATAAATGTTGACATTTTCTTCATATTTTCAGCTCTAATAATTTATTTATATTTACAATCGCCCATCTCCTTATATTTACTATACAAGGAAATCCCACAGTAATTTACCAGTAATACATGTGAATGTGTTAAAAATATTCGAAATAATCTCTATCATTTTTTATCTTTGATCTAATTTGTATTTGTAATTTCTTATGTATTGCTTTCTTTCTGCCAAATTACGGGTATAACATGACTACCAAGTTGTGAGTAATGGATGCAACTGGATTACAAACAATCACCAGTTAATTTACTTAGTTAACTCATTCTTTCATCTTCCCAATCAACTGCACTATACCGCATTCGTCTGTTACTGAATTCTAGAAATTCTTTTCTGGCCATTGCAGTAGAAAAGCAAGAATGTTCACAATGCCTATCATCATTAAAGCAGATATCTTTGTATTTTCGTAAGCACACATTTCACATATGGGTGCAAAATAAATATTTGGCCAAAAGATGTTTCAGACAGCATTGTTTTCTAGGTGCACCCTACTTATGATGAGCTCCACGTAAGGCATGTAAGTAAGTAGTTGGTGACTTAAGAGAAGTTGAATGTCCTCCGTTACTGGCAAATGGCTAAATGATAATGTCATCCTATAAATGACAGAAAAAGTTACGATGATCAAAATTCTATTTCACTCCAATTCTAGAAAAATCCCCACCTTGTTGAATAGACAAACTACAGTAATTAAAAGCACCATTTATTTCCCCACCGTGTTAAAAGTTGTCCGAGTATGTAGAGCGACAGTGAGGTATTTCTCACCTAGGTAGATATTGCCTTACTGCTCTTTCTATTTCCTCCACTGATTTAATATTTATATGGGGACAGCCTCCACCAGGCGTTGCTGGGTACTTCTCCACTGATGGTATTCCGTAATACTTGAGACCCACGAGGTAGGAGAGCATCATATAACAGAGGTTCATGTTGGGCGTGCTGCAGACGCCCTCCACCACGGCCACGCCAGGCTTGGAGAACACTATATTTGTGAGGCCCGCGCCATGGGGGGCTACTATGATGTCTGCAGTGGCAAACATCTCAAACATCCTATCAAAGGAAGGCAGAGGGTCATCTGAGAACACGGTAACATTTCCCTCTACGTCTTTTGCGATTTTACGAAGGCTTTCAAGAATCTCATCGTGTTGAAGGAACCTCCTGATGTTTGATCTTTGCACAAGAAGGATGTTCTTCCCCTTGCCTTGGCTCGCAGCAGCAGCAGCAGGGAACTTCTGCAGGATCTGTTTGCGCACAGCCCTGGAGAAGAGTTGTATGTGTAGAGGTCGCGGTAAACCACAGCCAGTACCCTGTGGCATATACACTGTCTTGGCCCTGACCAGACCAGATATCAATCTCTCAGAGCCTACTCCTAACATATTCAACAGATATCGCACCAATTTAGTGTCACCAGCATGAATCTTCAGAGAAGGCATATTTTTAATCATGGCTATGTATGGTGTCAAGCGTGAGAGGTTCTCGGCGATACTGTGGTAAACTTCAGTAGCGTAGTGCTGACTTATAACGAAAACTTCATCGTAAACTGGTACCTCCTCTGTTACTTCAGGTTTGGGTAGTTCAGGGAACTGAATGCACATAACGGGGTGTATTTGTGCCTTGCCAGAAGCTACCACACCATTGGCTGCAATGACAGCCTGCACAGTTTTGATAAGATACATGGTTATCTGCTGATCATCAATTTTATGTACTGCATCAAAGTCTGGTGTAATATAGTAATATCTTGACTTCATTTCAGGCACGGGATTTTGAGATTTGTCGATGTCTGTGGTGCAGTCTCTCTTGAAGAATGTCTTTAGCGGGTTGAAATTGGTATCGTTCTCTTGTCCTTTTGGAAAGCCTAGGTTAGCATGTTTCTCTGGATTTAGAATAATTTCGCAGAAGTCCTCAGAACCCGCATGCTTATAATAGGATGTCATAACGTTATGTCCAGATGGTTCATCAAACTCAAGACCGTATGTGAACACACTGAATTGTGGATAACTTTTGAGATCCTGTAAGAAACGATAATCCAACTCATACAGAGTAACCAGGTCCGTGGCATTTTGAAACTCTTGCTGTAACACCTTTGGATCCACATCAGGCAGATCTGGTGAGGCCATGATATCCTGAAGATATTTGTTTAATCGTTTCCGCCATGTGCATGACTTCAAGGAATTTTGATCCGTTTCATCATAAGGGTTTGTGTAAATTTCCTCGATTGAGTTCATTAGATCAGTACTCTTCTCCTGGTCCTTGCGAGGTAATGGTTCACAGTGGGGAACTTCCCTCCGCACCATTGGAACATATGTTTGTTTAATAGAACGCAAAAGATTCAACTGCAAAAACATGGCAACTATTGCTATCGTCGCGATTATGTACAGCACTGCGTGATATCGCCTTCGAATCGCCATGACTTCTTGCGATTAGAATCTGAAAGACAAGAATAATAATGATAATGAAAACAAGAACACTAAACATTATGATTAGAACAATACCGATGATGACGAAAGTAATAGTAGTAATAAAAATGATGATGATGATGATGATGATGATACTACTACTACTACTACTACTACTACTACTACTACTACTACTACTAATAATAATAATAATGATAATAATAATAAGATGATAATGATAATAATAAAAGTAAAAAAATAATAATTATAATAATGATAATAATAATGATAACACGAAATCATAACAACAACAAAAAACAACAACAACAAAACATCAATAATAATAATTATAATAATAATAATAATAATAATAATGATAATAATTATACTTCTGCTACTACTACTGCTACTACTACTACTACTATTTATAATAATAATAATGATAATAATAATACTAATAATAATAATAATAATAATAATAATAATAATAATAATAATAGTAATAATAATAATAATAATGAAATAAATAATAATAATGATTATAATAATGATGATGATAATGGTGATAATAGTAGTAATGATAATAACAATAGATATACTTATAATCCATAATCCTCCAATTTTGTACAGAAAGATGCATTTGTTGTGTGTTATATGTACCAGTATGTGGTTGTCATGTGTGTGTGTGTGTGTGTGTGTGTGTTGTTAAGAAAAAAAACATGCGTTTTGCAAAAATTTGAAAAAAAAATGTCTCCTCTTGTATTATGGTTTGCACATTGGGTGGTTTTGTTTAATCACGTTTTCCTGTTGATTAGAGCCTTAGAGCGCAATATAAACATATTGCTGGTCCATTGTTGTCTTTGTAAGCATACATTGTCCACGTGTTTTATTTAGGCAAGCAGCATTGCGCCAAGTATATTAAGATGCCCCCTGTAGGTCTTTATTTGGAAACCCTTGATTGTAAGGAAAATACATGCCTTTGTAAGAGGTGGACGAAATGGAACTATGAAACAAACATTGTAGTTGACGATATCTGACCGATTTAAGTTGCTAATATCTATTGAGATAGTGACATATAGAAGCGCAACTGTTCATTTGTTTAGTACCTGGATTTGTAATCTCGTTGTTTAACCACAACAACTTAGTATGGTAACCACCACAGGAAATGTACTGCCCATAGAATCCACAAGTGTAATTTTGCTAGACATTCATACATAGCAACAAGCCCTGCATGGAAACTGCTGGCAGTAAAATTGCAATCAGAGGATAGAGTTACCTTGAATGGAAAATATGAAATATAAATGTCACCGATTCTTCAGTGCTAGGACAACACTAGAAAAACGATGGGAAACCAATTATTCCTAATCATCCGTTGGTGTGGGTCATCAATAAACGTTATTATTGCTCACCCAATCAGCACTCAGGATTTGTACCATGTGACCGGTCATTAAATCCCCATAATGCCCTCCACCGCAGGGCATTAAATCTCACTCCATAATGCCCTGCAAGGCTATCTAGGTCAGTCACTGACACGATTCGACCATTGCTCATTTGATGTTTAAAGAAAGCGGACAAGTTATATAGGTACTTTCTTCTTGCATCTCACTCTCATGCTTAGTCAGTAAATTTGTAAAACAAAAATGCTTACAATAAGCACATCAAACTCAAATGATCACAACAGTGGAATCTAAAATATGTACCACATTTTTTGAAACATTTTCAAAGGCTTATTTAAGAAGAAAAAGTTTTGAAATAAAAAATATGCGAACTTATGTGGTCAAACTTACAATAAATAGTTCTTGGTGTGCCCACTAGATGGCTCTTTTTCAGCAGGTTCCCTTTCTCTCACTCCACATCCTACCGTATATGTTGCAGTGTGGTAAGTGTGAGACAGAGTACCAATATCACTCATAGAGCAAGGGACCAGTCTATCATGGGAGAAGCAAAAAGCTTTATAGGATTCATGGATATTTCAGATTCAAAATTGTTAAATGAGGTAATGCCATTTAGCATTATCTACACATGTTCTCATAAAAATAAATAGCAGAAATTAAAAAAAAGAAAGTAGAAGAAAACATTGCCCTTTTTAGTTCCTATTGTGGGTGTGCATACCATATATCATAATATAGTATAAATCAGATCACAAGAAATGGCCTATTCAGGGAAGCAATAATAAAAACCTTAATAACTGTTCACGAGGGCAGTATTGTATTGTATGGTTTATTGACTGTACAAAAAATGTACAAAAACGCACATATACAAAATCATATATAAGGAACTTAATCCAGCAAATAAACAGGTAACACAATTATAAACAAAAAGGTAACTTAAGAGAAATAAAGATACTATTACAAACGAACGTTAGAGTAGGGAGAACATATATATCCTACTAATGGAAAAATTTACAGACAATATGTAATTTACCGTTAAATACAAACTAAACGGACTCACATTCAGGCATCCTGGCCAGACCGAGGGCCGAAGGCCCGAGGTCTGGCCAGGATGCCTTCAGGCGCACATTAAATACACATACTGCCCGTGTGAACAGTCATTAAGGCTTTAATACTATCCAAACCCATTTCCATCCTTTAGTTCAGAATATATTTATTGAAATAAAGGTTATTTAGTTGGCCACTTAGCGGAATTCCGTACTCTTTACCCGTCCGTGGGTGACTTCCTATTTTGTTTTATAGCTGCTCATGGATATCAATTGAACAAAGTTCCACACTTGTCATTCGCCGACCGTGATTGGGCCACCTTTCTCAAATTATTTACTTTACCTATACCACGATATAAAAATCCTTTAGCACGTTGGTAGTCGTCTGATATTTTTTTTATCTATGCATTAACTTAATGATTAAGTAGTTAATTATTGATAGCATGTAATACTTCTGGCTGAAAATGTTAAAGCTGGTGCTTCATCTCGTTTCAAGGCTAAAATGACTGGAGAAGATTCCGCCGCAGGGAACCACGGATTTCTCATGGAAATGTGTTTTTAATAAAGAGAATTATAATAGCAATCTTCAATGACTGATTTCCCATAAATGTTCGGTGAATCGGTGAATTTTGAGTCCCCTTAAAAATCACAATCTGAGTAAAGCCACTTTTAAAAGTACTTAGTACTAAGCACTCATAATGACATTTGGACATCCTTAACACGTAATTTAACTATACTCGAAACGTTTAAAATAATTACCAATTGAAATCATGAAATTGTTTAATAAGGTAGAATGGGGCGGGCACATGTTGTGACATTTCAACCTATTTCTACCTGCAGGGGATAACAGCTCAGCAAATAGTTTTTTTTTAATTCCTGAAGAGGGACTACTAAACCAATAGGACATCATCAGCATTCTCCAGTCAAATATTTCTCAGCATAACATTATAACACTTTATTGTTAAGATATATCCATATGTGTAAACGTATGTGTACCCTTCGGATGAGAATGGGTTAAACTCGAAGAGACTAGTGTCGTGAAACGAACCGATCAGCGGCGCGTCGACGTCATGGTTGGAACTTGTGGTACATATAAGCAAATACGCTTGTAAAAAAAGATTATAACGTTTATCTAAATGTATTGTTTTCTTTGGAATATCAAGTGCAACTTCCATGCAAATATTTTCTCAAAGACGTCATTGTTTCCATAGCTTGCTTGTGAAAATATATCAGATTACAGTGGAACTTTATATGGATAGGGAGAAACTTTATGGAATTACCCTACCCGAGATAACAACTAAACGGGGGGAGGTGTGTGTGGCAGAATTCGCGGTATGGTTTTATTGAGGAGGGGGGTTGGGTAGTGGCAGAATGTTGGGCATGATTTTATTGAGAGGGGGGAGTGGCAGAATTTTGGGCATGATTTTATTGAGAGGGGGGAGTGGCAGAATTTTGGGCATGGTTTTATTGAGTGGGGGGGGGGGAGTGGTAGAATCTGGGGCATGGTTTTATCTAGGGGGGGGGGGAGTGGCAGAATTTGGGGCATGGTTTTATAGAGGGGCAGGAGTGGCATCATTTGTGGCATGTTTTTTTTTATTGAGGGAGGTGTGTGGCGAAATTTTGCGCATGGTTTTATTGAGGGGAGAGGGGAGGGGAGTGGCATAATTGGGGAGAGGGGGGGAGTGGGGAGTGGTATAATCCTTTTTTTGGGGGGGGGGATTGGCATAATTTGGGGCATGTTTTTTATTGGGGGGAGGGGGAGGGGAGTGGCATGATTGGGGAGAGGGGGGAGTGGGGATTGGTATATATTTTTTGGGGGGGGGAGTGGCATATTTTTTGTTGGGGGGGGGGGTGGCAGAATTTGGCGCATGGTTTTATTGAGGGCGTTTGTAGCATAATTTGGGACATGGTCGTATTGAGGAGGGGGGTGGCATCATTTTGGGCGTGGTTTTATTGAGGCGGGGGAGTGGCATAATTTGGGGCGTGGTTTTATTGAGGCGGGGGAGTTGCATAATTTGGGGCGTGGTTTTATTGAGGCGGGGGAGTGGCATAATTTGGGGCGTGGTTTTATTGAGGGGGTGGCAGAATAATTTGAGGCATGGTTTTATTGAGGCGGGGGAGTGGCATAATTAGGAGCGTGGTTTTATTGAGGGGGGTGGCAGAATAATTTGAGGCATGATTTTATTGAGGCGGGGGAGTGGCATAATTAGGGGCGTGGTTTTATTGAGGGCAATACGTGTAATGGTTTTACTGATGGAGAAATTGTGGGATGGATTCATTGAGGGGGCATGATACGTGTGATGGTTTTTATGGAGGGGGTAAATTAGTGGGATGGTTTTTGAGGAGGCAGGATACCCGTGATGGTTTTATTGAGGGGGTAAATTAGTGGGATGGTTTTTGAGGGGGCATGATACGTGTGATGTTTTTATTGAGAGAGAAAACTAGTGGGATGTTTTTGAGGGGGCAGGTTACCCGTGATGGTTTTATTGATGGAGAAATTAGTGGGATGGATTTATTGAGGAGGCATGATACGTGTGATGTTATTATGGAGGTGGTAAATTAGTGGGATGGTTTTTGAGGGGGCAGGATACCTGTGATGGTTTTATTGAGGGAGAAATGGAGAAATTAGTGGAATGTTTTTTTAGGGGGCAGGATACGTGTGATAGTTTTATTGAGGGGGAAATTAGTGGCATGGTTTTTGAGGGGGCAGGATACGTGTTATGGTTGTATTGAGGGGGGAAGTTAGTGGCATGGTTTTTAAGGTGGCATGATACGTGTGATGGTTTTATTGAGGGGGAAATTAGTGGGATGGCTTTTTGAGGGGGCAGGATACGTGTGATGGTTTTAGTGAGAGGGGAATTAGTGGGGTGGTTTTTATTGAGGAGCATGGTTAGTGGGATAGTTTTAGAACGGGGCAGGAAGAAGTGTGATGGTTTTAGAACAGGGCGTGGTGTGTGATGTTTTTCTTTAGAATGAAGCATGATATGTATCATGGGGCATGGTTAGTCGGATAGTATAGTATAGTA
>OZ012687.1:1924001-2029001 GCA_963942565.1 Maea johnstoni | reverse complement strand
CTACTTAAAAGGAAATACACTTTTAACCTACAGATTATAAAAGTCCAGTTTAATGAGTATCCGCTGGGCAGTGGGGAGCGTGAGTTCCAGTAGCCCCCTTTCCTCTCAGTGTGTAGCCGTATGCCATGCACACCCCTTCACAGGCGCCAGGATGTATATATAGGCCAGTTGTAGACATGGCATGGCTGCGCCCTACAAGACTAGTACAAATCTACCAGTCATGTCATGGAAATAAAACATATTTGACGTTGACATTTCTGCTTAATTACACAATAAAGGGGGATTGTAATTGTAATTGTAAGTTTGTTGACTACAAATCGTTGCAAAATCATACATATTACAATATATGAGGGTAATAAACAAAATAGGCAAAATATAAGAAAGGAAAATGATAGATATTTGGATTATGAGACTACGATTGCAGTCTCTGCCCGGTTTATGCTGGTATAAAGTGCAATCGCAATTTCTCCCGGTTGAGACCCTGATCCACTTTGTTACTACTAAAATGTTTCAATGGGCAGCTCCGCAGCTGAGGATTTGTAAAACACTAAAGGTATTCATTTAAGCCATGCATATATGCTGGGAGTAGTATCCATCTCTCTGATATATGGAGCATATACTTGGTCTTTCAACTTTTAACGAAACTTATTAACCTTGGTATAATTTGAAAAATATTTGAAGAGGGGTCGTAAAACCCAGCAGGATCAACCACTTTCAGTAAAATAGTTCTTAAAATATTCACATATATAAACATTGGTATCATGAGGAACTGGTTTTAATCCATAGATCTGGTGGATATAAATAGTGCAAAATCCCCAAATGTCAATGAGGACGACCCTAAAATGATGCCCGAAATCACTATTGTGCGAGCCTTGAGAGCTGCATCCGAGTGGCCAGTCTGGACCTCAGACTGGTCTTATAATGTCTGTAACTGCGAGGGTTCAGGTATAAACAGCAGATACTGCAGTAACAAAGTGGGACTGAAATGCTTTTAAAAGTGCCATACATCACACGAATGGTATGTAATAGTAAACAAATATATGTAGGTGTGGCAATAAAGGTGTCAATCCTTAGCCCATTAATGCTCACAGCAGCCCAAAACAGCCAGACAATTTCGGTGACATCTTTCAGCCAAAACAATATAAAGGCGAAATACAACTATTGTTAATTTGTAGTGAAAGTTGTTTCAAAGTGTAATCCTAGTAATCCATAGTAGACAATTGTTGATATTGTAATTCTAGTAGTATCGGTGATCCTACCTGTAGAGACTGCGACAGCAGTTTCTGCCAACATAAACATGGGAGAGACTGGATCGCAGCTCCTACCGGTAGAGACTGCGATCGCAGTTTCACTGAATCCTACTAGATGGCAGTTCATACCAGGACATTTATATGCATAGTATATATATATATATATATATATATATATATATATATATATATATATATATATATATATATATATATATATATATATATATATATATATATATATATATATATATATATATATATATATATATATATATATATATATATATATATATACATATATATATATATACATATATATATATATATATATATATATATATATATATATATATATATATATATATATATATATATATATATATATATATATATATTATATATATATATATATATATATATATATATATATATATATATATATATATATATATATATATATATATATATATATATATATTTATATATATATATATATATATATATATATATATATATATATATATATATATTAATATATATATATATATATATATATATATATATATATATATTATATATATATATATATATATATATATATATATATATATATATATATATATATATATATATATATATATATATATATATATATATATATATGTGTGTGTGTGTGTGTGTATATATACATACATACATACATACATACATACATACATAAATACTTACATACATACTTACATACATACATACATACTTACATACATACATATATATATATATATATATATATATATATATATATATATATATATATATATATGTGTGTGTGTGTGTGTGTGTATATATACATACATACATGCATACATACATACATACATAAATACTTACATACATACTTACATACATACATACATACTTACATACATACATACATATATATATATATATATATATATATATATATATATATATATATATATATATATATATATATATATATATATATATATATATATATATATATATATATATTATTTGATTATTTGCGTGAGGGTTACGACTGTTTCGACATCAGACAGGCGTATTTGTTTTGTCCACAATGTGGTCTGATTTTATCGCACGCTTATTGTTGTTTTGTTGAAATATTGTCTGCATTTTCGAACGTCTAAATGTGTATTTATAAGCAGAACAGTAAATGAATATCTATTCATAATCTGTATACAGTAACGACACATAATTCCAGTACTAAGCGTGAAGACATTAAATTCCTGTAGTAAACGTGGGGAAACCTGGTATTTCACCCGCCCAGATGCCTGATTGCCATCCCTGTGTTGGGCACATATGAGCCAACACGCTTGTGGCCCCACATCTAGGGATAACTTCGACACTCATATGAATGAGCGTGCCTACATGTACCTAGACCGCGCAGCTGAACTTGTCCCTGCAGCAGCTCTACCGCAAAGGGGGGGGGGGGGGGGGGGGGTTCCGATGTTTGTGCCGTGTGCAAAAATATTGCATACATCGATCATCGGGGATCAATTTGCCCACAGTGTAGCAGACGACCTAAACATATACTACGAGCAGTTTCCTTGTGTGGGAACGCCCACATTTCAATCTTATATTGACAGAATAAGTCTCGAAAAAAGACCAATGACAGTTGGTGCTTTTTACGAGGCCACGGTCGAGCTGAAGGGCTTTCATTGAAGAAATTCTTTTGCACACGGCACAAGCATCGGAAACCCCCTGGCTCTACCGTTTGCTGGCAGGTAAATGAAGACTGGTTCTGAAATTAAATATTGTTACTGTGCACGTCACCCCAGTTGTTACACAAAGGAAAACACACGCTTTGATTTATTAGTTCTTTTTATTTCGAATTCAAGGCTAACATGAAAAGATTTCTCTGATAATATTAATCCTGATATCTTGTAAACTGTCGAATGTTCCTCCCCTTCAGCGAATTGACCATATCACAGATCAACTTTGCTCAATTATAACATCTGAAATGTAAATCACAGCAGTATTGTGAGTTTCTACAAATAACCAAATGAGGTTTTCTTGAAATATGTAATCAAAATCCTTCTCTCGATTTGTTGAATTAATTGTGGAGATTTATCCGATACATGGTAATGTCGCAGTTTATCAACCTACAAGTATTAGCTTCAAGGTAGCTAATGTAGTTAATTTCGTTGGCTCTGTTTTCCCTCGAACCTGCTTTTATTTGACGTTTCAATCTAGACACAGTAAGAGTTGCTTGAAAGTTATCCTGATGGGGAACACGTTACATATCCCAAAAGTAGCTCCATATTAAGGCGTGAGTTATTTTTATTTTCCCGTTTAAGTTCTACACCCATTTCTGTGGGATGTTTTGTGGAAAATAAAAAAGTACTATTTTCAAATTTCAAATACCATAACATTTGAACAAAGTCAAAATTCAACAAATGTGACACTCTTCTCTCAGAAATGCTCGTATCGTTACTATAGCTATGTCGAATATCAAGGAAATATGTTTACTTTTGATACTCAAAATGCACGTTTGAAGCGGCTATGTTTTGGTTAAATTCGTAATAGAGAAAGAGGCCAAACAACAAACGTATATTTTGCGTGTGTACAAGCTCACGGGAGCACCTGAAATAGTTACACTGTCCAGTGATGACATAGAGAGAAAAGTTGATCTGATGAAAAAGAAAAGGGTGTTTGCAGAAAAGGGTGTATGCTTAAACATATGTACAAATCTCAAAATGACCCCATATTCACAAATTATCTGAGAGAACAATGTATTGTTACACATATCCAAAACTGATGGCTACGTGATAGATAGACCCCAAGGAAGCTGTGGTGTATGGGATATACCCAAGGTGTTACGAGGCGGAGCCGAGTAACCCCAAGGGTATCCCATACACCACAGCTTCCGAGGAGTCTATGTGGCTTGTACCACAGTTGACTGCCTTCCACCAATCACAGGCCGAGAAAAGTATACCCGTGGGTAACACGTTAGAGAACAAAGGCTTGAAAAGTGTGGGTTATGTAATAGAAAGAACACGAGGGGCCGTGGGTTATAGGGGAAAACCCAAGTTTCCGCACGAGTGCGCAGCACGATTGGGGAACCGAGGGTGGTCCCCCATAAACCACAGGTCCCAAGTAGTTCTTTCTGACTTGTAGCATGGCCAGCTTCCTTCAGGCAATCTCAGGCCAAGAGAAAGGTAGGCTCCAGAACACAGGAAGTACAGGAAAGAAATAGTGAAGGATAAGGGATGGGAAGGCATGCAGATTCCTCTCGATTATCTGACGTTAATAGGACACATAGTTTAGCGCTCTGGCAATGGAGAAGGTAGGATATTCGGGTGAGCAGTGTGTGGGGGTACACATCATACCTCATGGTAGATTCATGTTAAGATGTCTTTATTTCGGCTATTGTAAATATCCAACAGAATACCCTGCTCTACGGCCTTCTCCGTAGTGTCTTATCACATCAGAGACGCACAGATTTAAAATGATGTTGATTTTCAGTGCAGAATATATATTATTTCGGCTATTGTAAATATCCAACAGAATACCCTGCTCTACGGCCTTCCCTGTAGTGTCTTATCACATCAGAGACGCACAGATTTAAAATGATGTTGATTTTCAGTGCAGAGTAATGGTCTCTCTCTCTCTCTCTCTCTCTCTCTCTCTCTCTCTCTCTCTCTCTCTCTCATATATATATATATATATATATATACACTGCACGAAAAATGGAATTTACTTTAAAATTAAACCTAAGTTTACTTGGGGTTTAAAATATACTTTGTCTTTACTGTTAAATAAATACCAAGTTTACTTACTAAAGTAAACCTCAAATTTAATTGAGTTTATCATGCATTTATTGTTAAGTAAATGTTAATATATACTCATTCATTAAACCTGAAGTAAACCTGAAATTTAATTGAATTTACTTTTAAAGGTAAACCTATGTTTACATGGGGTTTAAAATTTTCTTTGTCTTTACTGTTAAATAAATACCAAGTTTACTTACTAAAGTAAACCTCATATTCAATTGAGTTTATCATGTATTTACTTTTGTGTAAATGTTAATATAAACTAATTCATTTACACGGAAGTAAACCTCAAATTTAATGGAATTTACTTTAAAAGTAAACTTTAAAAGTAAACCTAAGTTTACATGGGGTTTAACATTTACTTTGTCTTTACTGTTAAATAAATACCAAGTTTACTTACTAAAGTAAACTTCCTATTTATTTGAGTTTTTCCTGCATTTATTTTTGTGTAGATGTTAATATAAACTCATTCATTAAACCTGAAGTAAACCTTAAATTTAATGTAAACTCATTCATTAAACCTGAAGTAAACAAAAAGCTTATTGAAGATTAGAATGTGTTTATTATTGTGTAAATGTGAATGTACGCTCATTAATCAAACCCTAAGTATAGTTCATAATATGTTCCAATGTGTTCAGTAGTAGAAGTAGATCAGGATCCTCCATGCCCTCTGCCATGTTTACAAGTAGCCTAAGGGCCCCAGGTTTACAATATCTCGGACAATTGTAATCAAGGTGTCCTTAGGCAGGGGACATTGAGCTCTTGAATATATCTTTTTTTTAATTTTGAAGGTAGAGTTACTCATTAAGCTGACAGACAATATACACCTTGAATGTTACTGTAAGTGCAAGAAACTTAACAAGCAATTTTATACAAGCCAAATTTTTGGAACTAAAATTGAGATTATTCTGAATTGAATGTGTTGTATCATTTCAAGTAATTTTTGGGGTAGAGTAGCTTTTATGTACAGAGATGAGTACAGCACTTCTATCGAAATGCATGGTGAGTTGTAGTTGTTGCTGCTACTGGGAACTGGAATCTCAATATGAGTCCTCATGTCTGTACATGCAGAATATGTGCAGGTCTGATTGTCAGACCAAATACTATGTATGTCGCCACATGTGCTTCGTGATCACTCCTATTCCTACACAGGTGGCCACTCTTATCCTCAATTACTTTACTATTGTGTACTGAGATAGATAGCATCCTGTTGTAGTTACATAATATACTTCAGGTCCTGTGACTCATTTGTTTATTGTAGAGTATGAATCCAACTTTTGCAAGTCCACTTGTATTCACAAAATATAAATGCATGTTCTAGTTGACTTGAAAAAAATCATTACCATTTACCATACAATTAAGTTGTGAAGGGTAGATTGTTGTTGCTATCACAGTTATTCAGATTGTTAAAATGCATATACTAGTATATTGTATCAGGGAGCTTTTATGGAAGCTCCCTGATTGTATTAAGCAATGAGATGTGGTCTATCTTTAAAATTTAAAGAATATCGTCATGCATGTATTTCTTATTTTAACAAGGGCAAAAGAAGACAGAATTCGTCATCCAGTAACTTTCTTAAAACTAAACAAAAAACATACCCAGCTGAGCTCGTTTTCTTGGTAGATTGAGGCACAAATATATTCAACAGAGATCTAAATACTGACTTTCCTCTACTCAAATCTACTGGTTTCAGCATCCGTACTGGAACACTAAGTCCAAATAAACTGCAGACACCCAGATTTAAATTGATAATTGATTTTACTTAATAAACTAACTATTTTTCCGACGAGAGAATTTCCTTCAAACTTTCCAATATTACACTGACAAACTTGAACTTTTGAAAAATTTAAAAAAAAAATACCCCAATTGGGCTCATTTTCTTGGTAGATTGAGACGCAAATATATTCAACACAGATCTTAATACTGACTTCCCCCCACTCAAAACTAGTGGTTTCCACATCCATACTAGAATACTCCGTCCAAATAAACTGCAGACCCCCAGATTTTAATGAGTTCCCTTGATAGAATAACTATTTTTCCGACGAGAGAACTTCCTTCAAACTTTCCAATATTACACTGACAAACTTGAACTTTCGAAAATTAAAAAAAAAGACACCCCCAATTCAGCTTGTTTTCTCAGTAGATTGAGACACAAATGTATTCAACACAGATTATAGTACTGACTTTCCCCCCACTCAAATCTACTGGTTTCAGCACCCATACTGGAATACTAAGTCCAAATATACTGCAGAACCCCAGATTTGATTGAGTTCCCTTGATAGAATAACTATTTTTCCGACAAGGGAATTTCCTTCAAACTTTCCCATATTACACTGACAAACTTGAACTTACGAAATTTAAAAAAAAAGATACCCCAATTGAGCTTGTTTTCTCGTCAGATTGAGACACAAATCTGTTCAACACAGATCTTAATACTGACTTTCCCCCACTAAAATCTACTGGTTTCAGCACCCGAACTGGAATACTCAGTCCAAATAAACTGCAGAACCCCAGATTTGATTGAGTTCCCAAAATAGAATAACTATTTTTCCGACGAGAGAATTTCCTTCAAACTTTCCAATATAACACTGACAAACTTGAACTTTTGAAATATTAAAAAAAAAGATACCCCAATTGAGCTCGTTTTCTCGGTAGATTGAGACACAAATATTTTCAACACAGATCTTAATACTGACTTCCCCCACTCAAAACTACTGGTTTCCGCATCCGTACTAGAATACTCAATCAAAATATACTGCAGAACCCCAGATTTGATTGAGTTCCCTTGATAGAATAACTATTTTTCCGACGAGAGAATTTCCTTCAAACTTTCCCATATTACACTGACAAACTTGAACTTTAGAAAATTAAAAAAAAAGATACCCCAATTGAGCTCGTTTTCTCAGTAGATTGAGAAACAAATATTTTCAACACAGCTCTTAATCCTGACTTCCCCCCACTCAAAACTACTGGTTTCCGCATCCGTACTAGAATACTCAATCCAAATATACTGCAGAACCCCAGATTTGATTGAGTTCCCTTGATAGAATAACTATTTTTCCGACGAGAGAATTTCCTTCAAACTTTCCCATATTACACTGACAAACTTGAACTTTAGAAAATTAAAAAAAAAAGATACCCCAATTGAGCTCGATTTCTTGGTAGATTGAGACACAAATATATTCAACACAGATCTTATACTGACTTTCCCCAACTTAAAACTACTGGTTTCCGCATCCGTACTAGAATACTCAGTCCAAATAAACTGCAGACCCCAAGATTTTAATGACTTCCCTTGATAGAATAACTATTTTTCCGACAAGGGAATTTCCTTCAAACTTTCCCATATTACACTGACAAACTTGAACTTACGAAATTTAAAAAAAAAGATACCCCAATTGAGCTTGTTTTTTCGTCAGATTGAGACACAAATCTGTTCAACACAGATCTTAATACTGACTTTCCCCCACTAAAATCTACTGGTTTCAGCACCAGAACTGGAATACTCAGTCCAAATAAACTGCAGAACCCCAGATTTGATTGAGTTCCCAAAATAGAATAACTATTTTTCCGACGAGAGAATTTCCTTCAAACTTTCCAATATAACACTGACAAACTTGAACTTTTGAGATATTAAAAAAAAAGATACCCCAATTGACCTCGTTTTCTCGGTAGATTGAGACACAAATATTTTCAACACAGATCTTAATACTGACTTCCCCCACTCAAAACTACTGGTTTCCGCATCCGTACTAGAATACTCAATCAAAATATACTGCAGAACCCCAGATTTGATTGAGTTCCCTTGATAGAATAACTATTTTTCCGACGAGAGAATTTCCTTCAAACTTTCCCATATTACAATGACAAATTTGAACTTTAGAAAATTAAAAAAAAAAGATACCCCAATTGAGCTCGTTTTTTCAGTAGATTGAGAAACAAATATTTTCAACACAGCTCTTAATCCTGACTTCCCCCCACTCAAAACTACTGGTTTCCGCATCCGTACTAGAATACTCAATCCAAATATACTGCAGAACCCCAGATTTGATTGAGTTCCCTTGATAGAATAACTATTATTACGACGAGAGAATTTCCTTCAAACTTTCCCATATTACACTGACAAACTTGAACTTTAGAAAATTAAAAAAAAAGATACCCCAATTGAGCTCGATTTCTTGGTAGATTGAGACACAAATATATTCAACACAGATCTTATACTGACTTTCCCCAACTTAAAACTACTGGTTTCCGCATCCGTACTAGAATACTCAGTCCAAATAAACTGCAGACCCCAAGATTTTAATGACTTCCCTTGATAGAATAACTATTTTTCCGACGAGAGAATTTCCTTTAAACTTTCTAATATTACACTGGCATACCTGAACATTCAAAAAATTTAAAAAAAATATACCCCAATTGAGCTTGTTTTCTCAGTAGATTAAGACACAAATATATTGAACACAGATCTTAGTACTGACTTTCCCCCACTCAAATCTACTGGTTTCAGCACCCATACTGGAATACTAAGTCCAAATATACTGCAGAACCCCAGATTTGATTGAGTTCCCTTGATAGAATAACTATTTTTCCGACAAGAGAATTTCCTTCAAACTTTCCCATATTACACTGACAAAATTTGAACTTTCGAAAATTAAAAAAAAGATACCACAATTGAGCTCTTTTTCTCAGTAGATTGAGACACAAATATATTCAACACAGATCTTAATACTGACTTTCCCCCACTAAAATCTACTGGTTTCAGCACCTGTACTGGAATACTCCGTCCAAATAAACTGCAGAACCCCAGATTTGATTGAGTTCCCAAAACAGAATAACTATTTTTCCGATGAGAGAATTTCCTTCAAGCCTTCCAATATTACACTGACAAACTTGAACTTTTGAAATATTAAAAAAAAAGATACCCCAATTGAGCTCGTTTTCTCAGTAGATTGAGACACAAATATTTTCAACACAGATCTTAATACTGACTTCCCCCCACTCAAAACTACTGGTTTCCGCATCCGTACTAGAATACTCAATCCAAATATACTGCAGAACCCCAGATTTGATTAAGTTCCCTTGATAGAATAACTATTTTTCCGACAAGGGAATTTCCTTCAAACTTTCCCATATTACACTGACAAACTTGAACTTTAGAAAATTTAAAAAAAAAGATACCCCAATTGAGCTCGTTTTTTCAGTAGATTGAGAAACAAATATTTTCAACACAGCTCTTAATCCTGACTTCCCCCCACTCAAAACTACTGGTTTCCGCATCCGTACTAGAATACTCAATCCAAATATACTGCAGAACCCCAGATTTGATTGAGTTCCCTTGATAGAATAACTATTATTACGACGAGAGAATTTCCTTCAAACTTTCCCATATTACACTGACAAACTTGAACTTTAGAAAATTAAAAAAAAAAGATACCCCAATTGAGCTCGATTTCTTGGTAGATTGAGACACAAATATATTCAACACAGATCTTATACTGACTTTCCCCAACTTAAAACTACTGGTTTCCGCATCCGTACTAGAATACTCAGTCCAAATAAACTGCAGACCCCAAGATTTTAATGACTTCCCTTGATAGAATAACTATTTTTCCGACGGGAGAATTTCCTTTAAACTTTCTAATATTACACTGGCATACCTGAACATTCAAAAAATTTAAAAAAAATATACCCCAATTGAGCTTGTTTTCTCAGTAGATTAAGACACAAATATATTAAACACGGATCTTAGTACTGACTTTCCCCCACTCAAATCTACTGGTTTCAGCACCCATACTGGAATACTAAGTCCAAATATACTGCAGAACCCCAGATTTGATTGAGTTCCCTTGATAGAATAACTATTTTTCCGACAAGAGAATTTCCTTCAAACTTTCCCATATTACACTGACAAAATTTGAACTTTCGAAAATTAAAAAAAAAGATACCACAATTGAGCTCTTTTTCTCAGTAGATTGAGACACAAATATATTCAACACAGATCTTAATACTGACTTTCCCCCACTAAAATCTACTGGTTTCAGCACCTGTACTGGAATACTCCGTCCAAATAAACTGCAGAACCCCAGATTTGATTGAGTTCCCAAAACAGAATAACTATTTTTCCGATGAGAGAATTTCCTTCAAGCCTTCCAATATTACACTGACAAACTTGAACTTTTGAAATATTAAAAAAAAAGATACCCCAATTGAGCTCGTTTTCTCAGTAGATTGAGACACAAATATTTTCAACACAGATCTTAATACTGACTTCCCCCCACTCAAAACTACTGGTTTCCGCATCCGTACTAGAATACTCAATCCAAATATACTGCAGAACCCCAGATTTGATTAAGTTCCCTTGATAGAATAACTATTTTTCCGACAAGGGAATTTCCTTCAAACTTTCCCATATTACACTGACAAACTTGAACTTTAGAAAATTAAAAAAAAAAGATACCCCAATTGAGCTTGTTTTCTCAGAAGATTGAGACACAAATATTTTCAACACAGATCTTAATACTGACTTCCCCCACTCAAAACTACTGGTTTCCGCATCCGTACTAGAATACTCAATCAAAATATACTGCAGAACCCCAGATTTGATTGAGTTCCCTTGATAGAATAACTATTTTTCCGACGAGAGAATTTCCTTCAAACTTTCCCATATTACAATGACAAACTTGAACTTTAGAAAATTAAAAAAAAAAGATACCCCAATTGAGCTCGTTTTTTCAGTAGATTGAGAAACAAATATTTTCAACACAGCTCTTAATCCTGACTTCCCCCCACTCAAAACTACTGGTTTCCGCATCCGTACTAGAATACTCAATCCAAATATACTGCAGAACCCCAGATTTGATTGAGTTCCCTTGATAGAATAACTATTATTACGACGAGAGAATTTCCTTCAAACTTTCCCATATTACACTGACAAACTTGAACTTTAGAAAATTAAAAAAAAAAGATACCCCAATTGAGCTCGATTTCTTGGTAGATTGAGACACAAATATATTCAACACAGATCTTATACTGACTTTCCCCAACTTAAAACTACTGGTTTCCGCATCCGTACTAGAATACTCAGTCCAAATAAACTGCAGACCCCAAGATTTTAATGACTTCCCTTGATAGAATAACTATTTTTCCGACGAGAGAATTTCCTTTAAACTTTCTAATATTACACTGGCATACCTGAACATTCAAAAAATTTAAAAAAAATATACCCCAATTGAGCTTGTTTTCTCAGTAGATTAAGACACAAATATATTGAACACAGATCTTAGTACTGACTTTCCCCCACTCAAATCTACTGGTTTCAGCACCCATACTGGAATACTAAGTCCAAATATACTGCAGAACCCCAGATTTGATTGAGTTCCCTTGATAGAATAACTATTTTTCCGACAAGAGAATTTCCTTCAAACTTTCCCATATTACACTGACAAAATTTGAACTTTCGAAAATTAAAAAAAAAGATACCACAATTGAGCTCTTTTTCTCAGTAGATTGAGACACAAATATATTCAACACAGATCTTAATACTGACTTTCCCCCACTAAAATCTACTGGTTTCAGCACCTGTACTGGAATACTCCGTCCAAATAAACTGCAGAACCCCAGATTTGATTGAGTTCCCAAAACAGAATAACTATTTTTCCGATGAGAGAATTTCCTTCAAGCCTTCCAATATTACACTGACAAACTTGAACTTTTGAAATATTAAAAAAAAAGATACCCCAATTGAGCTCGTTTTCTCAGTAGATTGAGACACAAATATTTTCAACACAGATCTTAATACTGACTTCCCCCCACTCAAAACTACTGGTTTCCGCATCCGTACTAGAATACTCAATCCAAATATACTGCAGAACCCCAGATTTGATTAAGTTCCCTTGATAGAATAACTATTTTTCCGACAAGGGAATTTCCTTCAAACTTTCCCATATTACACTGACAAACTTGAACTTTAGAAAATTTAAAAAAAAAGATACCCCAATTGAGCTTGTTTTCTCAGAAGATTGAGACACAAATATATTCAACACAGATCTTAATACTGACTTTCCCCCACTAAAATCTACTGGTTTCAGCACCCGTACTGGAATACTCAGTCCAAATAAACTGCAGAACCCCAGATTTGATTGAATTCCCAAAATAGAATAACTATTTTCCGATGAGAGAATTTCCTTCAAACTTTCCAATATTACACTGACAAACTTGGACTTTTGAAATATTAAAAAAAAAGATACCCCAATTGAGCTTGTTTTCTCAGTAGATTGAGACACAAATATTTTCAACACAGATCTTAATCCTGACTTCCCCCCACTCAAAACTACTGGTTTCCGCATCCGTACTAGAATACTCAATCCAAATATACTGCAGAACCCCAGATTTGATTGAGTTCCCTTGATAGAATAACTATTTTTCCGACGAGAGAATTTCCTTCAAACTTTCCCATATTACACTGGCATACCTGAACATTCGAAAAATTAAAAAGAAATATTCCCCAATTGAGCTTGTTTTCTCAGTAGATTGAGACACAAATATTTTCAACACAGATCTTAATCCTGACTTCCCCCCACTCAAAACTACTGGTTTCCGCATCCGTACTAGAATACTCAATCCAAATATACTGCAGAACCCCAGATTTGATTGAGTTCCCTTGATAGAATAACTATTTTTCCGACGAGAGAATTTCCTTCAAACTTTCTAATATTACACTGGCATACCTGAACATTCGAAAAATTAAAAAGAAATATTCCCCAATTGAGCTTGTTTTCTCAGTAGATTTAGACACAAATATATTGAACACAGATCTTAGTTCAGACTTTCCCCCACTCAAAACTACTGGTTTCAGCACCCATACTGGAATACTAAGTCCAAATATACTGCAGAACCCCAGATTTGATTGAGTTCCCTTGATAGAATAACTATTTTTTCGACAAGAGAATTTCCTTCAAACTTTCCCATATTACACTGACAAAATTTGAACTTTCGAAAATTAAAAAAAAAGATACCCCAACTGAGCTTGTTTTCTCAGAAGATTGAGACACAAATATATTCAACACAGATCTTAATACTGACTTTCCCCCACTAAAATCTACTGGTTTCAGCACCCGTACTGGAATACTCCGTCCAAATAAACTGCAGAACCCCAGATTTGATTGAGTTCCCTTGATAGAATAACTATTTTTCCAATGAGAGAATTTCCTTCAAACTTTCCCATATTACACTGACAAACTTGAACTTTAGAAAATTTAAATAAAACGATACCCCAATTGAGCTCGATTTCTTGGTAGATTGAGACACAAATATATTCAACACAGATCTTATACTGACTTCCCCCAACTCAAAACTACTGGTTTCCGCATCCGTACTAGAATACTCAGTCCAAATAAACTGCAGACCCCAAAATTTTAATGACTTCCCTTGATAGAATAACTATTTTTCCGACGAGAGAATTTCCTTCAAACTTTCTAATATTACACTGGCATACCTGAACATTCGAAAATTAAAAAAAATATATACCCCAATTAAGCTTGTTTTCTTAGTAGATTGAGACACAAATATATTGAAGACAGATCTTAGTACTGACTTCCCCCACTAAAATCTACTGGTGTCAGCACCCATACTGGAATACTAAGTCCAAATATACTGCAGAACCCCAGATTTGATTGAGTTCCCTTGATAGAATAACTATTTTCCGACGAGAGAATTTCCTTCAAACTTTCCCATATTTCACTGACAAAATTTGAACTTTCGATAATTAAAAATAAAAGATACCCCAATTGAGCTCGTTTTCTCAGTAGATTGAGACACAAATATGTTCAACACAGATCTTAATACTGACTTCCCCCCACTCAAAACTACTGGTTTCCGCATCTGTACTAGAATACTCAATCCAAATATACTGCAGAACCCCAGATTTGATTGAGTTCCCTTGATAGAATAACTATTTTTCCGACGAGAGAATTTCCTTCAAACTTTCCCATATTACACTGACAAACTTGAACTTTAGAAAATTTAAAAAAAAAGATACCCCAATTGAGCTCCTTTTCTTGGTAGATTGAGACAAAAATATGTTCAACACAGATCTTAATACAGACTTTCCCCCACTTCTACTGGTTTCAGCACCCGTGCACTGTACTGATACTAACATTTGACTGAGTACTCTTGAGAGAATTTCTTTCAAACATTTCTATACTACATCAACACACTTGAACTTTCTAAAAGTTAAAAGAAAGGATTCCCCAACTGAGCTTGTTTTCTCGGTAAATTGAGACACAAACATATTTTACACACATCTTAATACTTATTGAGACAAATGGATTTAACCAACATTTTAAATCTTGCTTGCCTTGAATCAGTTTAATTTCAACAAAGAACAGTTCAGATTTATACAGTCAATTTTGTTGTGCACATGAGTCTGGAATTCATACACATATCTTTATTGATAAACCTAAATCTGGTCTGGAAAATTATTTTCAATTGAGTTAATTTCTAGGACCTGGCGATGGACGTGGACACTCCTCTGCATTCTAGCCATCTTTTCAGCTAGACTTCTCTGTTAGTCCTTCTAGATCTAGACACCTAGAAGCCTAGCCTGGTTCTCAGGCTGAGGTAGATACTCCAAACATGTGTCCCCAATTATCCTTAAACTTCCTGTATCTCGGTACGAGTGGGGTCAAGATGCCATTAAGCTTCATTCACCATTGACTGAAGATAACAATGTTTATCTGCATGTGTGAATAAGCCTTGTTTATAGCATATTTGGGGCTTGAATAACTGCCTCACTATACACTGCTTAGAGTGATTTTCTGAGTTACAGGACATTCTGTGGTCTGTACCACAAGGATCAGTGTTAGGAACATTGATGTTTCTGATCTACCACCTACCTCTCGGGAAACTCATCACAAATCATGGTTTAGAGCTTCACATATATGCAGATGACACACAGCTTTATCTGTCAATAAAACCCATCACTCAACAAGGAGTTGCTAGGCTGGAAGGCTGCCTCACTGACATATATACATGGATGTCACAGAACAAGCTGAAACTGAATGCAGACAAAACGGAAGTCTTAGTGCTGTGCACCCCTAAGCAGCAAACCAAAATATCTGTGCCTACCATTTCCGTAAATGGTGTGATTGTCAAGATTCTCGATATACATATCTGACATCTAGGCTCTGTTTTCGATACAGGGATGAATATGGCAGCACATGTGTCAAAGGCTGTCAAATCTGCAAACTATCACCTTTGAAACATCAGAAGGATCAGAAAATACTTGACTGCAGAATCAAGTAAGAGTGCAGTCTTACCCCTTGTAAATTAAAATTTAGACTACTGCAATGGACTTCTCTGTGGAATACCTGAAGAGCTTATATGTAAGCTCCAGAGAGTACAAAATAACGCTGCCAGGGTGATCACTCTCACAGAGAAACATGACCATATAACACCAATACTAAAGGAACAGCACTGGCTACCAGTCAGAAAGAGAATTGAATTCAAGATTCTGCTACTGGCATACAAGTGTCTGCATGGAACTGCACCTTCTTTTCTGAGGGAATTGCTGAGAGAGTATGTCACACCACGGACACTGAGATCAACGTCCAAGAACTTACTCTGCAAGCCGAATACCAACATGAAACCCTATGGTGACAAATTGTTTAGTGCCTGTGCCCCAAATCTATGAAATCAGCTCCCAAATAATATTCGGGCAGCTTGGAGTGTGGCAAATTTCAAACGACAACTGAAAACATATTTGTTCAAAGATGTATATATCATTTAACTATGTGGATATCAACATCTATCCTTTGACAATGGAATGGAATGCGCCTTTGGGCATGTTTATATGGAAAGGGCGCAATATGAAATGACAATATTATTATGATTATTATTATTATTATTATTAATATTATAATTATTATTATTGACAGTGGACTGCCTACATGGCACAGGAAGGTGATGTCGTTTTGTGTGACATTACAAACCTGAATTATATATACAGGCAATTGAGTATAGTATACCCTAGGACACTTTTGGACCGAAGATTTATTATTTTTGTAATGTAAGTGAAAGACACTGCCAATCTTATTTCTATCAAATATACATCTAACTGATCCAGGAGAAAATAAAATACTGAAATATATATACAATTGTATGTTGTTTGATGACCGAAGTATAGCATTGCTTCCTTGCAAAGTAAACTGTGATTAAACGTAATGTTAACTCCTAGTTTATCTACAGTTTATTGACAGTAATACCTAGATAAACATGGCGACTGATTGCTTTTTTACAGTTTATTTAGCAGGTAAGCAGTTAACTGTAGCCTTATTGACAAGTAAACCCTCAAACCTATTTTAGTTTATTGACAAGAAAATGCAAATAAACATGAACTTTATTCACAGTTTATTTTGAAATTAAACTGTTAACTGAAACATCAACGACAGGTATATCCCAAGTTTATTACTTGTTTATTGACAAGAATATCTAAATAAACATGATGTTTATTCGTAGTTTACTTTGCTAATAAACTTTTAACTGAAGTATATGCATGCATCATTGAAACGTAAACCTCAAGTATATTTCTAGTTTATTAACAAGAATATGTAAAATAAACTTGATGTTCATTAGTTTATTCACAGTTTATTTTGACAGTAAATTGCTAACTAAAGCCTCATTCACAGGTATATGCAAGTAAACATAATGTTTATCTATAGTTTATTTTGCACATAAACCAAAGATTCCATGTTTACTAAGCCGAGTTTACATGATGTTTAATATAGTTTATTTTTTCAGTTTATTTTAAACATGAAGTTTAATCTGTGCAATAAACATAAAGTAAATCTTGCTCTTTACACGCCACGTAAACTATATGTAAACATAAAGTAAACTTCAAGTTTACTTTATGTTTACTAGAAGGTAAATGAAAATAAACATGAAGTTTAATAATGTTTAAGTATAGTTTACTTTACAAATAAACTCAACTTTTCGTGCAGTGATATATATATATATATATATATATACATATATATATATATATATATATATATATATATATATATATATATATATATATATATATATATACATACATAAATATAAATATATATATATACATATATATATATATATATATATATATATATATATATATATATATATATATATACTAGAACCATGAAATTTCTTATAATGGCAAAAATATCAGAGCGCTTGCCTCTCTCTCTCTCTCTCTCTCTCTTGTCCCCTCTCCCTGCGCCCTCCCTCTTACTCTCTCTACCCCCTCTCCCTCTCTTTTGCACCCCTCTCTCCCTCTTTTGCCCCCTCTCTCTGCCTGACTATCTCTCTTTTGCCCTCTCTCTCTCTCTCTCTCTCTCTCTCTCTCTCTCTCTCTCTCTCTCTCTCTCTCTCTCTCTCTCTGCGCCCTCTTTTTCTCTTTCTCTCTGCCAACTGGCTTGATATTTATAGTCTCAGGTGCGACCTCCCGGGGTGGTACAGTTGGCCTTTGTGCAAGTGGTCAGCTGTGCGGCTTTAAAGATCAGCATCAAAAGCACCTTTTTGTCTAATTTTTAATAAACTTCTTTACGATAACAACCATGTAGACACACTCGTGAACCAAAACGACCAACTTAGAATTAGGGAAACATGTGTGGCAACGGAGATTACCCGTTGCAAAGGATAGCACCAAGATATTCCTGCGATAACACACTTAAGGCTACCTACCATATGTTTCAATAATTCAAGTGATTGGCTAACTGATATGCTATTGATAAATAAGATATCGAAATGTTGTTGTAATGTTGCTGTAATGAAAAGATAAGGGACGGTGTCCGTTTATCATATCACTCATGACTAATACTAATCATTTCTACTCAAAACTATTTTCGTTTTGTAATATCCATATTTTCAAAATTAAAGTATGACATAGCGTATGTCATATATATACATATATATACATATATATATATATATATATATATATATATATATATATATATATATATATATATATATATATATATATATATATATATATATATATTCATTCTACCCATAAATTGTTTTCAAATGATCCTTTTATGTAGATATCCCCCCCCCCCCCAAAAAAAAGAATCGCGCTGCTATGTTAAGATTGTTAAGGAAAAACTATTTCAATAATTGTTGAAGGAAGAAATATTCCAAAGGATGCAAACTGTTTTGACTTCATAATAGATACATGTACGCACTCTATGCATGCCCAAAGTGCTGTATGGGCATGGGGTACTTCTATGTATTTAGACATTAAGTTCCATCAGTATGTAACTTATGTACTGGCTGGCTGTCTGGAAAATATTTTTTGGAACTACAGAAAATCAGGATTTTTCGTACGCTCAAATTGTTATCCATGTGCCACCGTAATTCGCTGAATTGTCTGTTGTGTCAATACTCTCTGTCTAAGCGCACTACCTTTGTTTGTGCATTACCCCCAAGGGATGTGTTCCGACGCTCTCAGCGCCCATGCAGGCATTGTCCAGGGTCTCTATGCTGCCTAAACCCTTTCGGTACATGCCTTGAGTTCCTTTTGAACATCCGGGCAGACCACTCTACTACTGTGTGCGTACTTCAGCAACCGTACAACCAACAAAGTCCATGCAGTGCGACCCCACTGTGGAAGCAGAGGTTTGATATCGGTAGTACCATCTAACGCCGGGTGGTCATACCAAACCAGGCCCTCAAGTGAGGATGAGAAATAAGCATCAAAGGCACAGTTTTGCTAATCTTTCTGAAATTAGTTTACGTTAAGAACCATCTAGATACACTTGTCCACCAAACTGCCAACTCAGAATTAGGCAAACAGGCGCGGCAACGGAGATCATGCGTTGCAAAGGATTGGGCCTCCTCTCTTATAATATAGATATAGAAGGTATCTCCGCAAGTGTGCTTTCCCGAATGACCATGGTTCACCAGCTTTTGTTTCACCCACAGGTAGGTGTCCACTGACCACAGGGGCTCCACTCCTACAGAGGGCAAAGCCTCTGTGGTCAGTGAACATCTCTTTGTGGGTGAGACAAAGACAGCTAACCGTGTTCTTCAGGAAATAAGAACACACTTTTCGAGGCCTGTGATTGGCTGAAGGGAGCAGGCCATGCTACAAGTCTCATAACCCTACACCTTTCGAGGCCTCTGATTGGTGTAAGGCAAGCAACCGTGGTACAAAGTCTCTTGTACCACAATGATCTCTGGCCTCTTATATAGATACCATTGTCATGCATCCCAATCCCATGCTTTGTCAGTATCTGTGCAAAAAGAATAATGCTTACAATAAGAAGATGCTGCTCAATTGATCATTTTGGAGATATTGAATATATAAAATGTATATTTTAAAACACTTTCAAAGTTTTATTTTAGAAGATAAAAATATGAATTTGAAAATGTGACTTTTTATGACAAAAATAAGGCCACCAGATGTGTCTCTGTGAAAACGGGCCCGTTATGGCTTGAAAACCTGTTACTGGCTCGTACGGGGCCTGTTACTGGCACGTTAAGATAAGCCCGTAATGGGCTGTAGACCCGTTATTGGCCAGTAACGGCCCCGTAATGGGCCCATCAAATAATGGGCCTGTAAAGGGCCCGTCAATTTTTTACCTGTGTACCAAATAAGCCATTAAGAATAAACTTAACAACATTGAATGAAAAAGAACCTGATATATAATGTAAAAAGACTTTTTGTAGCAAAGACGAGGGCAAAGAATTCCAGTCTCGGAATAAACTTGGAGAAATCAAAGTTATCTAAATTGTGCTTCCAGGGACAGGAGCTTATCCATGGAGGGGAAGTATGGTATGGAATGGACTAAAGAAATTGTTGTTCTTGGTATTTTCATAATGTATGGACAATGGGTGAGAAATAAACTACTTATAGTATTATAAATAGATTATTATTATTGATATTGGAAACTCATGATAGTTTTGCCATCACGTAGGCTGACATGTAGGTCCAGTAAGCTCAAAACTGCACATAATATATATAGTCCAGCGGATTTGTGAAAAAATCGTTAATTTTTTTGGCAAAAGCGCCAAATTTTGCACACGGATAGCCCTTCAAGTACTCATCAAAATAAGATGAAGGCCCACTTAAAATTCTTGTTGGTTGCCATGGTAACAAGGAATTTTTGCGGGAAAAAGCCAAAGATAGGTGATTTTTGTAATATTGTGTTTTAAACAATAGTTCTTTGATCAAGTGTAATGCATTTGAAGTAAATGTATTAACTTCAATACCAGAAAAAAAAGTTGAGTAAAAATATTCATTAAATAGTCTTGGTTGCCATGGCAACAGGACTTCATATTATGAAAAGTTCACTAAAATTGATGATATTGGTATTTTTATATCAAAAATGCATCTTTAAAAATGTTATCATCACTTAATTTTAATCTAGTTAGTATGTACACTATGCGATACAAAATTGAGAACATATTAGAGTTTGTTATTCCCAAGGTTGCCATGGCAACAAGGCAAATTTCATTATAATGCCAAAAAAGCTGAAAATATGCAGTTTGTGTTATACTGGATTTTTAAAAGTTGTCTCTTTGATTAGTTGCAATGAATTTGGTGCAAATGCAATTTCCTTATTATCACAAACAAAATTGGGATATAACTCATCGTGAATATCATTGGTTGCCATGGCAACAGAACATTTTCAATGGAGAAATGACAAAAAACTATGATTTTTTGGAAGTTTTGTTTGATAATATTGATTCTTTTTTAAATGTAACAAGCAAACATGATTTCATTGGCAACAACTGTATGCTAGTTTAACACAAGCCGGTTTGTTGGTTCTTCTGTTACTATGGTAACCAGGCAATCTAATAAATGCCAAAGTGTGTCTTTTCATAATAATGGCTTAAACTAAGTCTTTTGTTTGAACTTAGATAATTTTGGGCACAACATCAACACCTTTTTCTGAATGGTGTTCAAGGGTAATTGTGTAATATGTGATGTCTGTAACTTTTAGGGGTTAATTTAGAGGTATTTATGAATTTTTGCTCATTTCTGCTCCTTGAAAACAAGATGGCCGCCTACTTAGCAACAGACATAAAAATACAAAAATAACAATAACTTTGTCAATAAAAAATGTTTTTAGATACTTTTTTTTTCAAACATATCTGCGCAAAAATATCTTTCTAATGAACATACTTATTTAAAACTCTAATAATTTCTTGCATCATTTAAGTTAAAAATGTGGTTTATTTTAATTTTTAATTCCTACGAAATGATGAAAACGAGGCAGAGCTGTTCAGCTATCTATGAGAGCAATCTGTAGCAGTAGAGTGCCTGCCACATCAACAGGAAGTGTCTACCATGGGTCAGACTGTGATTTCCAGTACACCAAGGCAGGACTTAACCAACCTGACTCCATGCAATCATGGGGAAGCTGACACCAGGCCCTTACTTCATGCAAAGGGTGCTGCCCAACAAAGTATCAAGTTGTAAATTTTGAAATAAAACAGAATATGGATTGAATAATGACAGTTGGCGAGGATATTCTCTACCTGATAACACTCAGGAACCTGGAGATACACCTAGTTATAGGATTATGCTGCTTTGAGGTGTGTTTTGGGACAGGGCTTTTAACTGGCTTGCAATGGTACCCATCACCTTAATGATCTTTACTTTATATCATTTGTTAACTTTGAACATCTTGCTCCCTTTTTGGACTGTAATTTTATGACGCTTAATGTATTCCTTTTCGGATGATTTATCAGACTTTATACGTTGTATAGGCTAACTATTGTCAAACAAAAGCCTAGCAGCCAAAAATGCGTCAAAAAGGTAACCACATTAGGCTGAAATCAACTTTGGTTCTATATAAAGGACAACGGTGCAAACCTCTGTCAATATCATCTTTAAAAGTCTGCTCAAAGGTTCCTTACACTCCTACGTTAACACAGTTGAATCATACTCAGTCGGTTTAATATCAGAATCCCTGTAGATAAGTCTCAGTTTACCTATGAGACTGGTTCTCTTTTTACATGGTTCAAAATCGAATTTTAAGAAGAAAAAAGGCCGTAAATTGTGATATTCTGACCTAGGGTGACCCTCAAAAGACCTAACATGTATAAACCAGCTATTACATAAAGGAGCATTCCATGATGTTGCTTTGTGGAGTAAACCATTAACAAAACGTGCTCCAACCCTCAACAGCGTCGACATTTATTACGGCAGTAAATGCGTGGGCAGCCCGGGCATAATACACAACAGCACGCCCGATTGCCACCAAGTTTTCTTGGGCATGGATGCATGGATGACCTCACAACTGATCGCAGCTTTGATTCGCAACACTACATGGGTCATTGATTTCCTAGGCTTAATTTTCGACAGGTTATCCATAGGTGTTTGCACAGACAGAACGTCCGGTCGGCTCGTGTAGGAATAAGATGTGTGTACAGTACCTTTCAGAATAGAACTCTCACTGATGACCAATCAATCACCAACCCGAAAGGGGAAGCGTCCCAATATCTAATGTTAATATTCCTAATATTGATGTGCACTCATGTAGCTATCAGAAACACGTGATCAGTTTTAGACGTTCTTACATCGATGTTTGGTTACCCACAATGCACATTTATATGTGGTTTTGTATTGTATACTTAAGTGTTTCCGGCAATGTCTGGTCATCTTCCTACCTGTGGATGCATGAGCTTATTTCCAATTCAACGTATCACGTTCTCCAATTTACTGATCTGATCACATGTGTTTAGATTTAACTGTTAAAAGGGTAAATAACCTAGATCAAATGTTAATAATCTTTATTTCGTTCAGGGATCCATAACATAATATATATTCGCGTTTCGAGTTTGAGACTTGACGGTCTGTTGCAGCAGGTGAATGCCTGCTGTTAAGCTGCACCTGCAGGCCTACTAAATATTTGTCTCGTCGTTTGATCCTTTGCCTTTATTTTTAGTTGTAGCATGTGCATTCTCTCTTTGAACCGATACGTGTCTCACTAACTATTTCCTTCTTAATTTCGAACTTGATTCGAGTTCTCGTTTACATGTGAAGTGATATCGTTTGTAGCAAGCGCATAGTGTTAATTGCACCTGGCAATCAGTTAGAAACGTTCTGCACACTACTTGGACAATCTTTCATTGAATAACTCATGACGAACAGTGTTTCCCATGAAGGTGCCACGGAAGAATCCACGGCACTCAAAGTGATTGCGCTTTTATCAAGTGCATCCATGAGCTTATTTGCCTTACGCCAACAGCTACGCAAGAACCTGAATACAGTATATGCTCCTCACAAATACCTGAATTCAATTTCCCTGACTTATTTGACACAGATTGTGCGACCATGCGACTGCTTCGATAAGCTTCAAAAAGGAGAGTGTTTGGGGAAATGTAAATGTCCAAGTACATTTATTAATCTATGTATTTATTTACTTTTCTTGTATACGTTTATTCATGGTATAAAATATACGTTGTACATTAATGAAGCAGAAGTTTTAGTCGGGTCTTGTTTGGAAAGCTGATTGTGCATCATTTTGATGGAGAGTTGTTAAGCGCCAGGCCAATACTTAGGGCGCCGTCTATTGCCCTAGATATGAACTGCAGCATATTTATTGTGAAATGCAAAGACACCTATCTTCCTTCTCATTACAGTTTTTCATCCTCTGCATTTCACCTACTCTTTGGTTTGCTTCATCGGCGCATCTTTCTGGATATCATTATATAACCGTTTTTTTACCTTTCATCTGAATGGGCCGATGTTTCAATTTCCCCACTTTGGGTATACTCGTCAGTATTATGGGAGACCTGCAGTTGACCTTTCACGGTATTCTAACCTGTGTTACCCTTTTTCCGCATATACGCAAATATGTGTGGAGGAACACTAACCTAAACCTTGATTGCATATATGCCTGCAAGATTCTCAAAGAGATGGTTTTGTTGCATTTGAGAGTTCATAGTTGATCCATCATCGTGTTGTATTTGTACCACATGTAGTTAATACTTTTCAAAGCGTATATGATGATGATAACTACAATAAAGACACGCGATATGCAGACAGCGAATAGGATGGAACATATTTCAATCGTCATTTTCAAAGTGTCTCAAAGAATCATACACTACATGTACATTCCATCTATTTGCAAATTGATGCATGTTCCAGTACTTTCACGAAATTTATCTAAAACCTGAGTACACACTCCTAGCGAATTCTCTTCGGGCGCAAGAAATAGTGTTGCATCGTCAGCATACTGCAAAATCTTCTGCTCTACAACTAAGTTTTTCAGACCCTTAATGTGCTTCATTATTTCGTATAAACTAAGCAGCAATAACAAAGAGATAGGTTAATACTGCCTACATCCCCTTTGCGAAGTAATAGCATCAGATTTATACTAATTTGGTAATGCATATGAAACTGAGCCGTTATGTGAAGTGTCTAAAGCTGTATTGGTAAAATCCAAAAAAAATACATCAAATGCTATGGAAAGGCATAAACATGCTTGATGACCAAATTTGTTTCAAGGAAATACTAAGCAGTGTTGTAAATGTGAATGATACAGTAACACAACAAATGAAAATCCACTGATATGTCATGCATAACTAAACACGCGAGTTATTTAATGCAATGCATGTTAGATTTTATTTGAAGTTGAAGCTATACATGAAAAGAATTCCAAATAACATAAATACTGATTCTTCTCAAATACTGTTCCTTCTTCCTATTGACTGAACCAATGGACATTAATTGCTTGACATTGGAAATCTGTAATGAGAATCATAGCATGTGCAATAGTAATATGTTCCTTTACAAACAAGCACATGCGATTTCCTTATGAGATATCATTGAAATATCTATCCGGGGTTATTGAATATATTGACAACATGTTGAGATCATGAAGATATGATACTCATTATTAAGTAAAATAGTAAATTGATATGTAGATGTATTGGTAATTAAGTGTGTGAACCAAGAACTATATATATAAATATATATATATATATATATATATATATATATATATATATATATATATATATATATATATATATATATATATTTGTATATATTCAGACTAATACATATTTACATACATACATATGTGCATACAGACATCAAGCTCCTACACACACACACACACACACACACACACATATTTAGGTGTTTTTATTTGCTTGTTGACATAGTTATAGGCGACAGATATGTGCAAATTCAACTTACTATCCAAGACGTACAAAGCTTGCCCGTTTTGTTACAGCTGTAAAACATTAAGATAAAATTACATGATAACATTTATGCCAGAAAATAACTTACAATTCTGCGAAACATTTCTTCTTTAATTTAGATATTGCAATAGGATACCAAGAATAGCATGAAATCCATCTAATTCCTGAAACAACCAGGAATCATTGAAAGATACTGCCAGTATATAATTTCTTTAAACAGGATATCATGAGTAGCTTTGTCGTTAATGTGCAAAATCATAAAAAGGAAAGGTTTATATTTTAGTTCATTTTCAAGTGGTGCGCTATACCATTTTAAGATTTTAAACTCATGGCAAAAAAGTATTTTTCCACTAAAAATAAACACTATTTCGTTTCTGCTTATCTGGCATTATCTTAATGTGATCAGCCTCCTCAAGTTGAATATACGATGAAAGCTATTTTGGAAATGATAAGTATTATGCAATACTTACGTGTGTCACACTGGATTGGCACATCCACAAATACTCTCTGAAGTACTTTACACCCCGCATTAAATTGCCGCAGAACCTGGGAATTGAAAATGTTGCAGTTTAGAATCGTACTTAAATTAAGGTTGGCATCCGGGTAGTCATCTTCAATTACTTACTTCTCATACCAATGCCTTAACTCTTCATTAATATAGATTTCGTAACAAAGTTGCCTCAATATGTCATCCCAACCGGATAAAGGAGGCTTCAAATGTATGTACTTTTATTGACTGTAAACAACGTTACAAAATCCATACAAAAATACCACTTGTGGGAACAAAACAACAATTATTACAAACACAGCTCACATGTTATTAATAGACGCACTTTATATAACTAATTAGTATGAAATCAAAAATAAATGCTAACTAGCATGATACTATACCTATGTGACATTGAAAGCATTCTCTGTTAAATGTGCAACGTTCATCAAATCTTGCGGTTATTTATGACGATAGGTTAAGTTGAATTCAATATCATTCTTGCTGACTCATCCACACCTTGCATGTAAACATGGTTTGACACACACGGAAAAATCATGATACCAATCTTATATTTCTGATTGATATGTGGCCAAAAATTGCTGCATTCATTCATTTTCCAAATGTGTCAACAATGAGCAAAGTATAGTACTGTATGAAGGTGTCATAGTACATAGTGAATATATAAACAATGATATCTTCAGTACAGAAATATTATATGTACTAGTAATGCTTATAATCTTTGAATAACATTACCAAGGTACAAGCGTGATAGATCTAATGAAATACATGATGTGTAAATAGCATAAGTATAATTCGTGTATTTTGAGAACAATTACGTTATAGAGTATTATAATACACCTGCTTGCCCCCAACCAATCAGAGGCCTCCAAAAGTGTAGGTTATAGGATAAAACCCACACTTCTCAAGCCTTTGTTCCCCGCCTAAACCCGAAGGTGCTACCCATGGGTATTTAGCAAAAGTGATCTGCCATGCATTTCTCGTCCTGTGATTGGTGGAAGGCAGTCAACAGTGGTACAATCTACATCGAAAGCCCCTCGAAAGCTGTGGTGTATGTGATACCCTTGCAGTAACTGGGCCCCGCCTCGTAACACCTTGGGTATATCACATACACCATACATACATTCATTTGGTTTAAATGCACCTTATTTCCAAATGTTAATTCATTCAAAAACTCCTTCAAAGTTCAGTGATAATATACTATATACATATAGGTCCACATATACATAGAGTTAGCTCTTTCATTGCAATATCTAGAATGCCAGATCATCGGTGTGTCCTTAGTAGAATACCCTTCAATAGGCTTCTACGACATGTGCATTGAAACTGCATAAAACTCATGAATATGTGTGAAATGCCAATCCAACCTTAGAAGCTTTTTGATATGGGGGAAATTTATCAATCATTTATGGATCTTACTATTATTTTACTTGTAACTTCTTGTTTCTCAATATTCAATATCGTCTTAATGCCACATGACTGCCATTTAAATAGGAATATATTACGAATAGAGAAGGGAGCATTACCTCAGGTCCTGTTCCTCTAACAATCTCTGCAAAAATAAGTTAAAAATGAAAACTGCTAGTTGATAAGACAAACAAAGATACAAATGTAAGTAATGTAAGTATGTATGCATAATTAAATATATATATATATATATATAAATATATATATATATATATATATATATATATATATATATATATATATATATATATATATATATATATATATATATATATATATATATATATATATACGGGGTAGGCAATCGTGTTAGCCACCCCACAGGGATGTCATATTTGAATATAGATGCACGCTGGTATCTTACTACTCTAACACAGCATGTAATCTTTCATGTTTCAGCTTGTGCTCAAGGACGTTGCCTCTCACTGACTGCTGTCTTTAACCACTGCACATGTTTGAATCTGCCACGTGGCATGTCAACAAGTTGCGCTGACTTAGGATAAGTGGGTGGTTTTTCCTTCTAACATATTCAATTGGCTACTAGCTAGTCACAAGTTAGTTCTACGAAGACTAGAAACGAGAAAACAGTTCATTAGTCTAAATTCTTGTAGACCTAGAATATTCATTCGAGTGACACGGATATGTGAAATACTATCCGTCAATGCTGGTCCTTCTTGACATTTTTAAATTGATGATAGACTAGTCAATAAGGCATGTACGCACCGCTCAACTTCCAGCACTCTCCAACCTGTGACAAGAAGGGTATCGTGTTAATGTAGGTAAGCATCGTTACAATTATAGTACACTTTTATTCTATATATCTATCTCTCTGTCTTTCTATCTATCTATCTATCTATCTATCTATCTATCCATCCATCCATCCATCCATCCGTACATACATCCATCCATCCATCTATCCATTCATTAATCAAATTCCATAATCAAGTATATCAATTAATATTCCACACCAGAACTATATCCCGACAAGTAACTGCTTGAGCCTGATGGCAAAACTCTGAGAGCTCTCAGGTAACTGACGAATAGCTGACCACAGCCCGCTATGTTTAGTCAACTTTTCTAGCCGCCGTTTTGGGTCTGATCCCATTAACCTCTTAGTCTAAGGAGTTGCCAGTGACTGCTCCCTGGCAGTCGCCACAGCCATGTGCACTTTTTGTTAAAAGCGTGAAAGTTGGCAGAAGTATACTTCCATGCATACTGATCAATTCTGGATGTGGACCCCCCGCGCTGAACTTTTGGTCCACCTATTTTGGGGGCATTTTATCAAGAAACTGATATGAAAAGAGTGAAAATTGTAATAACAGCTTTAAAATATCTTTCTTCAAGTAGAATTTCATGAGTTTTTTCTGAGAGGTCATGAATAACACAACAACTAAGACTATCTATAGTTTTTGTGATAAAATGTTTCCCAAAGGTGTCATTTTTGGCCATTTTCGTGAAAAAATGCTAAAAACTGGTGATTTTTGTAATATCGTGTTCAAATTTTTTCAGGTGGGATAGTAGCTTAAAGCTAGTTTCCCACATGGATTTTTTAGAACACGACCGAGTGAGATTGTGGAAATCTCACGCGGTCGTGCTACACCGTATGACACTCTCATAGCATTTCGTATACAACCGTGTTCAACTGTCCTTGGCCGTATGACGTTCGCACACGGCCAAAAATCACACTCTCGGTTTTGAAATCTCACGCGGTCGTGCTCGTTCAAAAAATCGCATTGCACCGCATGAGTGCCGTATGAGGTTCGCACTTAACCGTATGACGATCTCACAAGACCGTATGACCGTCGTATATAACCGTATGCAGATCGTGTTCGACCGTGTTCAAGAGCGTGGGAATGGAAGAACACGGTGGTCATAAGGTCGAATGCGGTGCTATGCGAAGCTCATACGTCACTCATACGGTTCTTATACGGTTCTCATACGGTTGTATGAGATTGAATGAGAGGCTCATACGGGTCCTATACGAACTAACCTAAGAGCGGTCTTTTCCCACGAAAATATTGACACGATGCCACCACTCAGGAGGAAAAAGAAGGCAGCGGCGGCAGGGATGGCGAAATCCCCCCCCTACAAGGGGGAATGACAAGCGAAAAGATGCTGTTGATGAACCTCCAAGGCATTAGCACATCTCCAAAAACAGTTCCGGGGGCACACGTATGAAGTTCTTGTAACCATCTATATCTTTCCTATTAAGTTCCTGAATTAGATTTTCATAGATTCCTGACTCTGGCCTCCTTAGCAACCATGGTCTCGCCCATACAGCTCTCCTTCTGGCTACTCTACGTCTCCTGACTCTTCCCCGAGCGCGAACCATGTATGCCATGGCAACAAGAAGTAAGAATTCCTCTTCTAAAGCATTGTCTTCATTGTAGACATCCATATGATTTTACAAAATGGCCACTGACAAACGGGTTTAAACCGGTTTAAAATAAATTATTTTAACATATTTTACGTGCTACTTTCGTATGACTGCCGTATGGGTGCCGCACTGAACTGTGTTGCTGTCGTATTCAACCGTGTTTCAATACAACAGAACGTGTTGCACCGTATTGGTGTCGCACATTACCGTATGGGTGTCGCACACAACCGTATGACCACCGTATGAAACTCGCATTGAACCGTGTGAATTTCGCATTGGACCGTATGAAAACCGTGTAGCCGCCGTATGAGCGTCTCATACACTCGCGTTCAAACGTATGACAACCGTATGGGATTGGCACTCTACTAATTTACATAAATGAATTACCATATCGAACACGATTGAATGAGATTTTAACTTTCGTTTTCGGTCGTGCTCAGTCGTGCTCAAAATCTTTCATGTGGGAAACTAGCTTAAGAATAATTAATGCTTTGCAAAAATGTACTGAACACCCGGTTCAGTGAATGGTGTATTAGGTACTCACATAGGTCCTATATTTCAGGGTATTTTGCCCCAAAATTGGCTATTATGTGTATATTTTCATAATAACCTTCTAAAACCACTATGATCAAGTCTAGATTTATGAAAATTAGCAGGCTTATATCTGGACTTCCACATCTCAAGCTGTATCAAGGTCAAGCCATTAGATTGAAATGGTATATTGAGGTGAAAATAATGAACATTTATGTAACGGCACGTGATCTAGATAGCTGCCTCTACTACTGATGAGTAGCTCTTCAATTTAAATCTTACTTTCGGGAGGTTCAATTTAATCCATATTTATTTTTTATACACTAAAATGTTTTGTTCAACTATGCTTACTTTTCTTTGTTGTTCTCCCTTTTGTATTTTCATTTCTTCATGGAATGGCAAATAAAGATACCCTGTGTATCTATCAGGCGAGGATTCATGGGGGGCGAGAGAGTTCCAGGGGTGAAACCCAGCAACGACTCCCTGCGCGCTCAGACCTTCTCCCCCACCACGCCTGTCTTTATAATTGTTCCAATAAGAGAAGCTAATGCGAGACTTTAAAGGTGAATACGCTATAATTCCTAGTGCTTACCTGCGTGTCAGCTAGAGTGGTACCTGGCATAGTGAGAGCCATCATCACACAGAGAGCCAGCAGACAGGAAACGGTAAGACGTGCCATGGTTGATAGTAGTCGTGTCGTCAGAACAACAGGTGAAGACTGTGTAGCTAGGGAGAAAATCACCCGTTTTTAGCATTTTTTCACAAAAATGGCCAAAAATGACACATTTGAGAAACATTTTATCACAAAAACTATAAAAACTATAGATAGTCTTAGTTGTTGTGTTATTCATGACCTCTCAGAAAAAACTCATGAAATTCTACCTGAAGAAAGATATTTTAAAGCTGTTATTACAATTTCCACTCTTTTAATATCAGTTTCTTGATAAAATGCCCCCAAAATAGGTGGACCAAAAGTTCAGCGCACATCCAGAATAGATTAATATGCATGGAAGTATACTTCTGCCAAGTTTCACGCTTTTAACAAAAAGTGCACATGGCTGTGGCGACTGCCAGGGAGCAGTCACTGGCAACTCCTTAGACCAAGAGGTTATTAGGATCAGATCCAAAACGGCGGCTAGAAAAGTTGACTAAACATAGAGGGCTGTGGTCAGCTATTTGCCATCAGGCTCAAGCAGTTACTTGTTGGGATATAGTTCTTGTGTGGAATATTAATTGATATACTTGATTATGGAATTTGATTAATGAATTAATGAATGAAAAAGATGGACGGATGTATGTATGTACTGATAGATGGATGGATGGATGGATAGATAGATAGATAAAAAGACAGAGAGAGAGATAGATAGATAGAATAAAAGTGTACTATAACTGTAACGATGCTTACCTACATTAACACGATACCCTTCTTTTCACAGGTTGGAGAGTGCTGGAAGTTGAACGGTGCGTACATGCCTTATTGACTAGTCTATCATCAATTTTAAAATGTCAAGAAGGACCAGCATTGACGGATAGTATTTCACATATCCGTGTTACTCGAATGAATATTCTAGGTCTACAAGAATTTAGACTTATGAACTGTTTTCCCGTTTCTAGCCTTCGTAGAACTAACTAGTGACTAGCTATTAGCCAATTGAATATGTTAGAAGGAAAAACCACCCACTAATACTAAGTCAGCGCAATTTGTTGACCTGCCACGTGTCAGATTCAAACATGTGCAGTGGTTAAAGACAGCAGTCAGTGAGGGGCAACATCCTTGAGCACAAGCTGAAACATGAAAGATAACATGCTGTGTTAGAGTAGTAAGATACCAGCGTGGATCTATATTCAAATATGACATCCATGTGGGGTGGCTAATACGATTTATATATATTTATATATATTTAATTATGCATACATACTTACATTACTTACATTTGTATCTTTGTTTGTCTTATCAACTAGCAGTTTTTATTTTTAACTTATTTTTGCAGAGATTGTAAGAGGAACAGGACCTGAGGTAATGCTCCCTTCTCTATTCGTAATATATTCCTATTTAAATGGCAGCCATGTTGCATTAAGACGATATTGAATATTGAGAAAGAAGAAGTTACAAGTATAATAATAGTAAGATTCATAAATGATTGATACATTTCCCCCATAACAAAAAGCTTCTAGGGTTGGATTGGCATTTCTTTCACATTCATGAGTTTTATGCAGTTTCAATGCACATGTCGTAGAAGCCTATTGAAGGGTATTCTACTAAGGACACACCGATGATCTGGCATTCTAGATATTGCAATGAAAGAGCTAACTCTATGTATGTGTAAACCATTATGTATATAGTATACTATCACTGAACTTTGAATGAGATTTTGAATGAATTGACTTTTGAAATAAGGTGCATCTTAAACAAAATGAATGTATGTATGGTGTATGTGATATACCCAAGGTGTTAAGAGGCGGGGCCGAGTTACTCTAAGGGTATCACATACACCACAGCTTTCGAGGGGCTTTCGATGTAGATTGTACCACTGTTGACTGCCTTCCACCAATCACAGGACGAGAAATGCATGGCAGATCACTTTTGCTAAATACCCATGGGTAGCACCTTCGGGTTTAGGCGGAGAACAAAGGCTTGAGAAGTGTGTGTTTTATCGTATAACCTACACTTTTGGAGGCCTCTGATTGGTTGGGTGCAAGCAAGTGTAGTATAATACTCTATAATGTATTTGTTCTCAAAATACACGAATTATACTTATGCTATTTACACACCAAGTATTTCATTAGATCTATCACGCTTGTACCTTGGTAATGTTATTCAAAGATTATAAGCATTACTAGTACATATAAGAAATGAAAGACTGGTATCATGAATGTTCCGTGTGTGTCAAACCATGTTTATATGCAAGGTGTGGATGAGTCAGCAAGAATGATAGTGAATTCAACTTGAGAGTGCATTTTCAATTTTCCTTTGCAACCTATCGTCATAGAGTTAAGGCATTGGTATGAGAAGTAAGTAGTTGAAGATGACTACCCGGATGCCAACCTTAATTTAAGTACGATTCTAAACTGCAACATTTTCAATTCCCAGGTTCTGCGGCAATTTAATGCAGGGTGTAAAGTACTTCAGAGAGTATTTGTGGATGTGCCAATCCAGTGTGACACACGTAAGTATTGCATAATACTTACCATTTCGAAAATAGCTTTCATCGTATATTCAACTTAAGGAGGCTGATCACATTAAGATAATGCCAGATAAGCAGAAACGAAATAGTGTTTATTTTTAGTGGAAAAATACTTTTTTCCATGAGTTTAAAATCTTAAAATGGTATAGCGCACCACTTGAAAATGAACTAAAATATAAACCTTTCCTTTTTATGATTTTGCACATTAACGACAAAGCTACTCATGATACCCTGTTTAAAGAAAGTATACACTGGCAGTATCTTTCAATGATTCCTGGTTGTTTCAGGAATTAGATGGATTTCATGCTATTCTTGGTATCCTATTGAAATATCTAAATTAAAGAAGAAATGTTTCGCAGAATTGTAAGTTATTTTCTGGCATAAATGTTATCATGTAATTTTATCTTAATGTTTTACAGCTGTAACAAAACGGGCAAGCTTTGTACGTCTTGGATAGTAAGTTGAATTTACACATCTCTGTCGCCTATAACTATGTCAACAAGCAAATAAAAACACCTAAATATGTGTGTGTGTGTGTGTGTGTGTGTGTGTGTGTGTGTGTGTAGGAGCTTGATGTCTGTATGCACATATGTATTTATGTAAATATGTATTAGTCTGTATATATATAAATATATATATATATATATATATATATATATATATATATATATATATATATATACATGTATATATATATATATATATATATATATATATACATATATATATATATATATATATATATATATATATATATATATATATATATATATATATATATATATATATATATATATATATATATATATAGTTCTTGGTTCACACACTTGATTACCAATACATCTACATATCAATTTACTCTTTTGCTTAATAATGAGTATCATATCTTCATGATCTCAACATGTTGTCAATATATTCAATAACCCCGGATAGATATTTCAATGATATTTCATAAGGTAATCGCAAGTGCTTGTTTGTAAAGGAACATATTGCTATTGCTATGATTCTCATTACAGATTTCCAATGTCAAGCAATTAATGTCCATTGGTCCAGTCAATAGGAAGAAGGACCAGTATTTGAGAAGAATCAGTATTGATGTTATTTAGAATTCTTTTCATGTATAGCTTCAACTTCAAATAAAATCTAACATGCATTGCATTAAATAACTTGCGTGTTTAGTTATGCATGACAAAAGCAGTGGATGTTCATTTGTTATGTTACTGTATCATTCACATTTACAACACTGCTTAGTATTTCCTTGAAATGAATTTGGTCATCAAGCATGCATATGCCTTTCAAGAGCATTTGATGTATTTTTTTTGGATTTTACCAATACAGCTTTAGACACTTTACATAACGGCTCAGTTTCATATGTATTACCAACTTAGTATAAATCTGATGCTATTACTTCGCAAAGGGGATGTAGGCAGTATTAACCTATCTCTTTGTTATCGCCGCTTAGTTTATACGAAATAATGAAACACATTAAGGGTCTGAAAAACTTAGGGGTAGAGCAGATGATTTTGCAGTATGCAGACGATGCAACACTATTTCTTGCGCCCGATGAGAATTCGCTAAGACTCAGGTTTTAGATGAACTTCATGAAATTACTGGAACATGCATTAATTTGCAAGGAATGTACATGTAGTGTGTGATTCTTTGAGACACTTTGAAAATGACGATTGAAATATGTTCCATCCTATTCGCTGTCTGCATATTGCGTGTCTTTATTATAGTTATCATAATATACGCTTTGAAAAGTATTAACTACATGTGGTACAAATACAACACGATGATGGATGAACTATCAACTTTTAAATGCAACAAAACCATCTCTTTGAGAATCTTGCAGGCATATATGCAATCAGGGTTCAGGTTAGTGTTCCTCCACGCATATGTGCGTATAATGCAGAAAAAGGATAACACAGGTTAGAATACCGTGAAAGGTCAACTGCAGGTCTCCCATAGGTCTATCACTGACGAGTATACCCAGAGTGGGGAAATTGAAACATCGGCCCATTCAGATGAAAGGTAAAAAACAGTTACGTAATGATATCCAGAAAGATGCGCCGATGAAGCAAACCAAAGAGTAGGTGAAATGCAGAGGATGAAAAACTGCAATGAGAAGGAAGATAGGTGTTTTAGCATTTCACAATAAATATGCTGTAGTTCATATTCAGGGAAATAGACGGCGCCCTAAGTATTGGCCTGGCATTAACAACCCTCCATCAAAATGATGCACAATCGACTTTCCAAACGAGACCCGCCTGAAACTTCTGCTTCACTAATGTACAACATATATTTTATACCATGAATAAACTAATACAAGAAAAGTAAATAAATACATAGATGGATAAATGTACATGGACATTTACATTTCCGCAAACACTCTCATTTTTGACGCTTATCGAAGCAGTCGCATGGTCGCACAATCTGTGTCAAATATTAAGTCAGGGAAATTGAATTCAGGTATTTGTGAGGAGCATATACTGTATTCAGGTCCTTGCGTAGCTGTTGGCATGAGGCAAATAAGCTCATGGAAGCACCTGATAAAGGCACAGTCACTCAGAGTGCCGTGGATTCTTCCGTGGCACCTTCATAGGAAACACTGTTCGTCATGAGTTGTCTGGTTATTCAATGAAAGATTGTCCAAGAAGTGTGCAGAACGTTTCTAACTGATTGCCTGGTGCAATTAACACCATGCGCTTGCTACAAACGATATCACTTCACATGTAAACGAGAACTCGAATCAAGTTCGAAATTAAGAAGGAAATAGTTAGTGAGACACGTATCGGTTCAAAGAGAGAATGCACATGCTAAAATAAAGGCAAAGGATCAAATGACGAGACCAATATATTTAGTAGGCTAGGTGCAGCTTAACAGCAGGCATTCACCTGCTGCAACAGAGCGTCAAGTCTCAAACGCGAAACGCGAATATATACAAGTACGGTTGTAGATGCAAAGCATCAATAGTCAAAAGGCGGGGCCAAGTTATTTATGAACTTGTGAGGGAACCGGATGTATAAAGAACATAAACATTATAGAGGAAAATAATTTATAATGACTAGATTTGTATCATTTTTGTAGAAATGAAACAAATATCGGAATTCTAGGCGCAAGCTGGAGACTTCGAAATCTCTTGGGTGTGAAGCTACTAGGGTACGCATCAGTTTGGTTACGAACCAGTTTGGTTACGAAGTCTCCTGATTTCATTCTATACACAAAGTAGACTAGTGGCAGTCCTATAAGCCGCTTCACGCCAACAATAGATGGTGGGCGATACCAGTCCCTAATCCGTGACGTGATTGTGAGACTGGCGCTAGTCTATACACACAGTAATTTTTTTCTTAGTAATTTTCCTTCCTATACTGAAAAATATACTTTATGTCCGCTTAAAATATTTTATATATTTGAAAACTTCATGCTAAATTAAAATAAGGAAGGCACGATTTTCTGCGGCAAAGGCAACATTTATATTATAACCAATCAGAATAGAGAATTATATTCAGTCCGGCCTCAGGATTTAGAGCACGTGACGTCTGCCCATGAACATCGTAAAACAGCTTCCCAGGTAGGCGCGGCCTGATGGCCCCGCCAATTATGTCATGGATCCCTGAACGAAATAAAGATTATTAACATTTGATCTAGGTTTTTTTTTTTATAATTTTATTCTCCACAGACATGTCAAGACAATACAATATAATATTCCAATTCGGGTTCACAAAAGTATATAGTTATTACTGTACATTCTTCAAGTCATTCATCAAGGGTGACCATTTCCCCAACACTTTTCGTTCATTACCTGTTGTTCTGCCATTATATGGTTCTATATTCATGTAATTTTTAAGAGATCTCTTCAAGAAAATCAATTTGTATGGTATTTTTTTCCATTTGAATATTTCGTGTTTAACTATAATAAAAATGTAGTTAACTAAAATTGTTTTTTTTTGTATTTCCAATGAGAGTTGATATTTTGTCATGGTATATCTCTTCTCGTATTAATGGTGTTAACCAGTCCAGAGTGGACGCCCATATTCTTTTAGTGGTCGTACAGTTATATTGTAGATGGGTTATAGTTTCTATTTCTCCACAGTTATCACATAGTTCATCCATACGCATGTTAAATTGTAATAACTTCCTATTTGTTACAATTGTTCTATGAAGTACTTGGTAATGGAAGTATTTACTTCTGATGTTTATTTTACATTTATCTGCCATAGTATATAAGGGTTTCCAATTGGTCTCATTATCTAGTTCAAGTTCTTCATTCCATTTACTTCGACCAATTGGAATGTCCTTATTTCTATTCATCTGCCAGATCCTTCTCAAGTTTTGACCTCCCTTTTTATCTTTTGTAAGCCATTCTAATTTTTTTGGCATCTCAAGATTAAATGTTTTTTCATAATTTATCATGTAATTCTTCCACTCTCTAGGGATGGATCTTCTTATTCCAAAATATACAGTAAAAGGGATTTTTATTCCTTTTTGGTCTTCTATCATTTTTTGACTTAATATGTTTCCTTCATCTGAGAAGAGGTCTGACAGGTAATAGATATTTTTGCTGAACATGGTCGAGTTAAACGGTATATTCAATATTTTATTTCCCCAGATTGGAATGTATTCTATAGGAATATCTATAAAAAATTTTAAAGTGACATACCAATTTGCATATGCTATAGCAACACTTTTCCAAAATTTATTTTTTGTGTTTTCTATTATCTGTTTGTGTTGCTTTTCCTCTGTAAAGACCATTCTATCTATTTTGTACTTTGTTGGAAATTCCATCCAGTCGGTGTCAGTAATTTTCTTAACCAAGTAATTTTTAAACTGAAGTCAAACTCGACCATGTTCAACATTTTAAACCCACCATCACCGATATCTTTGTATACAGTTTCCTTCTTTACCTCATGACGCTTTTTATTCCAAATAAAGTCAAAGCAAAGATCCTCGATTTTTGTTAGTAATGTGGGTTCGGGAGATGGTAGTGCTTGCAATATATGTGTGATCTGTGAAAGGACAAGGCTCTTCAGTATTGTTATTCTACCCATCAGAGTAATGTTCCTAAATCCCCATGACTTCAGTGTTTTTTCCATTTTGTCTATTTTTGGCTGAATATTTAATTCTGTTATATTATCTAGTTTCCTCATATTATATTCTATTCCTAGTGCAGTGAATTCATAGACCCAGTCGAGATCATTTTCTCGGCAGTATCTACGATCGGTCTCCCTGATGTTTCCTATCCGAATAACTTTTGTTTTTGTATTTACTTGTAATCCCGACTTGAAATGAAACCAATTTAGTATTTTCAGGCTATTTTTTAGGTTAATTTCAGAGGCTTCTAAGAATATAGAAGTGTCATCTGCATATTGGCAGAGTTTATGCTCTTTATTTTTTAGTTTAATTCCTTTTACATCTTTATCGTTTTTAAAGACCAGGGCAAGATATTCAGAACATAGGATGAAAATATACGGCGATATTGGGTCTCCTTGTCTACAGCCCCTCTCTAAAGAGAAGGGCTCAGATAGGTGACCATTTAATATCATACGAGAGTTGGAATTCATTTGAAACATATTAATCCATTGTTTCAAAACATTTGATCTAGGTTATTTACCCTTTTAAGGTGATAGTCTAGTACACCCGTCTAGGTGCAAGGTCATGTCACAGGTACCTTGAATTCTGACAGGACATGAAAATCCGCATTTACTATGTAAACCACGTGCTGTTAGTAATTTTGAGGCTTATGGGAACATTCAAAAAAAAAATTAAGATACTCATCGAGCAGATCCCCTGTTGAGGTAGGACCTTGCACCTCACCAAAGACATGAATAATCATATGGTAGACTCTCTTTTCAAGTAAATGGTAAGTCTTGACATTTTGCCAAAAAAACGAAACACATCCAGATATGTTCTTTAAGGGTGCCGCATTACCTCAAAATAGTCATTTATTGATAAGTTTACCATTATTCTGTAACTATGAGATGTAACCTTTACAAAAGCATAAGTGCCGCTGTCTTCATTAAACTCAGTTTTCAGATATTTAAGTTTTAAAAATGACCCGTGTATCGAATAGGGTTCTACCTTAACAGTTAAATCTAAACACATGTGATCAGATCAGTAAATTGGAGAACGTGATACGTTGAATTGGAAATAAGCTCATGCATCCATAGGTAGGAAGATGACCTGACATTGCCGGAGACACTTTAGTATACAATACAAAACCACAGATAAATTTGCATTGTGGGTAACCAAACATCGATGTAAGAACGTCTAAAACTGATCACGTGTTTCTGATAGCTACATGAGTGCACATCAATATTAGGAATGTTAACATTAGATATTGGGACGCTTCCCCTTTCAGGTTGGTAATTTATTGGTCATCAATGAGAGTTCTATTCTGAAAGGTACAGTACTCCCATCTTATTCCTACACTAACCGACCGGACGTTCTGTCTGTGCCTTCTTGTACAAACACCTATGGATAACCTGTCGAAAATTAAGCCTAGGAAACCAATGACCCATGTAGTGTTGCGAATCAAAGCTACGTTCAGTTGTGAGGTCATCCATGCATCCATGCCCAAGAAAACGTGGTGGCAAGCGGGCGTGCTGTTGTGTATTATGCCCGGGCTGTCCACGCATTTACAGCCGGAATAAATGTTGACGCTGTTGAGGGTTGGAGCATGTTGTGGCCCCTAACGTTTTGTTAATGGTTTATCCCACAAAGCAACGTCTTAGAATGCTCCTTTATGTAATAGCTGGTTTATACATGTTAGGTCTTTTGAGGGTCACCCTAGGTCAGAATATCTCAATGTACGGCCTTTTTTTCTTCTTAAAATTCGATTTTGAACCCTGTAAAAAGAGAACCAGTCTTATTGGTAAACTGAGACTTATCTACAGGGATTCTGATATTAAACCGACTGAGTATAATTCAAAACCAACTGAATATAGAGAGGGTGAAAAGAGGCAAAGTATGTGACATCCAAAGATTCGAGAAAAAGAACTACCTGGATGAAATGAGGTCTCAAAGTGCCAAACTAGCCATAAGATATAGGCTTAAAATGAATAATCTTGGATATCACTATAAAACAACAGGACTGACCTGTGCTGCCCTCTATGCAGTAAGGATAGAGACGACATGAATCACCTGGCCGCTTGTGAATCATACGGACACATAAATAGCAGACTGAAATTGAGTGACCTATATAGCAATGAAACTGATGACATATGCAGAGCAACTGAGGCAATAAGAGAAAGAATGGAATATAGAGAGACCCAACTCCTGACAAAGCAGTGAGACTCCATTAATTGGAGAAGGGAAGAAAGAAAGAAAAAATGTGTTAAGGTGATAGTCTATTACACCAAGATTATCACCACTAGGTGGTGTCCTTGGCTGGCCCCTAAGAATGGATATCAAAACAAAAGATGGCACATGAGCAATGTTCACTCGCCACGAATCTCGAGCTGGCAACACTCTATTGTGCTAACCTCATGAGCACAAAAGGCAAAGCCCATTGGGGTTTCCTTGTTACATTGCTCCCGAACGACATGGCTGCCGGTTTTAACCATGCAGATTCCTTCGAGCTATACCATTTTGACCAAATTTTTCAACTCATTATTTGGCTCAAAGTGAATAAAGATACAGTCTCCGAAGCAAGTATTTTAGAATATGACAGATATGAACCCCGTCTAGGTGCAAGGTCATGTCACAGGTACCTTGAATTCTGACAGGACCTGAAATTCAGCATTTACTATGTAAACCACGTGCTGTTAGTAATTCTGAGGCTTATGGGAACATTCAAAAATGTTTTTAAGATACTCATCGTGCAAATCCCTTGTTGAGGTAGGACCTTGCACCTCACCGAAGACATGAATAATCATATGGTAGACTCTCATTTTCAAGTAAAGGGTAAGTCTTGACATTTTGCCAAAAAACGAAACACATCCGGATATGTTCTTTAAAGGAAGGCGTTGGTTTCGTACAAAAACTTGTTTGAACTACCTTTATACTACACATAATCACTTCCTGATTGCATTTCCATTCTCCCATGCTAATTTGGGCCTAAACAGCAATTTGTGTATTAAGCCCCTTCCTGCTGGTCCATAGCAACAGGTCCCATAGCAACCCCAGCTGGGGGTGCAGAGGACCCGTAGCATGCAGTGAGTGGATTCAGCACTCTCACTGGCTGCTTAGTACAGGAAAAATAATTGGACAAGGTGCATGTTCAGGTAGTTTCCTTGAATGGGCAGTGTTTTTAGATAAAAAAAATGGTAAAATACTGCTCAGCCTACGACTGCTATAGCTACTGTGGAACCTCAGGATTAAGTTTTCATCGGATACCTAAGGATGTTGTAAGAAAGAAACAATGGATTTCTGCATTGAAACTATAAAGGCAGCTGAAGTGGGACTGTGTTTGGATTTGTTCAGACCATTTTACACCGGATTCATATGAGAACACTAAACATGAAATGGGTCTGCACAAGAAAAAGAGATTGAAGAAGAATGCAATCCCAACTATATTTAGCTACAAAAAACAGGAAGAGACTACTGGACGCAAACAAAGGATTGAGGAACGTGAACGTAAACAGGTAGGGATTCTAGATAAATCATTTCATTTTAAGAATTATCTTTAATACCTCATTTCAGAAATACTTTACTGGTTTCCTTTCATCAATATCTGAATGTTGATCCAAATGCTGCCTGATTTTGTAATGAAAAAGGGAAACCTGTTTGTGAGCAGTTGATGTGAGAAATGCTTCTTTTTAAAACATTTAAAAAATAATTCATGACCTTCCTACCATTTGTTAATGCAAATGGTGTAAATGTTTCTCCAACCCTTTTCTACAATATCCCTTTACAATGCATACTTAAAACTTATTTTTTCATACGCATCTGTTTAACTTATCATTAAATAAGGCAAATTTCTAAAGAGCAATGAATAGAGTAAATGAGGGAAAATCTTAAAAATTGCTGGATTTATGTGACTTGTTTGTAATAATTATTTGGTGGGTGAGTAACTGCCATTGTCTTCAATTAGCAAATTGCATTTATGAGAAATTTCCTGTTTGGCAGGATGTATCAGATAAACAAAAGGGGAATTCTTTCTATTGCACTTGGAAAGATTTGATATGGCTTTAACCCCCATGATGCAAAGTGCACTCAAAAATAAATGCAATTTGCTAATTGAAGACAATGGCAGTTACTCACCCACCAAATGATTATTACAAACAAGTCACATAAATCCAGCAATTTTTAAGATTTTCCCTCATTTACTCTATTCATTGTTCTGTAGAAATTTGCCTTATTTGATGATAAGTTAAACGGATGCATATGAGAAAATAAGTTTTAAGTATGCATTGTAAAGGGATATTGTAGAAAAGGGTTGGAGAAACATTTACACCATTTGCATTAACAATTGGTAGGAAGGTCATGAATTATTTTTTAAATTTTTTAAAAAGATGCATTTCTCAGATCAACTGCTCACAAACAGGTTTCCCTTTTTCATTACAAAATCAGGCAGCATTGGGATCAACATTCAGATATTGATGAAAGGAAACCAGTAAAGTATTTCTGAAATGAGGTATTAAAGATAATTCTTAAAATGAAAAGATTTATCTAGAATCCCTACCAGTTTACGTTCACGTTCCTCAATCCTTTGTTTGCGTCCAGTTGTCTCTTCCTGTTTTTTGTAGCTAAATATAGTTGGGATTGCATTCTTCTTCAATCTCTTTTTCTTGTGCAGACCCAGTTCATGTTTAGTGTTCTCATATGAATCCGGTGTAAAATGGTCTGAACAAATCCAAACACAGTCCCACTTCAGCTGCCTTTATAGTTTCAATGCAGAAATCCATTGTTTCCTTCTTACAACATCCTTAGGTATCCGATGAAAACTTAATCCTGAGGTTCCACAGTAGCTATAGCAGTCATAGGCTGAGCAGTATTTTACCATTTTTTTTATCTAAAAACACTGCCCATTCAAGGAAACTACCTGAACATGCACCTTGCCCAATTACATTTCCTGTACTAAAGCAGCCAGTGAGAGTGCTGAATCCACTCACTGTATGCTACAGGTCCTCTGCACCTCCAGCTGGGGTTGCTATGGGACCTGTTGCTATGGGCCAGCAGGAAGGGGCTTCATACACAAATTGCTGTTTAGGCCCAAATTAGCATGGGAGAATGGAAATGCAATCAGGAAGTGATTATGTGTAGTATAAAGGTAGTTCAAACAAGTTTTTGTACGATACCAAAGCCTTCCTTTAAGGGTGCCGCATTACTTCAAAATAGTCATTTATTGATAAGTTTACCATTATTCTGTAAATATGAGATGTAACCTTCACAATAGCATAAGTTCCGCTGTCTTCATTAAACTCAGTTGTCAGATATTCAAGTTTTAAAAATGACCCGTGTATCGAATAGGGTTCTACCTTAATGTTGGAGTGTAAGGAACCTTTGAGCAGACTATTAAAGATGATATTGACAGAGGTTTGCACCGTTGTCCTTTATATAGAAACAAAGTTGATTTCAGCCTAATGTGGTTACCTTTTTGACGCATTTTTTACTGCTAGGCTTTTGTTTGACAATATTTAGCCTATACAACGTTTAACGTCTGATAAATCATCTGAAAAGGAATACATTAAGCGTCATAAAATTACAGTCCCAAAAGGGAGCAAGATGTTCAAAGTTCACAAATGATATAAAGTAAAGATCATTAAAAAGTAAAAGTTTATCATATGTTTTTACTTTTTTATTGGAAACGACAATCTTATTTTAATTATCTAACAAAGCATAACTTCGGAACAAAATTCCGTTTGAAATAATTAGAATGCCCTTCCCGCTACACGCATGCCATGCCCTTATCTATAAATACTAGTATGCCAAATTATAGCCAAATACATGCACATTTGATACCCAAAATGAGTATGTAAAGCACCTATATTTAGCGAACTCAAATACAGAGAGATGGCTTCCTTCCCGATGATTCTCTACTCGTGTACTTTGAGTGAGAGTTGTCGACATGAACGCTCGATTCCCAATATCACTCGTGGAGCTCGTAAAGTACGCCGCCCCGAATGAAGGCCGTTCAACCGCAGACCGTAAAACTGAAGCTCCGGGATTTATTCAATTTGGTGAACACTTGTGAATATTTGCTAACGTTCAGGTTATCACTGTACCATAGTGTTGTTGTTTTGTAGTACATATTCGCTGATCGAGCTTTTAGTCACGTTTTTAATCACCTTTTCTGCCACAGCAAATCCTACTTATCAGCTGTGAATAGTTGGGGAGTATACCGCCTAATCCTAACCCCTAGGCACTGACAACTCTATCATATGCCTCGAGTGGACATTAACAAAGACAAAACTGAGAGACAGCGAGTAGTCCAAGGCCATGCCTTAGGCCACTCAGCTATAGCGGCAGGCACTATAAGCCCACTGGCCAACGCAACTTTAAAACACACAGGAGTGTTTGAGGTGAACCTGGTGGCGATCGGCGGAACGAGAAATCTTGTCTTTTAATTTGTTTTGTTGTCTATTACCATGAATTTCTAATAGTTGGAAACAATACAAATATAGTGATATTGGTTTGTCCTCAGGTCTACTCTAATGCCTGAAAACTTTGACCACTTATACACAGAGATTTTCTTGAGATAGAAGAAAGCTGAGTAAACGGCCCTTGGCTTACTTTTTAACTTCACCCCGGTATATATTTATACATATATATATATATATATATATATATATATATATATATATATATATATATATATATATATATATATATGTGTGTGTGTGTGTGTGTGTGTGTGTGTGTGTGTGTATTTATATATACTAGCAGGCCCCCGTGCTCAGCACGGCTTTGTATTCTAGGTCCTATTCAATGATGCGCGGGAGGTTTAAAACTTTAAAAAAAAGTCAAGGTATACTCTCCCGGAGTCTTCCCCCCCCCCCCCCCCCCCTAAATTACACAGTATTTTTAAGAAATGGACTTTCAAAATGAATGTCAAGTGAAAGATGAGAGGATAATCGGTGAATCAAAGAGAGAAATAATTGCAATAATAGAGAGCGAGAATCAGCTTCCAATCAATTCACAGGAATTATTTCCCCCCTCACTCTCTTTTTTCTGCTTCCCTCCATAACTCTAAAAAGTCAAAGAAGTCTTAATGGAATATAAAATGGACTCGTCACTAGCAGCTCTCACCACGTGACCTGTGGTATAGGCCGCATTAGGGGATCCACTGATATACCCTGCTTGTAGCCAACAGGCACAATATTTTTCAATAGTATGGCCGTTAATAGCCCAAGTGCAGCACTGATTACATTGCACACCTTAGTCACACTTGTGTGTACACTGAGCACAATGTGTGTACACTGAGCACTTAGCCTTATGTGATTGTCACTGACTGCTTGCTGTCTCTCAGCCACAACTGCCAAGGTTCGAATCCTAGCTTGGGCATGGTAGAAAGTTGCTAGTGACTTCTGCTTAGTCACGACTTGGCAGAAAAGGTAATGATATACAGGCAACTCTGCTTAATCCAGACTGATGTGGATCCTATATTTCTGTCCGGATCAGGCAAAATTTGGATTATGCATATAGGAATTATATGTATAGGAAGGCACTAGGACCTTCTTATCTGTCCGGTTTAGATGTAAATCTGGATAACACATATCCGAATTAAGCAGAGTTGCCTGTATAATTGAAATTCTAAATTCCTATGTGATTGTGTGGTAAAAGGCCCCTTTGCTGCATCTCCCTGGTATCTACCCTTCTGGTGAAGTCAATCAAATGAATAAATAACATTTTCCCTTGAATTCTGTCACTTTTATGAAAATGTCACAGCACTTTCAGATGGCAAAATGTAGAGAAATACAAAAGGGATGCAGAAATCAATATTATGAGACAGAGAAGTAAAATAAATTGAGGGGATGTGCTGAAAAACAACAAAAATAGAGAATTCAGAAAATACAGGGTGCACTAAGAATGCGAGAATACAGGATGCAGAAATAATTACTATCTGGGGTTGCTATGGGACCTGTTGCTATGGGCCAGCAGGAAGGGGCTTCATACACAAATTGCTGTTTAGGCCCAAATTAGCATGGGAGAATGGAAATGCAATCAGGAAGTGATTATGTGTAGTATAAAGGTAGTTCAAACAAGTTTTTGTACGATACCAAAGCCTTCCTTTAAGGGTGCCGCATTACTTCAAAATAGTCATTTATTGATAAGTTTACCATTATTATGTAAATATGAGATGTAACCTTCACAATAGCATAAGTTCCGCTGTCTTCATTAAACTCAGTTGTCAGATATTCAAGTTTTAAAAATGACCCGTGTATCGAATAGGGTTCTACCTTAATGTTGGAGTGTAAGGAACCTTTGAGCAGACTATTAAAGATGATATTAACAGAGGTTTGCACCGTTGTCCTTTATATAGAACCAAAGTTGATTTCAGCCTAATGTGGTTACCTTTTTGACGCATTTTTTACTGCTAGGCTTTTGTTTGACAATATTTAGCCTATACAACGTTTAACGTCTGATAAATCATCTGAAAAGGAATACATTAAGCGTCATAAAATTACAGTCCCAAAAGGGAGCAAGATGTTCAAAGTTCACAAATGATATAAAGTAAAGATCATTAAAAAGTAAAAGTTTATCATATGTTTTTACTTTTTTATTGGAAACGACAATCTTATTTTAATTATCTAACAAAGCATAACTTCGGAACAAAATTCCGTTTGAAATAATTAGAATGCCCTTCCCGCTACACGCATGCCATGCCCTTATCTATAAATACTAGTATGCCAAATTATAGCCAAATACATGCACATTTGATACCCAAAATGAGTATGTAAAGCACCTATATTTAGCGAACTCAAATACAGAGAGATGGCTTCCTTCCCGATGATTCTCTACTCGTGTACTTTGAGTGAGAGTTGTCGACATGAACGCTCGATTCCCAATATCACTCGTGGAGCTCGTAAAGTACGCCGCCCCGAATGGAGGCCGTTCAACCGCAGACCGTAAAACTGAAGCTCCGGGATTTATTTAATTTGGTGAACACTTGTGAATATTTGCTAACGTTCAGGTTATCACTGTACCATAGTGTTGTTGTTTTGTAGTACATATTCGCTGATCGAGCTTTTAGTCACGTTTTTAATCACCTTTTCTGCCACAGCAAATCCTACTTATCAGTTGTGAATAGTTGGGGAGTATACCGCCTAATCCTAACCCCTAGGCACTGACAACTCTATCATATGCCTCGAGTGGACATTAACAAAGACAATACTGAGAGACAGCGAGCAGTCCAAGGCCATGCCTTAGGCCACTCAGCTATAGCGGCAGGCACTATAAGCCCACTGGCCAACGCAACTTTAAAACACACAGGAGTGTTTGAGGTGAACCTGGTGGCGATCGGCGGAACGAGAAATCTTGTCTTTTAATTTGTTCTGTTGTCTATTACCATGAATTTCTAATAGTTGGAAACAATACAAATATAGTGATATTGGTTTGTCCTCAGGTCTACTCTAATGCCTGAAAACTTTGACCACTTATACACAGAGATTTTCTTGAGATAGAAGAAAGCTGAGTAAACGGCCCTTGGCTTACTTTTTAACTTCACCCCGGTATATATTTATACATATATATATATATATATATATATATATATATATATATATATATATATATATATATATATATATATATATATATGTGTGTGTGTGTGTGTGTGTGTGTGTGTGTGTGTGTATTTATATATACTAGCAGGCCCCCGTGCTCAGCACGGGTTTGTATTCTAGGTCCTATTCAATGATGCGCGGGAGGTTTAAAACTTTAAAAAAAAGTCAAGGTATACTCTCCCGGAGTCTTCCCCCCCCCCCCCCTAAATTACACAGTATTTTTAAGAAATGGACTTTCAAAATGAATGTCAAGTGAAAGATGAGAGGATAATCGGTGAATCAAAGAGAGAAATAATTGCAATAATAGAGAGCGAGAATCAGCTTCCAATCAATTCACAGGAATTATTTCCCCCCTCACTCTCTTTTTTCTGCTTCCCTCCATAACTCTAAAAAGTCAAAGAAGTCTTAATGGAATATAAAATGGACTCGTCACTAGCAGCTCTCACCACGTGACCTGTGGTATAGGCCGCATTAGGGGATCCACTGATATACCCTGCTTGTAGCCAACAGGCACAATATTTTTCAATAGTATGGCCGTTAATAGCCCAAGTGCAGCACTGATTACATTGCACACCTTAGTCACACTTGTGTGTACACTGAGCACAATGTGTGTACACTGAGCACTTAGCCTTATGTGATTGTCACTGACTGCTTGCTGTCTCTCAGCCACAACTGCCAAGGTTCGAATCCTAGCTTGGGCATGGTAGAAAGTTGCTAGTGACTTCTGCTTAGTCACGACTTGGCAGAAAAGGTAATGATATACAGGCAACTCTGCTTAATCCAGACTGATGTGGATCCTATATTTCTGTCCGGATCAGGCAAAATTTGGATTATGCATATAGGAATTATATGTATAGGAAGGCACTAGGACCTTCTTATCTGTCCGGTTTAGATGTAAATCTGGATTACACATATCCGAATTAAGCAGAGTTGCCTGTATAATTGAAATTCTAAATACCTATGTGATTGTGTGGTAAAAGGCCCCTTTGCTGCATCTCCCTGGTATCTACCCTTCTGGTGAAGTCAATCAAATGAATAAATAACATTTTCCCTTGAATTCTGTCACTTTTATGAAAATGTCACAGCACTTTCAGATGGCAAAATGTAGAGAAATACAAAAAGGATGCAGAAATCAATATTATGAGACAGAGAAGTAAAATAAATTGAGGGGATGTGCTGAAAAACAACAAAAATAGAGAATTCAGAAAATACAGGGTGCACTAAGAATGCGAGAATACAGGATGCAGAAATAATTACTATCTGGAGATGGTTCTTAAAGAAAAGGATGCACAAAGTCAGAGAAACCACACACAACTATTGGAAGGAATAATTAAAATGAAAGAATAAAAGAATGCAATACGAAAATATGTCGAGAATTTTGAAAATAGAGGATGAACATAAGAAAATAGGTGTTAACATAATATGAGTTTATTATGAAGTATGCCTCATGGTGTGGTCACACAATCACCCATAGTGACCTTCAAAAACCTTACTGCTTTATTAAATTTGATCATAGAAAAAAAGGTTTGGATGTTGTTGTTCATCCTTTATTTTTGAGTAATATTTTCAGTATTTGTTCAGGGGAATTATGTCATGGTTTTAAGCCAGAAGGGGCGTCTCTATGCTTAGCAACTGTTTATAATAGAATCCCAGTTATATAATAGATATGCAAGTAATTTTATGTTTATTTACTGCATTGAAATGTAAAATCATACAGAGTTCTATCATAATGGAAGTAAAATCCAAAAAAAACTGGCAAAACGGCCACAGAAAGTGAATGATTATACGGTAACATGTACAGAAGTGTTCTACGGGTGTCGGATTACACTATTTAAGCACCTTAACCGCCAGGAGCATAACCTAGGTGACACAATTTTTAAAATCTTCCCTATAGCTTAACATGCAGTCCATGGTATTCAGAGATGAGTGATCGTCTGTGGTCGAACAGAGGTGCTACCTACTATTACCTTTACAATCACCACAATGAATGTAACTATAAGATGCTGATCCAAGATAAAATTTTGATAAATGGAACATAAGCAAGCCTGTACGCGAACATCTGCTGTGTTCATACAACCGGAATACGGCCCTGGTAGTGGGAAAACGACCACAAATTACCTTAAATAGATTATCTGTTGCTGTGAAACTGACAACCAGCTGGAATGCAGCCAGCCGCAGATCGATAAATAGATTTCTGCGCGAACTGCCGACCTCAATAGCAATATCGGTCACCAGTGAGCCATAGAATCTACCACAATGCGGTAACACAACACAATGCCAAACACTAATCTATAGCAGCATGCTCCGTCTGTGTGTTTGTTTGTCTTTTTGAGATTTTCTTAGCTTCCAACAGCTGATTTCGTATCAATTGGGAAATGTCCCACGGACTGTTTCTCACCACTCAACTGTCAAGTACTGCTCGCTGACTATGGATAGTTTGCAGTGACTTGAAGTTAGGCTGTGGTTTGCGTGAATACCCCGGATGCCACCAGTAACGATTTATTCTCACTATACAGCAACTAAGGTGACACCATTGTGTCTCACCACTGCCCAGATGCGAATGCCGGCTGGGGCATGTAGGAAAGTTGCCAGTGACGTGGGGTTATTAGTTAAGTGTTGGTTGTCCGGCTTCCCACATCAACAATAACTAGCTAGTCACGATTTATCCACACAGAATGAGAATATTGCCACGAACCTAGTGCCAGGCTTTGAGGGGGGGGGGGGGGCACTACGGGTCGCCGTGAGAAATAGTGAGTATAAACGAAGTTCTTACTCCAGAGCCACCATGGCAGAAAAAGTGAGTATAAACGAAATTCTTATTCCAAAGCCACCATGACAGAAAAAGTGAGTATAAAGGAAGTTCTTATTCCAGAGCCACCACGGCAGAAAAAGTGAGGGTAAAAAGAAGTTCCTTATTCCAGAGCCACCACGGCAGAAAAAGTGAGGATAAACGAAGTTCTTATTCCAAAGCCACCATGGCAGAAAAAGTGAGTATAAACGAAATTCTTATTCCAAAGCCACCATGACAGAAAAAGTGAGTATAAAGGAAGTTCTTATTCCAAAGCCACCATTGCAGAAAAAGTGAGGGTAAAAAGAAGTTCCTTATTCCAGAGCCACCACGGCAGAAAAAGTGAGGATAAACGAAGTTCTTATTCCAAAGCCACCATGGCAGAAAAAGTGAGTATAAACGAAATTCTTATTCCAAAGCCACCATGACAGAAAAAGTGAGTATAAACGAAGTTCTTATTCCAGAGCCACCACGGCAGAAAAAGTGAGTATAAACGAAGTTCTTTATTCCAAAGCCACCATGCCAGAAAAAGTGAGTATAAACGAAGTTCTTTATTCCAAAGCCACCATGACAGAAACAGTGAGTATAAACGAAGTTCTTTATTCCAAAGCCACCATGACAGAAACAGTGAGTATAAACGAAGTTCTTTATTCCAAAGCCACCATGACAGAAACAGTGAGTATAAACGAAGTTCTTTATTCCAAAGCCACCATGCCAGAAAAAGTGAGTATAAACGAAGTTCTTTATTCCAAAGCCACCATGACAGAAACAGTGAGTATAAACGAAGTTCTTTATTCCAAAGCCACCATGACAGAAACAGTGAGTATAAACGAAGTTCTTTATTCCAAAGCCACCATGACAGAAACAGTGAGTATAAACGAAGTTCTTTATTCCAAAGCCACCATGACAGAAACAGTGAGTATAAACGAAGTTCTTTATTCCAAAGCCACCATGGCAGAAAAAGTGAGTATAAACGAAGTTCTTTATTCCAAAGCCACCATGGCAGAAAAAGTGAGTATAAACGAAGTTCTTTATTCCAAAGCCACCATGACAGAAACAGTGAGTATAAACGAAGTTCTTTATTCCAAAGCCACCATGACAGAAACAGTGAGTATAAACGAAGTTCTTTATTCCAAAGCCACCATGACAGAAACAGTGAGTATAAACGAAGTTCTTTATTCCAAAGCCACCATGGCAGAAACAGTGAGTATAAACGAAGTTCTTATTCCAAAGCCACCATGACAGAAACAGTGAGTATAAACGAAGTTCTTTATTCCAAAGCCACCATGACAGAAACAGTGAGTATAAACGAAGTTCTTTATTCCAAAGCCACCATGGCAGAAAAAGTGAGTATAAACGAAGTTCTTTATTCCAAAGCCACCATGGCAGAAACAGTGAGTATAAACGAAGTTCTTTATTCCAAAGCCACCATGGCAGAAACAGTGAGTATAAACGAAGTTCTTTATTCCAAAGCCACCATGACAGAAACAGTGAGTATAAACGAAGTTCTTTATTCCAGAGCCACCATGGCAGAAAAAGTGAGTATAAACGAAATTTTAAAAGTCCGCCCCACCTCGCCCCTCAGACCAGTTTGTTACGTTCAGGATTTTCAAATGCACGCAAGGAATTAATAAATTGTGAATCTTAAATTATCATTCACGAGGCCATTAATGGCACGTCATTAGAGAAGTATGAGAGTTGTGTACATGTCTAGCGATAAGAATCGACCGTGTAACAAATGCACTGTTTGTATATTTAGATCATGCACGGGGCAAGGCATGTATAGAAATATCTGGAAAACAAAGCCATTTCTCGAGAAATATTTCACCATAGTCGCTGTTGTTGTCGGATACAATAATTTCTTGACAAATATTTTTTCGAATATTACTGTAACTGATGAGCGATAATCAAAGTCGTCGGAGAATGTGCGCACCATGGTGGGTGTTTGTATAATGCGATCATACGAAAATTATCCCGTTTTTCAAAGGCTGTTCGTAGGCGGCAATGTTTGTGTATGGAGTATTCGGGGAATTGTACGCAATTACGTTGCTAACCTGTGTTTATGGACGCAATAGATCTACTCCACAGGGTACCGGATTGAACCTGAAAATCGATAGGTACGGCACTCGTTCTCAGTCCTCCTACTAGATCAGTCACCCTTGTGGCGGTGCACTGAGGGCACACTACTTGCTGGAAAGCGCGATCTGGAAATTATCTGTCAAAGGAGATTCGTCCATCAGAATTTACCAACAATTCTCCTTCAGATATATTGGAAATAGATGCCTCAGTTCACACTTATCTCAATACCGAGTTCAGGAGCAAAAATATTACACTTGTCGAGGACGAAGAGTGTGGTTATAGACGTGTAAAAGAGTGCAGGATACTAAGAGGCGAGCATTCCATTCTGTCTACAGCATGGGCCTGCCCCAATAGCCGAGTGGTCTAAAGGCCCGTTCCCACATCTGCGATCTAGTGTAGCGGCGGCACAGCGACCGCAGCGAATTATGAATCGCTGTGTGATCGCTGTAGATTGACCCAATTAATGTTTGTAGCGACCAGATCGTTGAGCCCGTTCCCACATCTGCGATCTAGTGTAGCGACCGCAGCGATTTATAATTCGCTGCGGTCGCTGTGCGGTCGCAACACAAGATCGCAGATGTGGGAACGGGGCTTAACTGAACTTTCCATAGGTCGTTAGGGTAACGATAGATTAACGAGTACGTAACGAGTGAGGCGATAGCATAACGATTATTAAGATGGCACAGCGACCTCATCGATGGCACAGCGACCTCACAACGACTGCACAGCGACTGCACTGCGGACCATAAGCGATCCAGTGCCCTACTTTTTCAACAGCGATCTTTTTGAGCATGTTCAAAAAAATCGCAACAGATGCTCGGCCACAGCGATCCGCTGCGGATGCGTAGCAACCGCAACGATGGCTTAACGGACCACACCGATCTGCGTAGCGGTGGCACAGCGACCGCAGCGATTCATAATTCGCTGAAATCGCTGTGCCGTCGCTACACTAGATCGCAGATGTGGGAACAGGCCTTAAGGCACTGCCACTGACTGCCAACTGCCACCCACCACTGAGGGCCTGCCCCAATAGCCGAGTAGTCTAAGGCATTGCCACTGACTGCCCGCTGCCTCCCACGACTGAGGGCCTGCCACAATAACCGAGTGGTCTAAGGCATTGCCACTGACTGCCACCTGCCACTCAACACTGAGGGCCTGCCACAATAGCCGAGTGATCTAAGGCATTGCTACTGACTGCCCGCTGCCTCCCACCACTGAGGGCCTGCCACAATAGCCGAGTGATCTAAGGCATTGCCACTGACTGCCCGCTGCCTCTCACCACTGAGGGCCTGCCACAATAGCCGAGTGGTCTAAGATATTGCCACTGACTGCCACCTGCCACTCACCACTGAGGGCCTGCCACAATAGCCGAGTGATCTAAGGCATTGCCACTGACTGCCCGCTGCCTCTCACCACTGAGGGCCTGCCCCAATAGCCGAGTGGTCTAAGATATTGCCACTGACTGCCACCTGCCACTCACCACTGAGGGCCTGCCACAATAGCCGAGTGATCTAAGGCATTGCCACTGACTGCCCGCTGCCTCTCACCACTGAGGGCCTGCCACAATAGCCGAGTGGTCTAAGATATTGCCGCTGACTGCCACCTGCCACTCACCACTGAGGGCCTGCCACAATAGCCGATTGATCTAAGGCATTGAAAAAGTCTAACCTAACTCCAAATTTTATGCCTTCACACACCTCTCTTGAATGGTCTAAAAGGGTTTTTCTTTAATACATAATCTTATTTCGTTATTTCCTCTAATCAGACCAGTATTCTTACCTGGTATTTATTTCTTTTTTTGCTATGTTTGTATCTTTTCTTATTATATGATTTGTGAATCCAAGTATGGATCAAACCTTTTGTGTATAATTATTTTCCGTTCTCATTATTTATCTTCTATATTTGTACACTTTGTAATTCCATTACAGTCAATAAAGTATATATATATATATATATATATATTGCCACTGACTGCCGGCTGCCTCTCACCACTGAGGGCCTGCCACAATAGCCGAGTGGTCTAAGACATTGCCACTGACTGCCAACTGCCACTCACCACTGAGGGCCTGCCACAATAGCCGAGTGGTCTAAGACATTGCCACTGACTGCCAACTGCCACTCACCACTGAGGGCCTGCCACAATAGCCGAGTGGTCTAAGGCATTGCCACTGACTGCCCCCTGTCTCTCACCACTGAGGGCCTGTCCTAACAGCCGAGTGGTCTAAGGCATTGCCACTGACTGCCCGCTGCCTCCCACCACTGAGGGCCTGCCACAATAGCCGAGTGATCTAAGGCATTGCCACTGACTGCCCGCTGCCTCTCACCACTGAGGGCCTGCCACAATAGCCGAGTGGTCTAAGGCATTGCCACTGACTGCCCGCTGCTTCTCACCACTGAGGGCCTGCCCCAATAGCCGAGTGGTCTGAGGCATTGCCACTGACTGCCCGCTGCCTCTCACCACTGAGGGCCTGCCACAATAGCCGAGTGGTCTTAGACATTGCCACTGACTGCCAACTGCTACTCACCACTGAGGGCCTGCCACAATAGCCGAGTGGTCTAAGACATTGCCACTGACTGCCAACTGCCACTCACCACTGAGGGCCTGACACAATAGCCCTGTGGTCTAAGGTATTGCCACTGACTGCCCGCTGTCTCTCTTTACTCGATTGGGATACGGCTCGAGGAAAGTGAAAAAATACATGGGCTGCTACTTTGGGTTATGCGGTGGCTTCCGAATGCTTCGATTTCTTACACCATTTGCAATTGGTTAGTCACGGTTAAGCCTTGATAAAGCATTTATTGAGGATAAACGAAATTCGAGTTCAAATTCAAATTATGAACAAGATTCTCCACAGCATTGGTTCGGCCGGGGCCAATGGGAAAGTTATCAGTGCCTTGAGAATATGCGGTGGTTTTGCCGGGTACTCGTTCCCTCCCTCGTCACTAAATGTCATATGGAAAATATCCTAACTTTACCAAATTCTTCAAGTTCACTTATGAGTGAATTCACTTAAATGTCGTTACTTTATTATATGCTAATAAAAAGTAAGATGAAAAATGGAAGTCCCAGTGCTCGTTTGTCATACAGGAGCTCATTTATAACAAGTCTTTTTTGGGGCCTAAGTGTAAGGTGTCGGGGAATACGTGGCATATCTTAAAACGAAACAGCCCATGTATGAAGTACTGTAAATCACTTAGACATGGCGTGAACATTATACAGCGCAATTACGGTACTGCCCTGGATAGCGTGATCTAAGTATAGCGGTGAACAGGAACAGCAGCAGCAAGTTCAATTAAGAATTTAATAAAGACGGGGATTTTACAATAGCGCATATGGGCAGAGCGCTATTATCGCTATCTTATTGTTCCCGCTATATTTAAGTGATTTACAGTATTAATATTCGCCATATGTGGTCAATAACTATTAAACAGTTCTGAACTAAGGATGTCCATGTATTGGGTGCTACCTTTTGCCGCGCCCACCAGCTGCGCCTCTGGCTGATTCATGACCACTGAAGACTATCTCCCCCTTCGTAAACAAGTACGGTTGTAGATGCAAAGCATCAATAGTCAAAAGGCGGGGCCAAGTTATTTATGAACTTGTGAGGGAACCGGATGTATAAAGAACATTAACATTATAGAGAAAAATAATTTATAATGACTAGATTTGTATCATTTTTGTAGAAATGAAACAAATATCGTAATTATAGGCGCAAGCTGGAGACTTCGAAATCTCTTGGGTGCGAAGCTACTTGGGTACGCATCAAGTTTGGTTACGAACCAGTTTGGTTACGAAGTCTCCTGATTTCATTCTATACACGACATAGTAGACTACTGGCAGTCCTATAAGCCGCTTCACGCCAACAATAGATGGTGGGCGATACCAGTCCCTCATCCGTGACGTGATTGTGAGACTGGCGCTAGTCTATACACACAGTAATTTTTTTCTTAGTAATTTTCCTTCCTATACTGAAAAATATACTTTATGTCCGCTTAAAATATTTTATATATTTGAAAACTTCATGCTAAATTAAAATAAGGAAGTCACGATTTTCCGCGGCAAAGGCAACATTTATATAATAACCAATCAGAATAGAGAATTATATTCAGTCCGGCCTCAGGATTTAGATCACGTGACGTCTGCCCATGTACATAATAATAATAATAATAATATTGTCATTTGATATTGCGCCCTTTCCATATAAACATGCTCAAAGGCGCATTACATTCATTGTCAGAGGATAGATGTTGATATCCACATAGTTATTTGATAAATACATCTTTGAACAGATGTGTTTTCAATTGTCGTTTGAAGATTGCCACACTCCCAGCTGCCCGAATATTATTTGGGAGCTGATTCCATAGTTTTGGGGCACAGGCACTAAATGATCTGTCACCGTAGGTTTTCATGTTGGTTCTCGGCTCGCAGAGTAAGTTCTTGGATGTTGATCTCAGTGTCCGTGGTGGGACATACTCTTTCAGCATTTCCCTCAGGTAAGAGGGTGCAGTTCCATGCAAACACTTGTACGCCAGGAGAAGAATCTTGAATTCAATTCTCTTCCTGACTGGTAACCAGTGAAGTTCCTTTAGTACTGGAGTGATATGGTCATACTTCTTTGTGAGTGTGATCACCCTGGCGGCATTATTTTGTACTCTCTGGAGCTTACATATTAGCTCTTCAGGTATTCCACAGAGAAGTCCATTGCAGTAGTCGAATCTTGAGGTTACCAGGGATATGACAGCACCTTTAGTTGATTCTGCAGTCAAGTATTTTCTGATCCTTCCAATGTTTCGAAGGTGATAGTTTGCAGATTTGACTGCCTTTGACACATGTGCGGCCATATTCATGCTTGGATCAAAAACAGAGCCCAGATTGCCGATAGGTATATTGAGAATCTTAACAATCTCACCATTTACGGAGATGCTAGGCACCGATATTTTGGCTCGCTGCTTAGGGGTACCTAGCACTAGGACTTCCGTTTTGTCTGCATTCAGTTTTAGCTTGTTCTGTGACATCCATGTATATATGTCAGTGAGGCAGCCCTCCAGCCTAGCAACTCCTATGTCCACAGCTTGTTGAGTGAAAGGTTTTATTGCCAGATAGAGCTGTGTGTCGTCTGCATATATGTGAAGCTCTAAACCATGCTTTCTGATGAGTTTTCCAAGGGGTAGGAGGTAGATCAGGAACAACAATGGTCCTAACACTGATCCCTGTGGTACGGACCACAGAATGTCCTGTAACTCAGAGAATGACTTGTCAATCTTGATGCGGAGTGTGCGTCCTGACAGGTAAGACTTAAACCAAGCAAGTGCTTGACCCGTAATACCTAATGTATTTTCCATTCTGCTGAATAGAATATCATGGTCGATGGTGTCGAACGCCGCACTCAGATCTAACATGACCAGTATAACTACTCCATGCTGGTCAATGCTGGTTAGAATGTCATTCTGTACTTTCACTAGGGCAGTCTCAGTGCTGTGACCAGGCTTGTAAGCAGATTGTAAATGTTCATGCAAGTTGTTCTCAGTCATGTAGTCAGTGAGTCGCCCCGCCACCACCCTCTCCAACAGTTTTGAGATGTAAGAAAGGTTACTGACAGGACGGTAGTTCTTTAGAATATCTGGATCTAGGGTAGATTTCTTAAGTAACGGTGTTACTATAGCCGTCTTCATGGATTTCGGTACCTGGCTAGATCTGAGAGAAGAATTTATGATGTTAGTCATTACTGGAAGTAATTCGCTTCTACTTTCTTTGATGAGCCAAGTTGGGATTGGATCAAGCATGCAGCTTTTCGCAGGAGACTTGCAAATTATCTTCCATACTTCCTCCTCTGTAGTATTCCGCAGAACATTCAGAGTGGAAACAGGTGGTGACTGTGCTATTTCCAGGTTGATGTCAGAGCAGTCAGGGAGGTTATCCCTGATTTTATCAATCTTTTCCTTGAAAAAGCATGAGAACCTATTTGCAAGTTCTCCTGCAGAGCTGTGTTCTGGGAGTTTTGACACTTTCTGCCTGAAGAGGAGTTCATTCATTGTCTGGGACATCGCTTTTGAATCCTGCCCACAGTCAATAATCCTCTGATTGTAATATGACACTTTGCTACTTTCAAGGAGCTTGTTGTATTTGTCTCTTTCTTCCTTGAAGATTTCACGATGAACTGTCAGGCCAGTTCTCCTCCACAGCCTTTCAGCTTTTCTTTTCTCAGACTTTGCTCGATGGAGATCATCTGAGAACCAAGGCTGTTGTGGTCTTATTACAATAGACTTTTCCTTGGGGGGTGCATGCTTATTCAGCACATTGGTTAGTTGTGTATCATATATGTCCATGAGATCAGTGACAGAGAGGTTGTCATCAGGATCCCCCAGTCCTTGTGAAATGTCTGTTCTAAAACTGGGCAGGTTAATGGAGCGAAAGGCCCTTGTTATTATTTTTGTCTTCTGAAGGTGTGGCTTGGGGTGATGGACGTTGCATAACAGTAGATGGTGGTCTGTTATCATATCACCCACCTGGACCTCTTGTACAAGATTATCTGTGTCTCGACACATGATAACATCCAATATATGTCCAGACATGTGAGTGGGTTTATTGACGTGTTGTTCGATACCCAGTGACCCCAGCATATCAGTGAATTTGTGGGTGGTGTTGTCAGTCTTTTTATCAAGATGGAAATTTAGGTCACCAACCATCAATAAGTCACCTGAGCCAGTGACTTTGTCCTGGAGAAATGAAGAGAACTCCTCGAAGAACTGACCAGTGGTGAACTTATTCTTTTGGTTGGGTGGTGGCCTATACAAGGTAATTAAATCAAGGCAGCGTGATCCTGTGTTAAACTTGATCTGCATGTTTTCAAAGCTGTCTGACTTGTAAACATCTGTTTTGATGATTTTGATTGAAGCCTTGTGTAGGACACCAACCCCTCCATATCCTTGATTTCCACGTCTTGGTGTATGTTTGAGTTCATACCCAGGTAAAGATAGTCCTTTGACGTGGAAATCATCCTTATCTTTCGTGGTGAGCCAGGTCTCAGTTAACGAAAGAATGTCTATGTCATGATTAATGACAATGTCTCTGATGATGTCTGTTTTATTCCTGGCAGACTGGATGTTCAGGCATCCCACAGTCAGTCCTGATGTTTTGACTGGAGTGGTGGTGCTTATTTGTAGAAGATTAGAGTGAATGGCCCCATTCCTATTGGGACCCACTCCAATCTTCCTAGCAGACTGCCCTCTGTGTGTTCTAGGGACTGAGCATATTTCATATGCTCTGAGAGTCAGTAGCACCTGTAATGGGATTCTGGGCCGCTGTTGAACTGTGGTCTGTTGTACTCCCAGCAAGAAGTTTCTTGTATAGGCCCTTAGAGGGGTCATGCTGGATCACGTTACAGGGTGCCAGGCCAGATAGCATGGAAGATGTCTGCAACTGGGTCAAGTATCTTTTACGACCCTTTTTATCATGTGCTGGTAACAGACCAGCTCTGTCCTAAGATAGCCAGTTGTCCAAGATTCATATGAAAGTATCCAGATTGTGCTGTTTTTCAAGCACAAAAGTGTCTTCTGACTTCATCTAGTTGATCCTGGTGATGTTATGCAGGTCCTAGGTAAGTCTTTATGGTAGAATCCTCCTGGTTCTCCAGCAATTGCTGGAAAACCCAGGAGCTGATGTCCATGCTGGCAGCCAGAGGCGCTCAGCTTATCCTTTGACTATGTGTCAAAAGGATATATTGACACCATTATGTCATTATGTACATCTCAAAACACCTTCCCAGATAGGCGGGCCTGATGGCCCCGCCAATCAGCTGACGAGCGACAACCCAGGCTGGGAACGCGTTCATTTCGTGGATCAATAGTTAACAACTTTAGACCAAGGCACTCGCAGTCTTCGCTCTTTGATGTTTACGATCTGACAAAATCGCCTGAATCCCTTTATCGCGGCAACCTTACGGAATGCACGAGGGAAAGTTGTCTCTCATGCTTCACGAGTAACCAGCAATAGCTAACCCTCACAAGCAAGAAAAGGAAAAATAGTTATGAACCCATTCATGCCACCTGTGGTCAAAATACTAATTCGTTGAAGTCGTTATACATGAAAAAGCAACTTTGGTAAACTATGTGTGGGATAAATGATAATCGGAACCTTTTAACCTACAGTTTTCCTCCAAATGTTTTGCTAAATTTTGTTTGTTCCCCATTTTTTCATTTTTGAACGATTCTTAGATCAAGACGCCATTTGTATGACAGACCACCAGATATAAATGGGGTTGCTTAAAGCAACCCTGTATTCTGTTAGGCTCCTTTATGTCTGCAATGGCTGAAAAGGTCTCCAAGAAATTATTTGTAGGAATAAAAAGTGTACTTTCATTAACACCATTTCTAAAAGATGGTTGCTAATTTCTGCTTTATTCATTCATTTTGAAATATCATAGTATTCAGACGAAACGTTTAAAAGAAAGTTCACAACAAAATATTTTGGAAAGTATTTGTAGAAATGATGAATTTGAATTAATCAACACTATTTCTTCAAATATTTTGCCTAGTTACGATCCAATCATCGTCATTTCTAGGAACATCATCGTATGCAACCGGAACTTTCAATACAAAACTCTGATGTTGAAAGGGTTAATCACCATATTTGTCAGACAACGGGAGCATTTCATGGGAGATCGATCTGACCTAAATTTTAGCAGGTTTTGTTCTGAGATGCATTATTTAGCAGGCCACGTCTGCGAAGGTCACATTGCAAGAACCATCGACAGCAGACCTAAATCTATACAGAAAACATCAATAGCAGAAGAAGGAAACAGGGCGGCTTCGATTGCAATCATCCGGGTGATGCCAGATGCGCATGTGCACAACCGAAACCTGCAGTTGCTTCACTCACGCCGCAATGGTCCCTGTACTCATTGGAATCCAAACTACAGTGGCGAGGGAAGTTCACTTGCCGTTGTAGCTTCGTCTAAATACAATGAAATTCGCTCAAACATTTGTTTCCCAAACCATTACTATTCAGTCACTAGCAAGGTGGTCTGGCTCGATATCAAATAAGTATCATGACACTGCCAGCGATTATGCATTAGAAGAACCAAGGGCAATAATAGTTTGCTTCATAATAAGTAAGACACAGTCATAAGAAGGAAAAAGTAAAGCCAGCTATCTTAAAAACAAATTTATTAAACAAAAACTAGAATGTATTTACACTTTTATGCATGACATGATTTCATTTCGTAAACAAATCATCTTTCACATAATTATGAAAATTGCTCATCAAAAGCATACCATTAATATTCAGGGCTTAGTAGGAATGAGCAGGCATGAATGGGATGTGTACACTCGTTGAACTTGTCTTTTGCTAAACAACCGAATGGATCCCTTCCCCATGATTATCAAACGAGGTGATTACAAGTCTAGCACTGTGCCTGTGCTAAAGCCATCCACTACACCAAGTGCATTTCATGACTGTTTAATTCCTGACACATTTATTTTGGAACACATTTACACTCTTGTATTGTTCTTGAAGACACATTTGGCACTGTTTTCACCACATGATAAGAACTGCATCCATGAAGTAAACTCCATTTACGTGAAGCGGACCTGTAAATCCTGCTGATAGGACTTGGGATAACTAGCTGATTCATCTCAGATTTACAGCGAACACTTCTTCTCTGCAATAGAATTCCCTAGGATGTGTAAAGGATCCTAATCTGTAACAAAAAATAAATATAAGGTATAGAGTCTGCCTATAAATATCCCATGACAATACTTTAAAAGCACAATTGACCGACCAAAAAGTAATTTCCAATGAAACTCAAAGATGTGAACCAGTGTACACTCTTATGCATACTTCTATGATAAGCATATATATGTTACAAATCAGACAATAACCTTTTTGGACAGAGCATTTTGATTTCAAAAGCACTCATAAAAGTATCTAGCTTAACACCCTACTTATGAAGTTTTGTTTTACATTTGCAGCTGTTTAACTTTTTCGATGGATAGAATACCAGTCATCTTTTCTAAGTATCTTCTTGATAGAATGTATCTTTTGTGTACATATACCAGTACTTACTTTTGATTCTGAATATCCTCTGGATGCCCTGGACAATACTTTGCTTGATAGATGTTTGTATCGGAATGCAAGAACATGCTTCTGGCTCACTCACAATGCTATTATTGTTGATATCCTGATCATCTCCAAGATCAATTGAAACTAAACTTTCTCTGCTCTCTGCTGGGAACATGTGAGATGTAAGGATGTTGTGAGTATCAGAAATATTTTGATCTGCAGGAATAGCAGCATGTTTGTAGGCATAGTCTTGTGTTGGCATGCAGTCTTTCGGTAGTGCAGACTTTCTTTTATTGGAAAAGAAGGATTTAAGAGATGAGAATACACTTGACCCAGTCTTTTGTCTATTCATCTCTGGTTCATCTATCTGGGTTGAGGATTTAGCCATATTAAAGGTAGGTGGATATATGGATGGCAGGTAACCTGATGAATAGGAGATGCTCTTCATTTCATCAGAAATGTCAGATTGTGGATGTTGATGATCTTTGCTGCCCTCTGCCAGAAACAGCTCAGCATGTAGGACTCCATTTACTGATTGCTTTGCACTGGTGTTGGAATGATCATCAGAGAGATCTGCTTTTTTACAATCATCAGTTTGCTCAATGTTTCTTTTGGTTGTAAAGAGGCTTTTGAAAGAGATGAATGCTCTCTTGACTTTGAATTTTGATTTACTGAGTCCATTGTCAAGGGCTGATGGTTCCATTGATAGGTCTGCAGCAGTTCTCTTAATGTTTTCATCTGTGCTATTCTACAAAGATGAAGAAAAGAATAAATGAGTTTCTTGTTCATTGATTTTGTCACCATTTAGCAATGATTATAACCACCCACTTATCCAATTATCTGCAAGCAAATATAATGATAATTTAGTAGTAACAATAACTGATAATCGCTTACTTAAACATAATCCATCAACTGATATATCATCAATGAAATAGGTAAACAATATACAGATGAAAATGAAACATGCAAAACTAATTTGAATCCAATTTACTTATAGTCCAGTCAAATTATGAAATACCTAGAACAAATTGCTACAGAAGGTTTTTTTGCTTTGACTGGTTCATTGGACCTAACTGAACATCATATCAAAAGTTTCCCGAAAGTTACCCCCTCTAAGGGCCCTAATTTGCATAAATTAAAAATGTATTATGTCCCTTTTTTATGCCAAATTGGACAATTCACAGATTTCAGGGCCTTGTATTTCCATCAACTAACAATCACACATCAGTTAAATTTACAGGTCTGAATAAGTATATTATATAGATGCTGTAAACAGAAAATATAATTGTAATATTGACCGTTTGGTCAAATATGGTCATTTGAAAATGGCCATCTGACCTCCAATCAGAACCGTTTGGTTATTCACATCAATGATTTTAGGGCCTTGTATTTCCTGACATAACAATCACCTAGGAGTTAAATCTTCAGATCTGAATAAGTATGTTATATAGATGCTGTAAAAAGAAAATATAACTTTAGTAAAGACCCTTTGATCAAATAAGGTCATTTGAAAATGGCCATATGATCTTAGAAAAGGAGTGTATTGGTTATTTGGTACCAGTTTGGGGGACCGCATAACTTGGTACCATTTGGGAGGACCACCAATAACCCTTATTTTTGAAAGCCCTGGAACCCCTTTCCAAGTCCCTGCATGATGGACATCTGCATCTGATAGCTGTTTTGAGATATTGACCACCCAAGGTTCTTGTAATGTCCCTTTTTTTATGCCAAATCGGACAAATCACTGATTTCAGGGCCTTGTATTTCCTGAACTAACCATAATATAGCAGTGATATCATTAGGTCTCAATGAGTATGTTACATAGATGCTGCAGAAAGAAATATTTATTTTAATATTGGCCTGTTGGTCAAACAAGGTCATTTGAAGATGGTCATTTGACCTTCGCTAAGGAGAGTTTTGATTGTTCACATCACAGATTTCAGGGCCTTGTATTTTCTGAACTAACAAGCATATAGCAATTAAATCCTCAGGTCTGAATCAGTATGTTACATAGATGCTGTAAACATAAAATATTATTAAAATATTGACCCTTTGGTCAAACAAGGTCAATTAAAAATGGCCATTTGACCTTAGATACGGCCCATTTTGGTTACCATATTTCCCCGCATACACCCCACACTTTTATACAGTGCATCACCTATGTCAAGGAGGGGGTGTGTGTTAATAACAGGTACAAGAACCAGAACTTTTTGCACATCGATGCTACAGGTGCGGGGACATGTGGGGCAGGGTTGGAAAACACCATTTGAGTACCTCCAGGGAGGAAAGGACGGCATATCCATCCATATTTGGATTTTGATTACGTTATAATTAGGGGATGAAAGGGCCTCGGGAGGGTGAATTGAAATTGATACGGATAAGCCAGGGGAGCAGATTTGGCACGAGCTGTTGTCTGCTCTTTTGACGAGTGATGTCAACAAATGGGCACAAATCAGTATCAATTACAATATACCATCACAAACCCTTACCAAATTGTAATTGTGTCCTGTTTATTTGTCCTAGACTCGCTCCTCTCAGCTGAAAGACCATGGCAGACATATAGCTCTCTGCACTTAATGGCCGGCCAACTCCCCCTGCGTATTATAAACGGGGAATTGTATTTTACATAAGGAGAGGGACTTAGTGACGGGTTGCGTATTATTTAGGGGGATGCGGGGTGTACGCGGGGTAATACGGTACTAGCATTTTTTCAATTTTCAATGGCCAATTTCTCAAAATGTACTTAACCTAGATTAACAATATTTCAGAGCTATGCAAGTATAGAGTAGGGATACTGCCAGGGGAGATGGCCCTTTCTTGAATTTTTTTAGTCAAATAGGGCCATCTGAAAATACCTGTTTCACCATGATAAATATGTTTCGGTTGATTTATCAGTTTTTGCAGATCAATATGTCTTAGATGTATTATATATTTGATACTGTTTATACCCGCACATAATGTATCATGGTACCTGTTAAAAGTTCTGATACCAAACTACTTTGTGTATGAAAGTCCAAAAATTGAAATGATGATCAAGTGCTTCCAAAATAGGTTCATTTGCAGACTCGCTGAATGCTACCAATTGGTCAAAAATTTGGATCCAGCCCATAGAGTCACTTTCAAATTTTATTTTTGATAAGAAGAATGACCAGAAAAAAAACATACTTCATTATACAGCATGCTTTTAGATATAGCCCTCAAAAAACTGTTATAGTAAGTTGTAAGATATTGATCTGCATAAACTGAGAGAATAGCCAAAATGTATCTTTTTATGATCAAACAGGTATTTTCAAATAACCCTATTTGACTACCCCTATGCATTATGCCTATTGTATACTTGCATTACCCTGAAAATATTGTTTATGTAGGGTTAAGTACTGCTGACATTTAATTCCTGCAGCAATCAAGCGGATGTCTGCAAGTGCCTGGTTGTACAAACACCCATGGATAACATGTCAAAAAGTAAGCCAAGGACATCATTGACCCACGTAGCTTGTGATTCAAAGCTACCTTCAGTTGTGAGGTCATCCATGCCCAGGAAAGTGGGTGGCAATCAGGGGTACAGTTGTGTATTGTGTTGTGCACAGGCTGCCCATGCATTTAACGCAGGAATTAATGTTGGCACAGTACATTTAGAGCAATTAACTCCTTCTCTAAGGTAAAAAGACCATATTCAAATGACCGTATTTGACAAAAGGGCCAATATTTAAATCATATTGTCTTTTTACGACATCAATGTAACAAACTTAGGATGCTGTATGATTATTGATTATGTCGGAAAATACAAGGTCCTAAAATCTGTGATGTGAATAACCAAAACTCCCTTTAGCAAAGGTCAAATGGTCATTTTAAATGATGTTATTTTACCAAAGGGTCAATAGTAAAATTTTATTTTCTTTCTGCAGCGTCTATATAACATACATCTTCAGACCCAAGGATTTAGCTACTATATGCCTGTTAGTTCAGGAAATACAAGGCCCTGAAATCTGTGAATTGTCCAACTTGGCAAAAAAGGGACATACCCGGTACTAGTACCTTGGGAGCTCAATATCTCAAAACAGCTACCAGCTGCAGATGTTCATCAAGCAGGTACTTGAGGGGCTCATGGGCTTTCAAAATATAAGGGTAATTTGCAGTCCCCCCAACTGGTACCAATTTACGCAATCCTGATGCAAAATACCAAAACGCTCCTTATCAAAGGTCAAATGGCCATTTTCAAATGACCTTATTTGACCAAAGGGCCAATATCACAATTATATTTTCTTTTTACAGCATCTATGTAACATACTGATTCAGACCTGAGGATTCAATTGCTATATGCTTGTTAGTCCAGAAAATACAAGGCCCCGAAATATGTGATGTGAATAACCAAAACTCTCCTTAGCGAAGGTCAAATGGCCATTTTCAAATGACTTTGTTTGACCAAAGGGTCAATATTAAAATAAATATTTCTTTCTGCAGCATCTATGTAACATACTCATTGAGACCTAATGATATCGCTGCTATATGATGGTTAGTTCAGGAAATACAAGGCCCTGAAATCAGTGATTTGTCCAATTTGGCATAAAAAAGGGGTTCAAGGGCTTTCAAAATATAAGGGTTATTGGTGGTCCCCCAAAGTGGTACCAAGTTATACCGATATTAGTTTTTTTGGGCTTAGTACAATCTTGGGCAGTTTTTTAATCTTAAACCTTGGTGTTAAATTATTTTTTGAGTCTGGAGGGTGGCTTCTTTCATCAGCAACGTTGCAAAAAATGTCCGTTTTTAGCACTTTCTAAACATGTTTGTCCCGAATTTGACCACTAGGATGCATTTTTGGAAAAAAAAAATTCATAGCAATGTCAAACAACATCTGTAGTACATACAGGTCAACATTGGAGGTTCAACTCTCAAAAACAAAAAAATGCTAAAGAAATCCCCAAAATCATATGTTTTTGGCCATTTTTATGTGAAAATACGCAAATTAGGGTCCTTAGGGGGGCTAACTTTCGGGAAACTTTTGATATAATGTTCAGCTAGTTCCAATTAACCAGTTAAAGCAAAAAAACCTTCTGTAGCAATTTGTTCTAGTTTAGGCCATTTTCAGCGTAGATTGACTGGACTATTACCCATTGATTTGAAGTTGACCCGGCCAAGGTTGCTTCATTCTCTTGATGTGTATCATCAGTACTTTCCCAGAGACTGGAATTGCTGCTTGAGGATACATCGACAGTGAAAGGTAGTAAATCTACATTATCTTCTTCCTCTCTGAATTCCTCGATGCTGAGACCAGGCTGGGGTGGTTTGTTCACCATGTTTTTCAATCCAACCCAGACATCAGGAATATGCTCAACCTCCAATATTGCTGGCGAGGTATCATTTGTTGAACTAGTATTCAAGGTATCAGAGCTGTATAACACACCATCTTCTTTTCCATCTCCATGGCGGGAAGTATAATCAGTGACATCCATCGGCAGATGGGTTTCCCCAAAACCATTTGAAGTCTGTTGTTGCACATACACAGGTTTGCTTAGAAGCCTTCGCAATGGGAATTGAACCACAATTTCAATATCCTTATATATGATCTTAATGTATCCTTTGCCTTCTGTGGAGACGTCTTTAAAGAGGTTTCTCCCTTTGATCTCCTGAAGAAACCATGCCAGGTTGTTTTGAGTAAAGGACGAGTTGACCTCAAATATGTGGAGCCTGTGATCTTTATGTTTTGGCATGGCCTTTTGAGAGATGTATTTCTGATCTGAAAAAAAATGTTATCATTACTTCTAAATTGTATTGTCAAAATGCTTTATTTACTTTTATTATCATTGTTAACTAGTAATAAGAATCATGATTTAGCTTAAATATGGCAGAAAAAGTGACGAATATATAAAGTAATTGAAAGTCAGCTAATGAATGATAAGTCGGTAAAAATATGTTAGATGATTATATTTGAAATTCGCACTTAAAGGGAATCCACAGTGGTCTAGAGACCTTACTTTGTATAAAGATGTGTGGCATTGGGAAGGGCTGTCCACGGTGCCTATACAACACCCCTTTGGTCTATAAGGAAATAGAAAAGAATTTCTTCCCTATTCCTGTTCTTTCTAGTTCGTCACAGTAGGACGGTAGATGTTGAAAGTTACATAAACCCAAATATACAACTTAACACATATTGAATCAATGAGGATATTTGTTTCCACAGAAAAAAATTAAAGATTTGATGTTTTCTCTCAAAACAGAAAGCATACTTAGTTGCTAATATCTCACCTTTGGCATGTTTTTCCAGGTACCTTTGCAATCTAAATATTAGCTTCTTTAGACTGGTTGTCTGTCCCTTTCCTATCTTGATAGGAAGCCAAATGTCAGTCACCTTAAAAAAGAAACGCATGAAAGTGAATTTGATTAAATGTTATCACATCATCGCGGATTAAAGTGAATAGAAACAATCATCAAAATATTTCAATTTATCAAGGACCGTTTCTTTTTGGTTTTTCCTTTTTTTTTAATCAAATGTGCTACCTGAAGTGGTACATCTAAATAACAGGCCATATACAATGTATGAATCGCCAAGAGGTGCTTTTGTTTACAGGTTTGACTTATGTTGGGCAAAGATTACACGAGGTACCGGTATATTGTGAAGAGTGCTGATCTATACCTAGCCTCATGAGGGCATTTTAGTTCAATTTGACACATGAGCGGTTTCTAAGTTCAAAGATTTATTTTTGGAATATGTGCATTTATTGAGGTATATTTCCCCTCTTACTGGAATGCTTAACCCATTCACACTTAATAGTTACTAGTACTTAATAGCGCTTATAATCAATAATGACATACGCAACCTCCAAATTCTGGATAAAAGTTTGTGTGTTTCTAGAAAATTTGAACTTCGTAGTATTCCATGCGCCGTCTTTATTTATCATTTCTTTTTTGATAAATTCACTCCGTTTGCCACGATGAAAGGTTGCCATATAAGCCGAAAGTAAACTATCAGCGACTTTTTCCTGGCGGTTTTATTTCCAGAGTTCAAAGAGTTACACGGCAAGAACAGTTTGATTCCTTCGGTGTTTGGGCCAGGTTCGCTATATCGTAATTGTGCACTCATGGTACAGAGTAACTACTTGTAAGTAATGAGTTTATATGATTTATGTGCCATTGAAGCTAGGATCTGCCCCGATAGCTGAGAGATATACGGCATTGTACTGGCCGTCCATTGCCTCCCACTGCTGCCAGGGTACGAATTCGGCTTGCAGTATGTGAGAAAGTTGCCGATGACCCTGGGAAAGGCGGTGGTGCACCCCAGGTTCTGCAGTTTCTTCCATTACTAACATATTTTATCTCGCCAATGACTGTAGAAAGTCCAAATTTCTCACACATCAAAGAATGCAAATCATACCCTTATATGTAATAATAATATTAATAAACAATAATATTGCCATTTGATATTGCGCCCTTTTCATATAAATATGCTCAAAGGCGCATTCCATTCCATTGTCAAAGGATAGATGTTGATATCCACATAGTTAATTGATATATACATCTTGTAATAGGCCAAACAATATAACAATCAAATTTCAAACAACTCTGTACCCCCCTCCCCCTGTCTACCCCATTTCACCGCCCGACACCCATACAAGGGGCATTAATGGTGTATACTTACGGAGTGTAATTTGCTTGAAGTAGCAATTTCGACACGAAATGAGTCGAACCGTGACAAAGATGGCACGCAACTGGTACCACACTGCTTGCCTGACTGGCACTGCTTCGCTTTACTTATTTCTCGCTTCATTTTCACTATTTCAAGAGTAGAACTTGATGAATAGAGCATCGAATATGTCTGTGAATACTCGAAAGTTCACGGAATGACGTTGCTATGAGGCTACTGTTGACATCACGTGACAAGGGCGGGGATAGTGTTACTATGACGTCAGTCTCATTGTTTAGGTACCGACACCCTAGCTGCTTTCAACAATTCCCATATTGCAGTGTTAAGACGTTGTTGCTTTGATGTTTCAACAATGCATGATTAACAATGGGCGTGCAGTTCATTGTTAGCGTAGTGCCAATCACTTTGAGTATTAGCCATGCTCTGTAACCTTACGTCACGACGCGGTAAAACTCCTGACACGGCTCTCCACTGCTAGCTTAATCACTATTATAGCATGATAAAAGAAGCAATAAACTTGAAACCCTAAATTTACATGATGTTGGCACTTTCACGAACTGCTCTGATACTCGCTTTGACAGCAACCATGGGGTCACTGAGTGCAGGCTGGAATCAATATCCTGTGTTGTACAGAATTGATCAGGCCATCCATGTATTTGGGTATTTCATTTAACTAAATACACTTTTTTTAATCACATCAACTTGATTGCATCACTAAATTCACTCTCTAATTCCTTAAAAATGGTTTTAAAACTCTGAGGTGGAGTGCAAAATTGCAAAATCCCAACCCGGACCAAGGACCGGGTTGGCAACCCGGATCAGTCTGCAGCATTGTGGCACCAGCTTTTTATATGCCAGAATGCTATAATTTTTAACCTTACGTCACGACGAGGTAAAACTCCTGACACGGTCAGGCATCTTTTCGCCACTGTATGGTCCTATAAGATTGTTCGAATTAGACGAAAAGAACAACCGGGGTTCAACCTCATATCACAATATGACATGTTGACCTTTTTTTCCTTTTAGCAAACAATGGTTTCAAATGTCGGATGGGTGCGAAAGCATGTTTTTAATTTATCCCTTGGAATATATAACTTGAAAGTGTACCTATTCCACTTTATTCTGCGTATTTTTCTTTACATTAATAAAGGAATTCATAAACTTACACGTAGGAATAAGTATCTGTATGCCTAAATGTATATGAATAGATAATGATATGAATAAATAAACACATAAAGAATGATGACGCATTTAGTGTTCCATCGTGGTGGAAACATAATTTCTTTTCTTTGACACTTTTGTTACTATTTTGAATATTTTTTGGAAAATGGTCTGTCATTTAGCACCAGTGTATTGGGTCTTGACGGGTGTATCGCTACAAGGTTTAGTAGTCGTTGGACGTCACATCTGACGTCCAACGACTACAAGATACTTCTTGTGTATCGGGTCTGAACGGGCGCATAACGTTTAACGTGCTAGGGATGATAAATAATGGATATCTATATAACCATAACTCCCATGAATGATTTATTATCCGCACAGAATAGCTTTTTAATTGCTCACCTCACAAAATGCCAATTTACTGCATGATGTAACACAGTGATAGGGGTCCCCGCTCACCCGTAAAATTACACAATAATGGATATAAATAAAACGTTCAGGGGAAGGGTATGATTAACACATTTCCACCTACATTTCCAAGCCACAATAACATGGTTACCTGAGTAAATATATAAAGGCAATTCATTGGATACATCCAAAGCAACTTTGTTCTAGAGAACTGGGTTTCCTCTACCCTAAAGGGGGCATTATTTCCAGAAGATATGTGATGTTGCGAAACTCTTTGTTTCTTGGTATACATGTGTACGGGATAAGGTTATTTAGATAAGGAGCAAAGAGGTGAGCGGTAGAACACATCGTTATTAACCCACGCATGCCCAGGAGGCACGGCCGGTCAACTGAGGAAATCGAGGTCTCTAACGAGCGTGGCAGAAGAATGATACTTCTAGGTTGAGATGATAGCATATTGCGAACGAAACTCGTAAGATACCGTCTCTTAAGTGAGTTACCATGGCCAGACGTTTCCCCATAATCAGTGCAGTGCTAAAGTAATTAGGCCATAGCCCATTTTGCAGCTACCCGATGATGCCATACACAAATAAGTAAAAGATATATCAATATTCACTTGTTTTTGATTAAACCAAATATTCCAATTAAACATTCTGATTATGGTATATACATGATTAACCGTACGCGTCCCAAAGAATAAATAAACAAATGTCTCACATGCAAACCTGTCCCTATTAAATGTTTATGAATTTTTACTACTACATGGCCTTTGTTGCGACCCTTGGAACTCACCTCCCTTTGACAGGAAAATGATCCAGGCCTCCATACCAGTATTGTATTGTATAAGATACAAAACAAATCATCATATAGATGCGGCAATATGAAAGAATCTTTCCAAGACGTCTATTTACACAGCAATAGCTAAATGATGCGGTAGCTAGGCATCACACGGCTAAGTGATGTGTCATTGCCCGAATTTAACTCTCTCTCTCTCTCTCTCTCTCTCTCTCTCTCTCTCTCTCTCTCTCTCTCTCTCTCTCTCTCTCTCTCTCTCTCTCTCTCTCTCTCTCTCAGGTAAAATGTATCTATTCACATTCCCTCTGGAATGGGTGGAATGGACAAGTAAAACGGGTTTATTTACCATCCCTTTGTCGCATCTGATGGTGAGTAAAGAATCGTCTTTTATTTACCCTCCCGCAAAAGACAGTCTTGCAAAAAAGTCGTGTTTTCTCGTTCACACCTGCACTATCGTAGATTTAGAATAAACAAATCACAAAGGAGTCTTGTAGTGTACTTGTTTATTGATCAAAGTATACATAAGGATGCAAAACCATACTCCCATGGTTTTAGACAAGTAAAAAGACATCACCCGTAGGAAAACGTCACCAATGAATTTCCACTAGTGAAACGCTAGCGAAGGTAACGGATAATCACTAGTCGACTGGTGAACATTCACCTCTCTCTTAAAAAGGAAATGTACACTAGCGATTTTCCATGCCCCGTCGCTAGGGAGATTCTAGACAAATTTTTAGTTTGCTGTGGGAGGGGGTCAATTTAGTATGCAGAACGAAATAAAAAGGGCGTTTCTTGCCATTTGCCTGGTAGGTGGCACTAGGGGCGTGAGTGTTATGAAACGGTAATACATAAGTTATACCGAGATTACATACTTGTGAACGTAAAAAAAGATTAAAGCATGTTGCCATAGTAATATAGTCGCCATGAGTGGTGTCAGTGCTAAGCGTTTAAGGTAACGTTTTCTAGCTTCGTTTGTTATCCTCGATCTTTGCCTTTGCCCGCTGTCATGGCAACCGTAAGGAGGAAGTTTTTGAAAAAACATTGATCGCGTAAATTTAAAGCAATAATCCATAAAATTAAACTTAAAAGCATATCTATTCATTTTATAATAGCCATTACTGCCTCGTCAGGTACCCTTGTTCGCGTAAAATTAAGGCACCTTTCCCCAAAATAAACTAAAAAATATGCTTAGCCATTTTAAAGAGCTCGTCGGGTAGATAGCGTTGGCGTTGATTTTTAAGCACTTTTGCCAAAGATGAGAATGAAAATTACACTCTTCCATGTTACAATAGGCATTTAAACCTCGCCAGGTAGTTGAGTTGGAAACCCAAAGGCCTCAGGAGGTCAGTAGCATCTCTCAGCCTATGGCCTCCGGTTCACAGCGGTTAGATGCAGCAGACCTCCCTGCCGGCCGGGGCGTTGAGTTTCCCAACACAGCTGCCTGGCTCCATCTCTACCCCTACCCCCTCTGTACTGTTATGTAGTATACACTAAAAGGGGGGGGGTGCACAGGAAGAAATACAATGCTGTTTGGTATCATGTCTCACAGGACAAGATCACACCACAGTCAGAGTTTCTGTCATAATGCACGGGCATATATAGTTCTGTTTGTGTGTAGAACATGAGAGTTCTGGTCCCCCTGTTGAAACTCAGGCGTCTCTCAGACAGACTCCCTCCTGCCTCAGGGCGCCTGCCGCTCAGCCTCCAGAGGAGTCAAAGATAAGGAGGTTTGACTGGTGAACTCTCGAGGTTGGTGCAATGAGCTCAGGATCATTGAGTGGTCAGGTAACTACGGAATGTGTGGGAGGAGAAAATATTCAGAAAGATTTGAAGGGACAGTGTTTGTAAGATGCGAAATGTTATTCTTGGGCAATAGATGTTGATGGAAACTAGGATGGAATAAATACGTCTAAAATGCAAAGGATTTTAATGAATATCGAAACGAAGTTACATGAGTCCTATCTGTTTACAAAAGTCTATTTTTTTTCAAAGTACCATGTTCATACATGCCTACATCGAGCGTCAGGACTTGTCAACCTTAACATACTTTCCGTGATCTCAATCAACTTCGATAGTTTGGGTTTATATCGAACAATATCGATCACCCTGCAAAAGATAAAGACATGAATGTGCATGCTTAATTACCTTTAACGATTGTCTGAGTAGTCGCAATGGGGCTAGTGTGAGTGTGAAAGAACCCAATCTTTTACGGTTGCAGATGTCTCAAGACAAATTGTAAAATCGCTGAAAATGGTTAAAAAGAGGTACGTTTAGATAGTGACCACAGCTTACATACACTACTTGCATGTACTACCACATTTACATGAACGTGTACTGCTCGAGTTTAAAACGCTATGTGGATTTTTGTGACAGACCCCATAAACGCAGTATAGGCTGTTTGGGCTGTGCTTCTATAAATATTTTATATAAGAACACAGACAAAGAGCTAATTTACCGCACAGCCTTTCAGGTATTTTAATGGGCAGTTATACATTGATGGAACTTTTATTTGGACAATCAATTTATAAAAATATGGATTACTAGTATTCAGACTGGAAGAATTAAGAAAACACCTCCGTTATTGGTATATTATTGATATATTATACCCTAAAACCACAAAAGAAGGTAGTTTATGAATAGCACTTGATATGCAAGAATGTGCAATTTTGGATAATGAATATTTCAAAGTTATGTATGTGTGTAAATCATACCCCAAAACAAACAAACATCCAAGCCTTGTGTTCAGCACCTTTTTAGTCAAGCCATAGACTAAAGAATAGGGAAGGAAGGAATGGGTTTATAGGTCGCTTACAGCTTAGGTCATATCGCCATGAGATAGAAACACGGTACCAGAAAAAAATTCGCTTCTCTTTACGAATAGTTCCAAGGGGCCTCTCAGTTGCAGAAGGACCATAGCCAGCCCTCCACAACACCGCACATTTAAAAAGCGAACCTGCGAACTCACGCTTGGGAGGCAGGCATCATAACCACGGAGGATCCCTCAAGCCACAGAGAGGAATGGGTTAATCACCAATATTCTCAGATCAGGGTTGTCGGGCGAGATGGCGACTCTTTGGATCCAGAACCAGCCTAATTAGTTTAAGAAGGAAGTGTATTTTATGTCTGACCTGACCTCGTTTCAGAGTGGCAGTAAAAACGCTATCGTAGAGGAGGCGTGCTTGTCTGGTACGGTGCGTTGCTATTTCAGCAAGTACTAAACACGTATATAGCTCGGTTATTATCTAGTATGCTGAAAGATTGTTGTCTGGCTTGGCGATCACGAAGCAAGCTTGGCCAGAGGAGCGGGGAGGGTACCAAAACCTCAAAAGTGGAGGTGTCTTTATTGGGATTAGGGTTTGGAACGAGGGTGTATCTGAGAGACAGCTAGCAGTCAGTGGCAACGCCTCGACCAAACGGTCTTCAGGGCATGCCCCACACGTATGGAATTGTGTAATTTTGGTTTAGGTGGGTCTATTGATTCCAATGGTTTTGATATAACGGAGGACATGGTTGTGCAAAGACAAATGCATGGGTATTTGGCGCCCGGAGGGGGGGGCACTTGGATTTAGGGGGGTGCGTACGTTCGTTATCAAAATAAAATACCCCTAATGCACTGATTTCTGGCCAAAAAAGCACCCTTATTTTAATAAAACGCTGATTTTTTCCACTAAATAAACACCCCTTCTTTTATCAAAACACTGACATTGGATGAACGGGAACACGTATTCTAACTTAAGATTTTATAATCCTCTGCTAGTTTAGCGGCAGCAAGTGGCGGCAGCAAACTCGGAAGCCCAGTCACTTCGGTAGTCACTCGGCGTCAGAGCCGCGTATATTTCGTGGATTGTAAGGGGATTTTGACCCCCATACTTCGTACCTGGGTACAAAAAAGTACCCTTCTTTAACAAAATCGCGGACATGCGGAGGTCTTAAAAAAGACCCCTTCTTCCGCGAGTACTGAGTGCCCCCCCCCCCCCCCCCCCCCCCCCGGGATTTGGCGCTGGTTCAACTTAAGGTGATGAGTACCATTGCAAGCGAGTTAAAAGCCCCATCCCAAAACACAACTCACAGCAGCATAAGCATATAACAAGGTGTATCTACAGGTTCCTGAGTGTTATCAGGGAGAGAATATCATATCAGCCGTCTGTGGTCAACCCATATTCTAATTCATTTCAATATTTACAACTTTTCACTCAAATAACTTAGGTAAAGGTAAAGGTATTCGGTTTATAGTCTTGTATCCACCGAAGTGCTTCCACGACCTTCCTCCCCTAGCAGGCACTGTAAATACAAACCATTTCAATCCCCCGGGGGATATTCCAGAGCAACTGGCAGCGTATAGCGCACATACTCTAAGCACTGCCTTATATATGCTAGGTACCCATTTTGCAGTTGGGTAGACTGAAGCAATATCGAATAAAGTGTTTTGGCCAAGAACGACCAAAGTGCCCATAGTGGCCGGGAATCGAACCAGCGACCCTCTGATTATTAGTCCGACACCCAACCAACTGAGCTACTTTGTCCCCAAATAATATAATCTTATTACTTAGGCAAGTGAAGGTCACTACCGGTTCACAGTTACCTTAGGGATATCATTGACTATGCCCAATACGAAGTAATTTTTTAATCTTTTACTGCTAAAGATTTTTACAGGCTATAACATTAAAATTTTTAGTGAGATATCTCGTGTGTGGAGGCAAGGGAACCCCTTTGATAGTAGTGGACATACCTCGCTGATCACTTCTGAGCACTGGAAACAAAAGACAGTTGCACAAAGATACACCTCGACGATCTCAAGATAATGGCTTGTGGTCAGGATGCTATAAATAGGTGCTAGCTATGAGCACGTGAGGTTACTGAGTGTAGTTGGTGTGGAGATTTCCAACTAAAATGTTCAACGTTATGGCCTGTAAAAATCTTCAGCAGTAAAATATCAAAAAAAAATTTTTTATCGGGCACAGTCAATGCTATCCCTAAAGTAACTCTGAACCTACAGTAACCATCACCTGCGTAATTAATGAGAATACGTCATTTGAAAGAAAATTTGTAAATTTTGAAATAAAACAGAATATGGATTGAATAATGACAGGTGCCGATGATATTCTCTACCTGATAACACTCAGGAACCTGGAGGTACACCTAGTTACAGGATTATGTTGCTTTTAGGTGTGTTTGGGACAGGGCTTTTAACTGGCTTGCAATGGTACCCATCACCTTAAGGCGATCTGTTATCTATCTTTCGGCCGGAATGTGACTGAACGCAACATTCAAATGGTGACCGGATTGTCTCACAATATTACATGATCTCAAAGCACTAGTGAACTTCATTATTAGGTTCATGCATATCGACTGAAGCCCAGCAGGATCAAAAGAAGTAGTAGTAGTAGTAGTAGTAGTAGTAGTAGTAGTAGTAGTAGTAGTAGTAGTAGTGGTAGGAGTAGAAATAGTAATGGTAGAAGTAGCAGTAGTAGTAGTAGTAGAAGTAGTAATAGTAGTAGCAGTAGCAGTAGCAGTAGCAGTAGTAGTAGTAGCAGTAGCAGCAGCAGTAGTAGTAGTAGTAGTAGTAGTAGTAGTAGTAGTAGTAGTAGTAGTAGTAGTAGTAGTAGTAGTAGTAGTACGTTTATTTGCTGTAAGCTATTTTATAAAAAGTGTACGTATCTGCATCAAAGGAAGGTTAATACATACTGAATTATTTTGAGAAAGATTAAATCTAAATAAACAAATCAATTATGATACAAGTATATGGCTGATGTACCACTAAACAAATATAAAAACCCATATCCCTCGAGCTGGCTCATCCCTTTCTGCCATGCAGAAGTGGCTACCCCAGTCAAGCACCAAATATTGCCTGGCGTGGTTTGTGAAAAACACTTCCCAAGTTAGCATAACAGCTGATATATATTAATAGTTAATAATGGTATTGTTTGGAAACAGCGATACCTACACGGACCAAATCAATACAGGGAAACACGTCAACTTCTACACCAGATAGCAAATACCTCTAAATGGTGAAGGCTTTTTGGGATCCAAAACATATATATATATAAAAGTTTTAATAAAACATATTTCAATAAAAATTATTCAAATGCATTATATGCATACGTTGAATGCAGTTCTGGTCCATAGACGTTCTATTTAATACAGGTTTAACTGCACAAGGGTTCTTTTAAGTCATTGATTTTCCCTTCTTTGAATTGGGAGGGAAAGGCCAGAAGAAATTCGCAATTGTCCCTCATTCCGAATTCTGATTTAGCTTAGGGTTTCCTCTCCTTATTATGAATATGAAAGTGTCCCCACTAGAATAAAAAAAGTGATCTGGAATAAAAATCGAATGCTATGGTTGTGCCAGCGTAATGCATCTTCTTCGGTATGGAAGTATTCAACTACTTCCTCATAGAGACCACTTACGGGATAACTCAAAAGAGGGCATGAAAGAAACGTCGTCCTTGGTAAAAAGGTGTCGTGCGTATTTTTCCTCTTGGATTAGTACGCACGGTTTACATAGTTGATATCTTTTAACAGGTGGCAGGTGTGTGTGTGTGTGTGTGCAAAAACTGTGCATACCACTAATTAGTAAGCGAGTTTAATTCACCATGTATTTTGTTTGCCCACTAGGAGAATACTCGTTGTAATATATTCAGGCAATGGCAGACAGTCTGCTGCAGTCTCGCTGCCCTATCTTACTATACTGTATCAATGACAATTAACCATCCAGGCTGCGAGGGTGATGGCGAGGCCTGCTTATTACACTCTCATCAATATTTTACTATTTATAACTGAAGTACTCGGCAATCATGATTATGAGGTAGTTTTGCAAATGCAAATGAGCAACCCCTCTTGAGCTATTGTCCGCAGCTGTGAGTAGTACATGCAGTAGGCATGTTTCATATCACAACTTAGACCTAGCTAAGGTGGCATATGGGTTTACTGTGTGAATATAGGGCCACGTTTTATTTCCTCTTTTGCCTACGAGAGTTATGTTGTTGTCCAGTCGTGGGTCTACCCCAATAGCCGAATGATCTTCCACCTCCTTCCTATAATGCTGCCACAGTTGATGTCCGGTGACCTGGGGTTAGACGGTGATTAATCCCGGGTACTGGCTGGTCACCTCAGTCTTAATATAGGAGAAAAGTGACGATAAACGAAATTTCAAATTCGAACATTCATCCCATTGGTTATCTTCGATACATTGTGTGGCAGTGTATTGTTGTTTTAGTTGAGTATAAATTGTATATCATACAGTACGCAATGTGTGACTGCCTGATATGATCATATAATATGCGCCTGGCTCGTTTCATCTGGTAAAAAGGGTGACATGTTGTGTTTATGACGGCGGCTCAGTTGACGTTGACTCATAAAAGCATATATGCTTTTTATATGGAACATATGGAAAAGTAATATTGATATCCCTATGCAGAATTGGCGTGCTACGAGTGGCTTTGATCAACCATACGTACATGACGACAAAATAGACTAATGCACTAGAATGGGGCATGACAGAGGACGAGAGGTGGCACTGTATATTTCATAAACAAGTGCAGCCGCGGCGGTGGGGGAGGGGGGCATCGAGTAGGCTACGGTGGTGTAGGTATGACGGACTAAAACCTGTAACACATGCAGTGAACATGACCATAATAGCACTATTAATGGTAAACTCGTAGACTAGTGGGTGGTTTTTCGAGTAAGCGAAGACCAGAGCACACACTACCTTGTGAGAGAAAATGCTATTGTGCTAACTGGTGATGAACAAGTAGGAGGTTGGTATCGGCTACGGTAATAGACAAAACAATCTGCACCTGTTCAGGTCTCTAGCGCCGTCTCACAGCGTGGTGTTACTTATTGATCATAACGAGTGTATGTGAGGTATATCGTCGTGGGGGGTGGGGGGGGGGGGGGATTGTAATCCTTTATGGACGTATATATCTTGGAGTGAATACCGGCTACGCCTGCTGGCGGTTACGCTAAAGAATAGCGTGGATTTACAAGTGGTAATGTAAGGTAGCCAATACACTGCACACCACAGAGTGCATTGTTACTTGGTGCTTATGTTGGAACCAGTTTCGAAAAGAAGCTTAACCACCAGACTCTAACGTAAAGTAGTGTATACCTAGCAATATCATCTAATACTAGTATAAAGATTGCTATAGCAGGACTTAACCCTTCCAATGCTAAGACTACTTTTTTTCAAACCATAGGTACACAAGGACTTTTGAAAACCATCTAAAACCTGCCATGTTGGTATTCATAGGATAGCTCTCGCCGAGTACTTTCGGATGAGTACCCATGTACCAGGGTTTCAGTAATTTTTCCCACGTTTTTTTGCATCATTTTGTACGAGCAAAATTAACCAGTGGCAGCACGATATTATTACCAATAGTAAGACATAAGGTTAGTCTGTGGAACCTAGTCCAGGGTAGGCGTGTCCCTAAGCTAGCTTAACCCTTCCAATGCTGAGGTAACTTTCATTCAAAGAACAAGCATGCAAAGATAATTGACAACCAACTAAACCCTTTCATGCCGTATTCATTGAATAGCTCCTGCCGAGTTCTCTCAGATGAGTACCCATGTGCCAGGGTTTTAGTCGTTTTTTATTTTTTGCATCATTTTGTATTGGCCAAATTAACCACCAGCTGCAAACTGGTTAAATAGCGGATGTTAATGGTGGGGAGGGTAGAACCATCATGGATGAGGCTAATGACCTGTTAGACCTGCTACTAGGGAAAATGGATAATGATGAACCCATCAACGCACAATTGATAGAGTTCTGGTCGATAGCTGCTAGGAACATTGCGAGAATGTATTGGACCAAGACTAGGGCTGGTATTGGCTAGAGAGGCTATAGTGAAAGGATAGACTGATTTATTGACGGACTGATACAAATGCCTGAGTAAAGGATGTGATTATGAAAACAATCATTATACATCTAATTTAGTTTTGTTTAACGCTAATTTGTTTATGTACTAACCCTTCTGGTATATGTTTTTGGGTACACCTTAAAATGGCGTTGTGGAGAGTATCCAAATGGATCCACCTTGTATTTAATCTATTTGTTAACGATAATTTGTTGTTGTATTAATTTTCTGGTGTGTGTATCTGGGTCCACCTTAAGTTGGCGCCGAAGAGTGTACTCTAAATGGATCCACCTTAACTAGTCCGGTTCCTTAAGGACCAATCTGGGTTAGTCTCAGAAATGTAATATGTGTCCTCCTTAATGTCGCTTTGAGCTACGTGACTATATGGGTCCACCTTGAGTCGGACTCCTGACATGCGGACAAAGGTTGATAACCTATGGGTAATTAGTTAAGTGTTGCCTTAGTTTCTGTTATTTTGGGGTTTGTGAATCAACCTTATGAGTCCACCTTAAGTAGAGACATGTTGAAAAGCCCTAATTCATTCTACGATAACTAACTACCTCCATCATGTCAGTGGTGAGGAGGGTATTTAATGTTTTCTTTTGTTTACTAAGTTTCAATTATTGTTCTCATGTGAATTAGTACTTTTTGGATGTATTGTATCTTTTACGTTTATTTGTGGTCAATAAATATACATACATACAAATAGTGCTATTGCGCTCGTTTATCACCAAATATCATGGTCTTAGCCAGCAGCGTGTCTTTTGATAGATTTATTTTGATAGATTTATAAATATTCATGGTTGGATTCTGAGTATATTGTGGCCACCCTTAAAAATTTGGACGCCCAAATATTTTACAATTGCCAATTCTGTGCACCCAGTTTCTAAATCCTGGCTAAGACCCTGTCACCAATATGTTTCTGTCATAGACAACGCGCACAACATAAGAAATGTATTTTATATGATCATATTTATTTGTGCATATGTATGGAAATGCATCCTTATATTCACTAAAAGAACACCATGTAAATAGCAGAGTAACACAAAAGTTATTGTAATAAAATCAATAGATTTAAATATGGTAAACTAGGAATCACAAATATTGTTGTTATATATATATATATATATATATATATATATATATATATATATATATATATATATATATATATATATATATATATATATATATGCAGGAGTGAGACATAAACATATTGTCTTTAGTTAAAATGGAAATTATAGGAAATAAATGCCTTTGATTCTAAAACATAACAATAGAAACCCATATCAAACCCCTTATTACAATGCTAGTTTTCATGGCAAACTCGTTCATATAAGGTAAACCCTGCTGCTGTTTTCCCACACCGCCTGTGTCATAGCACACTGCATAGTTTACACACACAAAGGTAGTTCAATGGAGTCTTCATTTATCAATAACAGTGATTATTTGGATCAAAAAGGTTAACAAATATATGATTAGGCAAGCATTTGCATATTCAACATGCGAAGTAAGACTTTAACCCTTTCAGATTCACAATACATACAAGTTCATAATTCATGCAACCTTAGTATTTGGTAAAACAGTACAGTTGTAGGAATAATCTTAAGTTGAAGACATCTCTCAATTATTTAGTTGACATAAATGTTTGTGTCATGTTTAAGGTCCCTGATGGTCAGACACTCAGGATCTGATACCCTTATAAGTCAAATGAGTAGAAGAAACTTTGTTAACCCTTCCAATGCTGAGGCTACTTTCGTCCAAAACACAAGGACGCAAAAATCTTCGAAAACCATCTTAACCCTGTCATGTTGGTATTCATTGGATAGCTCTTGATGAGTACTCTCAGATGAGTACCCATATGCCAGGGTTTCAGTCATTTTTCAGGTTTTTGCGTCATTTTGTATTGGCCAAATTAGCCACCAGCAGCATAAGGGTTAAGAATATGAAGTGCTACCTTCAAGCTAAAGAAATTCATATAATATTCTTGCTATCAGTAAATCTGTCACAATTAGTCAAATACCCCTTGAAATCTTGGCATGGACATGATTACAGTTCTTTACACATATAACAGTATTGGATGATGACCTACAATTTGCCAATGCAGGTATATGCCTTTTTGTCCAGCAACTATTAAAACATCAAGGCAATTGATGACAAAGAACAGATGGAATGATTTCTGAGGTTTTCATCCAAGGGGAGATGTTCCCCCATCCACAGGTATAAATTGGCAATGTAACCTGCTATATGCATGAATTTATTACTCTAAAGCCAAAGCTAGTTTCTTCTTGCTTATTAATGCAAAGTTTCAACATCTTTTAAAAACATTGGATTTATCATTCAATCAAACGTCATCATTGTAAACATAAATACACCTTATAAAAAGGTTATTAGCAAACAAGACAACAATTTGATCTTTGGAATTCTTTGGTTTGCCTCTGAAAATACAGCAGATTGATACAGCATCACCATTTCATCTGAATAGTAAACTTTCAGCCAATACATATCATGGCAATGTTCAATAAATACTTATTGACCATATTGACCAATTTTGCAATTTGAGACATGAACTCATACAAGTCTGAGTATGTCTAGAGAATGTCAGATACAACCATAGCCACCACCAGACCAGTAGTAGTATTTAGTTACTGTCAGACCCAGTTATTCGGCTCAATGTAAAGCCCCATGCAGTTCTCTTTGTATAAGTATTTGCATAACCCAGATAAAGCTTTAACCCATTAACCCTTAACAGTTCCTCTAGAAAGTGTTGTCTGGATCTATGATACTTTTGAATATATAAACTTAGTAATAAAGAATAATTTTAGAAAATAGTTGAAGGAAGATTGTTGGTAGTGTTCTAACATTCCTCCTTCAATTTCTTTTCCAATTTTACTCTTTAGGTCTGCAAGATTTCATCAAAACTGTCAGGCTGTTTTGGCATTCCAAGAGTTAATGGGTTATGGCCTTCACAGATTTGTATTAACCCATTCATGCCTAACAGTGACCCAGATATTTTAGTAATCTTTTTGAGATCTGAGCACTTTCTTCAAAATATTTGAAGAGGGCATATTCTGACCAGAACACAAGCCATAACTTCCCTTAACCATCTTGTGATTTTGTGATTAATTCCAAAGGTTTTCATAGGAATCATACAACCAGACAGCTCTTGTCAATGATATCTAGACATGAATAGGTTAACAGCTTGCAAACTAACACACTTGGAATGTATTTGAAAATTGAACAGAAACTCTTCAAGCTCTATTCACTATTACATAGTAAAAACTCAAACTGGAAATACTTGGAAATATTAAAAACTTTTTCTATATTGCCCCACTTTAAAGATCATGACAAATTTAATATATCCATTTATACATCATGTGAATTTGATATGTGCTATCTAAGAGAAAATCACAGAGCAAAAACCTAGTTTATTACAAGTGTCCATAGCCTAATCAAACCTAGTCCAGTTGCTGATGGTGTCAGGAAGAGGGCATGCATAGTCATCAGTTGGGATTTGGGAAGCCAGCAAGGTCAACAACTGTGGAATACCACCACAGCTATCACAGTCAGCTACACAGCAGGAATAAAGGTTTGGATAATGTGGGCCTGTTGAGAGATAGACCTAAATGCTCATTTGGTTTCTGATTGTGGTCCTTTCTCTCATGTGCTATGCAGTGATCTTTTGCTCTGGTATGATATTAGGATTAATTATGCTATAAAATGTGAATATGTACTTAATTCTTTATTGGATTATGATGTCCACAATATCAGTGCATTATGATTTTATCCCAAACAATTACAGCCATGGCCATGGTGCTCTAACTCACATACACATGGTCCGACAGACACGGAAATATCTCAATCATTGAGCAATATTTCTAGAAATGTTTATTTGAGAGTTATTATTCTGGAAAAATTAAGAAACCCTCTTTAATTACTTTTCAAATATCACTCTATGTGATGAGAGTTATAAATTGTCACAACAAGTGCACACTCCATATACAAGTGGGTTAAATCAACCTGTCATTAAATCATTTAAGTGATACGTCATATCGATTTCATGCTAGTATCACATTCTCTTAGCATTACTGACATCTCTATCATACAATACAGAAATTATCACATGCATGTAATTATCTTCAAAAATTGCAATCACTGTTAAAAGTGCACACTCACTCTATATGAAACTATATTCATTCTTATAACTCCACTAAACACTCAGACATTATTAGTTACACTGTTTGAAAGTGAGGTATCATATGATATCCACCCCCTGTCAGCAATATCTCACAATGATAAAGTATCAACTCATCCTTATCAAAATAAACTCATAACTCATACATCCAAACAGTCCGGCAAATGGCCAGTATATCAAAAGACCTGCAAATAAATGTTTTCAGGTTATGAATTTTACATTTTTCATTTGATATTGACTGTATTTGATATTGTGCTGGTCAGGCAATCAGACAGGATTGTAATTATTATATAAGCCAAAAATGCATGTGGCCCAAACTGTATTCTTGTAGCCATAGATTGCAGTTGAACACACTATATAATGCCCCTTCTAAAGTCATAGATTACATTTTATGAAGTGACCCTTTTCTAATTCTGAAGGCAATGAGCAGAAGTGTCCTTAAATTCTACATTTATAATTGGTCATACACATACATATCATTAATGGCAAACCTCCTGTACTTGCCGTTAGTGACCAGCATTTTTCATCAAAGTATCTAATGTTTTGACAGATCATCATATGATAATTGCGTTAAGTCAAACTTTACTTCAAGTACCCATCATATGTTGTTTTTGAAAAGGGTTTTGTTCATGTGACCCTTTGGCCCACATAGTATAAGCCGCTATGTGCTTGTGGCAATATAATAAGAATGATCTTTAGCCTAGTCTTAGTAGTCTATGGCAATCATGCTCTAACTTTTGCCAATAGAATAGAATTTGAGAATTAGAGCTTACCCAACAATAGAGTTGAATACACTAATGACCAGCAAATCCTTAAGCCTTAATTGAAGTAACCAACTTTCATGCTGCAGAGTGGGCCAATGACCAGGGCTATAGCACTGCACATCAACTGCTTACTATCTTTCACCACTGCAATGTCTCATTGAATTCACCAGCAAAAAGATATTGTTAAAGGTGATGAAAAATTCTGAGAAACCAAAGCTGTGTTCACCATCCTATCTAGACATCTATGAGGTTATGGAATGCTCTATGTGTTGCCATACTCTATAGCTAAATCAGGCTGATGTTAGGGAGGAAAGTCATTTAATTCCATTTATAAACCTCCATGCCTAGCCAAGTCTTACAAACGGGATAGCGTCAGCATGTAATTGATTTCCAAGTCAGTACTAAAGTTCCTGGCAACCACTAGAAACTAGATTTGAAAAGGTATCATGCATACCGCCTAATGAGCAATTAGAGAGTTAGATGAGGAAGAACTCACTCTTGGTATGCAGGTCTCGTTCTGAAGATACAATTGATTTTTTAGAAAATAACTTGGCCATTGACAAGGCTACTACTACTACTACTAAGAGCAACAATTTAGTTATAAGCGACCTATTGTAAATAATTATTGTGAACACTTACAGCTCCTATTAAGGAGGAACTATCGATATTAAAATTGAAGCTATTTTCTCTTTGATATCACCCCTAGTATATATATATATATACTAGGGGTGATATCAAAGAGAAAATAGCTTCAATTTTAATATTAGCTATAAGCATGCCTTCTTCTTCTTAGTCGATAGTTCCTCCTTAATAGGAGCTGTAAGTGTTCACAATAATTATTTACAATAGGTCGCTTATAACTAAATTGTTGCTCTTAGTGGTAGTAGTAGTAGTACACCCCATATGTTTAAATATCTTAGTGGATCTGATATCTACTTCACCATGGCTGTGCGCTTTATATGCATGGCGAAAATGTAGTCACGTGTCATATGCTCATAATCTGGTGTTCTTTCTGGGTCAAGCTTGGCACATTATTGTAGGCTACAAAGCGCAGGGTCGAGAATGAGCCATACACAAAGTTCATGGTCATGCCTACTCTGCAATGAACACACCTGTTTGTAAAGAACATTGGGTCACAGTTGAATGATTTGAGCTATTTAAGGGTCATGTGATAGGCAGGCTGTCTTACTGTAACCATATATTTAAGGACCAGCCACCTCCCTTACCAAACAGCTTTAAAATAAAGTCTTATCACTCAATCTTTGTAAACAGGTTTATACAGGCCAGAGAGGCATCTATGTGTTTAAATTTACCATTCAAATGAGTTACGGTCAGTTTTCAGCCCATGGGGGTACTGAGGTGGGAAGTGAATGGGTTAAGAGTCCTGTCACACTTCATTCACCCGGAGCATGGAGAATCCTCCTTACAGTCATACACAACTGCTACAAAGGCAGTTGGTGAATTCCTGTATTTAATCTCCCTATTTCACAAATTGATACTGAAACATTTATGAACTTAAATCTTAATGCAGAGTATGTATAACAATATCACTCTTTCCAAAGTCTCTTTCTCACACACTAACTCACTTTCTTTTTCAATGTGATGATTCTGAGATCAGTAGACGGGTTAAGTGGTGAATATATGACGCCCAGCATCAGATATTCACCATAAAAATCCTTTGATCTTAAATAATCTTTCTACAATCTTTAGAGAGAGAGCGGAGATACTAAGTGTTCTTTTCCTTGCAGTTGGTTTTCCTATAGAGGTTAAGCAGGTAGTCTGCGAGTGTATCTTGGAGGAAACAGAGCACTAGCCATCCCGGTGCGTACTCCAATGTTATCAGTCCCATGAAGTTGTATTTGTAGTGACTGTAGTCCCAAGGGCACGCATCGAACTGTCTCAAGATGAGGCCAAAGATGAACTCCCAGGAGTATGCTATCCCCAGATAGAGAATGATACGTGCAAGTCGGGGCACCCCGTGTTTGTAGTACAAAAACACATACAGTTGCTCCGTGACGAAACTGCAGCTGCCGTAGATGAAGAAAGACGATAGGGACGAATGTCCCTTAAGGGACCAGTCGGTGAAACCACTCTCCACGAAGGCGAAGATGGATGTGAAGACGATCTCATCCAGAAAACCGTGCATACCGTACAGGTAAAATCGAATCCATGCCGGGACCGGTGCGAAGTCGGCAGACATCCTTTTTGATCTGTCCTCCACACTGCGGCCGCTATGCTGAACACCATTCGACATGACGTGTCGCTTCATCCTTCTGCCTAGTTCTGTCAATTCTGGAGCTCACTCGCCTACTCCTCGACCTCGGGCTCGGCGGCCAATACCGGTATATCGGGTTAAGTTACTTATCCGTTTATGATCGCTTGACCGCACACCGAGTCCGTCTGAGCATCGACCAGCGCAAGTTGCGACGCAGTAATCCTAATAAAAACAACCACCGCTGCGGGTTCCGCTCTTGACTTTAAAGAACCCGAACTACCACCGTGGCATATACCGGCATCAGTATTTTTCGCACCTTGACCCCCGATATAGCCTTTCAAAACTCTCTCGTGTAGAAGTTTTGCTGTGGTGAACACTTAATTTAACGACACCTTCTGAGGAGTATGATAAATAGGTGATGAACCATGCCAAATAGTAGTTAACAGATCGCATGCACGAGGATTAAAATGTGCATATTTTATCAATGGAAAACCATGGATACCGGTGCGATACCGGTACAGTTTTGTTTACATACGACTTCCTGTTTCCGGGTTAGGCTGGGGGTCACAGCGCCTGCGCAATAAGACCATCCAACATGTCAGCGCCCATGATCAACACATTAGTCTGTCACTAGGCAATTTTAACAGTATTTTCAACCTTTATACCTTTTGAATAAAGTATTTGCTTGGATATTTCACCAAACAAAATGGATGAAAATAAGTTCTCAAAGATTCACACGCAAATGAGAGAAAATCAGACTGAGCTACAGGATTTTCTGAAAGATTTGGACAGTTGGGAAGGTGACATCAAGCAAAAAGACACACAGCTTAAAAACAACAAAGTTGCAGATGCACCAGTGAGTGTATTGAGTTTATGCCTCTAATAAATTCTGTCAGTTTTTAAAACTGGGTATATTCCATTCTCCCCTCATGTGATCACTGAGAGAAAAAGGAGGACAGCATCATATTCTTGAAGTGTATTACTTTCATATAAAGCTAATTATGTATGTGAGCCTTTAGTTCCCCTTTAAAGGGGCCCTAAAGGCTCACATACATATCAGCTTATATGAAAGTAATACACTTTAAGAACAGGATGCTGCCCTTCTTTTTCTCTCAGTGATCCCATGAGGGGAGATTTTTGCATATTGCCATCATCCTGCCCAGCCCCTGGCAGCAGCCATGTTTTTCAATTGGGTGGCAATCTGCCCCTAGCTCTGTGCTTCCTGCCCTAGCTCTTTGCTTATCTAAGCTCCTTTGCTACCCAATAACACTAACCACAGCAGGTGGTGATGACCCAGATTCGCAATGACGGCGGCCTTGGCTCAGAGGAGGTGCTTTTCACTGGCCAAATTATGTTGTAAAATTTTTGGAGGTCCAGTTTTTCAAAGAAGACTACGATATACTCAAATTACAACAATAGATAAACATCTAGCTATCGGAATAAAGCCAAATTCATTATTCAATATCATGAGAATTACATTGGCGAATCGGGTTAATATGCTTGAAAAAACTTTCAGATGCCCGAGGGACTCAAGACTATACACCTGCATGGGCTTAATATGAGGAAGCATGGCTTCGAGAGTGAGCAAAGCTGAATAACACAATGTGTGGGAATTTGCCCTCAATGTACGTTCATTCATGCGCCTGAATCAGTTCACATTTCATCCAATAGAGGCTGTTTTGTTATAAGGTATATGGCATAATTGTCGACCAATCAAATCAGTCGTTACATAATGAATGCCAACATGCCATTTGAACCGGAAGCATCTCACACGTGGGGTCTCCAAAACATTTTGGGTCCCCTGGATGGATTTCATCTCTATTTCAAGCTTGGTGTTTCTTTCTCACACTCACGCTCTTGCATGAGTGCGATCTTCATGAAAGGTCTTAGTACTTTCTGAGCTTCGCTCCCTATTACTAATATACCAAAATATATTTTTGGGAGGAGCATGCCCTCAGACGCAGGGTCTTAGCCAGGATTTCAAAAATGCCTGTCCAAAACAGCAATTTCAACATTTCTGCCCGTCCAGATTTAGATACTAATCTACTTCAAATCCTCATACCAGCTACATTTAATAACCTGGTGTGTTAAAAAGGCCAATTTACACTTCAGCTATGTCCTAGAAGGTGGTTTGTTAGGAATATATTTGGTTATTCCCCCCCACCTCAAAATTGAAAAATCTTCATAGAAATTTTTGCCTGTCCTAACAGGAGTTTTTATTTTTTTAGTAAACTACCTGTCCAAAAGACAGGCAGGACGGGTCCTGGCTAAGTTCCTGCTAATACCCCACTAGTCTGGACAGTGTGCAACTGTGGGCTGCACAAGCTGGAATTAATTTGCTCCTCAATATTAGATACTAGGAGCCATTTCTGCTCCTCCCTGAAAATGTTCAGGTCAATTCCTGCATACTAGTTTAATACACTCCCCTTGCAACTAAAAGATCCTGTATTTTATTGCTTTTATTTACAGACATTACCTACAGTGCGAAACAGTTTACAGAAGAAAAAGAAGAAAAAGAAAAAGAAGCCTAAGGAAACAACCAAAGAAAAAACTGAGACTAAAAAAAAGATTAAAGGTTCTGACTTCAGGGCATGGGACAAATATAATGTGGTGAGTTGCAAAAAATGATTCAACCATTTTCCTTGATTTTGAAATAAGATATTTTGATGATTGACTTCAGTCTCATTTAATTTTAATAGAATGAATTATCTCATCATTATTTTAGGAAGCTTTTCCAGTTATAAAATGTAAATTAGTTAGATTCCAAAAACATACATTTCTCAACCCATATGTTGTAGTTCATATCTTTTGTTAAAACCAGATTTATTCAAATCAATTAATAACTAATGGGATTCCTTAACTTTAAGCACTGCATGTGCAACCTTATCAGCTGTGACTCTCTGCTTAAATTCTCAATTGTTATCTTATAGTTAGCATGTAAAGCAATATCTTAGTCTGGATTTGAGACTTGTGTCCAAATTGTGCAATGACAATTATTTGGTTATCTTATTGTTAAGGGTGAAAGTATTCCACAATATATTCTGATCACAGTCTCATATATTTTCTTCATCAGAAAAAACATAATATTTTATTTTTTCCAATTTTCAGCTTGCGCTTGACATTTTTTAGAAATTGATCCAACACATGTGGCTGTCCTGATGTGTGATCTTTAAAGTTTTGAGAATCCAAATGATGTACCTGTGGCTTGCTGGCCAAGGCCCTTGTGTGAGGGTTAAATGTATCTTGATGGTACAGTAATTGTTAAGGTAATTACTAATTACTGATATTTCTTGCTTTATTTGAAGGATGAAGCTCTGGCTGAGATTGGAGATAGCGACTCCAAGTCTAGCAGCGAGTATGAAACGGATGAGGAGTGGGAGATAGAGAGAAAAAAACAGCAGGCACTTATAGAAAAGGACCAGGTATGAGACGCAGTGTCTTAGCCAGGATTTAGAAACTGGGTGCCTAAAATTGGCAGTTGTAAAATATTTGGGCGTCCAAATATTTAAGGGGGATCACAGATATACTCATATTTCAACCATAAACATGTATAAATTTATCAAAATAAGGCATGATATCATTAAGCAAAGTGATGGGAATTATAAGGAAATGAAAAAATTCAATTATAAGCTTATGAGATTGGGATTTTTAGAAATTCCACACAAAAATATTTGGGTGTCCTGAGGGGTTCATTTTAATGGTTTGGGTGTCCAAAAAGGCACCCAGACACCCTGCTGGCTAAGACCATGATGGGAGGTGTGGCTCAGTGCCAACATGAGGGAAGAGCAGCGTGGTCAACCTCTGGCCTGAGACAACCATATATACATTTGGGTAACCAGTAATTGCTATAAGATGGCCCAAGATGGGATATAATTGAATTATGAGTTTGGCTCTAGCTTAATAAGTAGAAATCATACCTGACTAAGCAATCATTTTAAAGTTTGAACAAGGTATGAAAAACAGATGAATAAAATGCTTCAATGTGTATTTGCAAAAGTTAGGCGTTTCGAGATAAAATATACATTACAGCTGTTTTCCGATGTTCTCCAAGAATTCATTATTCAGTCAGGAAAGTTAAATATTTTGACAGAGATGTTAGAACTGGTACTCCCAATTTGCCCAACATGAGAAGTTGATCAGTACATCACCCCCTGATGTGCTTGTATTATTACACAGGGGGTAGAATAGCACTTAAGCTGCACATGTGCTGCATGAAATATTGATGTTGGTATCACATACTACCATAAGTGCTATCTGGAACGTCTCCAACAGTAGCACCTGCTCCTCCCTAAGTTTTGGTCCCTAGTCCGGGCTATTAAAATAACCAATAATTCCACGAACCGGCTAGGGCTAGTAGCATCTGATATCTACTAGCCATACTTTTTTTTAAATTTCAAATTGCACAAATGTGCAACAGGATTTTTATTCTCCATAGTCATTCAACAACAATACAAAAATAAATCTCATAGCAGTATTTGGTATCAAAGAAAAATCTACTAGCCATACTTGAAGATTTTACTAGCCCAATCTCTATAAACAAAGATAGTCAAACTCTTATATTAGCCAAAAAGTACATACTGCCACAACGTTTATCAAGGATGTATTTACCATTGATACAAGAGCCTCTGTTACTGGCCAGGACAATTTTGGGAAGCGTGACTTACTCGGTGCTAATACAGAAAGCTCCCAGTGTTTCCACTGGCCTGGTTGGGCTACTGGGATGGCTGAGTGTGTTCCTTGTCTGCCGGGCAGTTGTCATACTGTAATAGTCAGGGCTGAATAGGTAACCCCACATTTCTACTCAGACACCAAAATGAATTCAATGAAATGAACCGTGGTAGCCTTGAATACAGTATTCAAAGTACAGTATTCAAAATACAAGTATTCAAATCCTGGAGCACAGACAAACAGTCCTGGATCACAGCATCTTTAATGGCTGACATTCAAAAATTGGTTAAAAGAATTGTTACAAAATTGCTACCAGGTGGCACTATCATGTAAACCTTCATAAAACAAATTGATAAAGGTCTGGAGACCTATATATAGACAATACTAGTTTATAGAGTTGACATCTTTATGACCCACAGCACTCATATTTGTACAGATGATATTGCACTTAGTAGAGAAATATGGGACAAATTTTGTTTTCTCAATGAAGGTCTAAGCCTGCAATATATATATGACAGCCTGAATTATTTCATCTCTTAGATCAGAGCCAAGAACATCTGGTCACATGTCAGCTTGTCACAGACATTCCAATCCCTTCATAGTATATCATCTATGTCAGGTTTTATCTACTTATGATAATATAATAATAATAATAATAATTGGAATTTATATAGCGCCTTTTCCATTCATAAAATGTTCAAAAGCGCTGCACATTGTCATAGGTTGAGTCATAGTCAACAACGCCTCAATGGGCGAGCCTGAAAAGGTGTGTTTTGAGACACTTCTTGAAGGCCTGACACGATGTAGAATTCTTCAGGTGTTGTGGAAGCGCATTCCATAATCTCGGTGCGCTAATGGAGAAAGCGCGATCTCCAAATTTGAGTCTAGTCCGAGGCTCATCCAGAAGGACCTTAGCTTCTGATCGTAGATGGCGTCTGGGTTTATAAGGCACGAGCAGCTCCTTGATGTACTTAGGTGCAAGTCCATTGAGCGCCTTGTATACCAGCAGTAGGACCTTAAATTGGATGCGGAATTTGATTGGTAGCCAGTGAAGCTTGATGAGAACAGGTGTGATATGTTCATACTTCCTGGTTCTCGATACTATCCTTGCTGCACTGTTTTGCAGTCGCTGCAGCTTTGCAATCAAATCCTGTTGTATTCCAATTAGGAGAGCATTGCAGTAATCCAAACGAGACATCACCAGTGACTGCATCACTGTTTTTGTGGCATCTTCTGTTAGCACACGTCTCGCTTTTCCAATATTTCTCAGGTGAAAGCTAGATTTTTTGACAACACTTTTGACATGGAGTGCCATGATCAGTTGAGAGTCAAACATAGCTCCCAGATTCCGCACAGGCTCAGATGCAACAGACACATCAGTCCCCGCTACAGAGAGTGACTTAATGTTCAGTTCAGCCAGGTGTTTCTTAGAGCCGAATAGAATGATTTCAGTCTTGTCATTGTTGAGTTTCAGCTTGTTCTGAGACATCCAGACACTAATGTCACACAAACATTTCTCAAGATTTAGGATTTCACGTTTGACTATTGCGTTATCACTTGTCTTTTTGAATGATAAGCAGAGCTGGGTGTCATCAGCATAGCCATGATTGTTCAGACCGTAGGTTCGGATTAGCTGTGCCAGAGGTATGATGTATATTAGGAACAATAGTGCACCCAACACAGATCCCTGTGGTACAGACCACAGGATTTCCTGATTTTCGGAGAAGTCATCATTGATTTTAATCCTCTGTTTCCTGCCTAGCAGGTACGATTTGAACCACTGTAGAGCAGATCCTTTAACTCCAAGAACTGACTCCATCATAGATAGAAGGATGGAGTGATCGATTGTATCGAAAGCAGCGCTAAGATCGAGTAACACAAGGATGGCGGCCCCACCCTGATCGAGAGTGCGATATATGATGATATTAGCTGCATATTATCATCTGTGTTTGTCATATAGACCTGTAATCTGCATCACTCGTCAGTGTTTATTGTATGAACTTATCTTTATAGGCTAGAGCATTTACTAATCAGATAATGGTCTTTTATTCACATGGGAGAAATTGCTTGCTGTGAAGAAGGTTGATGCAAGCGATCAGTTAAGCGTGTTAGGTTAAAAAGGAGAGAATTTGTTAATTGTTCTAAGCCCAATTCAGAGAATCTACCCATCTAGAATATATGCCCTAGACAAGTGTTTTAGGAATTAGATTAAAAGAATATATATAATTTTGAAAATGAGAAATCTACAAAAAACTCTTTCCATTTACCAGTAGGTAATACACATTTGGCATCTTATTCTTGTGAACAAGAAAATATTCATCTCTTGAAAGAAGTTCTGCATTGTCAAAACTGGAATTATCTTTTTCGAACAATTGACTTTTTCTTAATATAAAGGATAGTTATATCAATTTCTGAATGGTCAAGTTTATGATTAATCAAAACCGAAATCCTATTAAAAGAAGCAAAAAAAAAAGAAATTCGAACATGATTAGCGAAAAACCTTTGTACTGAGAGGTACAGGTAGCAATTAAGGCAATTTTCTATATATTATAAATTAATGTAAATGATGCTATATGATACTTACCTATTTTGATACGATACAATATCCCCATTCAATATCACTATCGGTATTGTATTGCATACTGGTACTGGTCCAAAATTTACGAGCCAAAATTTCCCATATTAAATTATGAGTGTATTTTAGATGTAAATGAGTTAATTATCAGCGTTTTTCCAGGGAAATGACAACTTCAAGCGCGGCAAGTACCCTGAGGCGATTGAGTGCTACACAAGAGGAATTGAATATGACCCCACGAACCCCCTCCTACCAGCCAATAGGGCAATGGCATTACTCAAGCTGGAACAGTGAGTAAAAAGAACCCTCTTTATTTACATATCTGCATCTGGTTTATACCTTCATAACTATAGTGCCAGATGTCTAGGACAATTATGCTTGTTGCACTTCAAATCTACTTGACATGTACCTTTAATTATTCTGGTCCTCCTTAGAATGACTCCCTTTGAGGAGACATCCTGCAACAAATAAAGATTAAAATGCTTGGAGGGCAGTTCAGACTCGTGTACCTTGACTAGGCTATTATTCATATACAGCACTTTGACTCTCAATCTGAAAATTTGACATCCACTCTTATTTTCTACTTTCCTTTAGGGCTATATTTGTCACACTGTGAGACACTGAAATAGATAAATCATAAGTTTTGCCTACAGCGACGAAAAGCAGCCTGACGATTTTGGTGAAATCTTCAAACTGAAAGCAATGTTTGGAAAATATTTGAAAGAGAAATGATAATAAGAACACTTCAAACAACTCTCCTTCAAATATTTTGTAAAATGACAATTTTTGTAAAACCTTTAAGCTGAAAGCAAAGTTTGGAAAATACTGCCAAGAGAAATGATAATTAGACAAATAACAAATCACTCTCATAAGTCATTCTGATATATTGTAATTTTTTTAAAAATTGCCTGTTTTTTTTCTGCTTGTAGATATGGTGCTGCCGAGGTTGACTGTACGATGGCGCTGGCGCTGGATCCGAGCTACCCCAAGGCCTACATGCGGCGAGGGGCAGCCAGGGTCGGCCTCGGGAAACTGAAAGAGGCCACCCAGGATTTCAATCAGGTACTCAAGATGGAACCCAACAACAAACAGGCAAAGCTAGAACTGGAAAAGGTAGAAAAGGTAAAGAATTATTCACTCTAGTATACCATCGCACGATGAATGAAAATGGAGGACTGCCTCTGAACAATGTTTACCTCTAGTGCTCATTCAAGAATTATTCACTCTGTTCTATACCATCCCATGATGAATGAAAATGGAGGACTGCCTCTGAACAATGTTTACCTCTAGTGCTGATTGCTCATTCATAGCCATCTACATCCCTACAATTACTAAAGATGCATTGCGAATAAAACATCCCCTGCATGATGATCCTCAAGATCTAGTGACCCCAAGACCAATGCCTCCATTACAGATAAGCTGGAAAACTTTCGAGCGAGCTAGAATATTTCACAGCTCACCCATAAGGCAAGCTGGATAAAAGTCCAATAGTAAACTTAATGCCTGAAGAACAATTCAATGGTGAAGTAGAAAATTGGATGAAGAAAGTAGAACACTTAAGTAGAGGAGTAGAACACTGAAATAAAGTAATAGTAGAACACTAACATAGAGGCGTAGAACACTGAAATGCAGTAGTAGAACACTAAGGTAGAGAAGATGAACACTGAAATGCAGTAGTAGAACACTAAGGTAGAGAAGATGAACACTGCAATAGAGGTAAAAGGCTGATATGATGGGCATGTACTAGGTCAGATGAATGTGGTATTCATTTGTTTTTTCTCATTTCAGCTTGCTAAGCCGGTAGCTGAAGAGCCATCAGGGAGAGTGAGTGCCATCCATAAGCCAGCTCACCTCAGGTCACAGGTACGGTCAGCTTTTATACCTAATCACATTCAACTAAAGGTGGAGGTACCAGAATGCATGCGTGCAGGATATACTGAAAATCTTTCTCCTACATGTGTAAAAACCTACCTGAGATAAAACATAGAAGTCAACATTTTTAGACCTCAACCAATAACTTTTATTCAAAGTTTTTGGGAATCAATTATTCATACTTGATTCATATTCAAAATTGACGCAGATCCAGACATCAAATCTCAAATTAAGCTCCAATGATGAATGGGTTGTATATTTTGTTTTCAGAAGAGGAGGGTAAAGTTGATAATTATTCCTGATTTTTTTTCAAATATGTCACTGATCCAAATAATGATTTACAAATGGAGTTCCGTACATGAATAAGTTAATCTGTTGTATTTTAAGAAGTCTCTTTTTATAGTTTATGGTCTTTATCTATTTTAAAAGGTATCAATTATTGATAATCCTTTACAGTTTATATTGTTTATTTATTTTTAAATGTATCATTTTCACATTGAGCATCAAACATGAATGGTTTAATGTATTGTATTTTTAGGAGCCCCAAAAGAAGGGTAAAGTCAATAGTCTTTTCCAAAATTATTAATTTTCACATTGAGCATGAGTAGGTTAATCTATTGCATTTTCAGAAGCCCCTGAGGGAAGTATAATCATTACTGTATACAGCTTTAATTTGAGTGCTAAAAATTCCGCTTTAGAGCCCTTCTGAAGAGTATTTGTGCTACTTTAAATTTGTGCATTCGAGCACTCAGCAAAGCAAAGATATGAAGCAGGACATTTATTTGAAGGATGTTATTATGGCACTATCATGGGGAGCGTAAAAATAGTGAAAAATAAGATGCCGGTAAAAATACCAGTTATTCAGTAGTCTTTCACAAATTTATTATAGAATATATCTCTTATCGAGAGATTAATTTTCACGTTGAGGCTGAATGGTTTAATGTATTTTATTTTCAGAAGCCCCTGAGGAGGGTTGAGATTGAGGAGATCGGCATGGAGGGTGTCGAGGAGAGGAAACAGGCCATGACAAAAACCCTTCTCTCCCAGAGCCAAACCAAACAGAAAATAACACAGCACGACGATCAACTCTTCAACCAAAAGTTTGCCGGAGCGAGCAATCCTGGTGAAATAAACACCACTGATGGCAATAACAGTGGGGATAAAACTACGGACATGATGGCAAATACAAAAATTACAAGTCCTGCTGATTTGGCACGAAATGCAACATCTAGTGAAGTGCCAAGAATTGAACTATTGGAACTGGATGTATGTAAAAGCGGGAATCAGGCAACAGCTGAAAAAAATAGTGGTGAAGGAAATGGTGTATCAAGTAAAGATGATGTGAGGAAAGGAGCAGGTTGTGAGGTCAGCGGAGGAGGGGGCATCGCCAAAGGGGGCGTCGCTGCGTCCCCAGAGACAAGTCCTAGATCACCCAGAATTCCCCTCGTTCCCAGCACCTCCTTCCAGTTCCAGGCGGACTTCAAAGTGCTGAGGAATCACCCTGAGAGTCTGTATGAGTACATCAAGGTAGACTAGAACCTCGCTCATCTCAAAACCTCTCTACCTTCAACACTTTGCAAAATTGAACATCTCTGTAAATTGAAAACCTCTATAAGTTGAACATGTCTCAAAGTGGGTGTCATAGTCATAGCCAGCAGGGCTTCTGGGTGTCATATAGACACCCAAACTGCTAAAGGATCTCCCCTCAGGACATGCAAATCATTTGTTAGCAATTTCTTAAAATGTAATGTTCATATCTATCATTGGATCTTTTCACATGAATATCAATTCCATGAAATTGTATAAGGATATTATGTCTTATTTCAATAAGTAGATGTATATTATGTTTATGGATATAATCTTAGTATATTGTGGTCTCCTTTAAAAAATAGGACACCCCAAAGTTTTTCAGTTGCCAATTTTGGACACCCAGTTTGTAAATCTTGGATAACAGCCTAAACCACTTTAACCCCTTTTGAACCACTGCGACTTATTTTCTTATATTCTAGAAAAACTTTGATCATTATCTTCTGAATGACTGAGACAAATTTACTAATATTTAAGCAAAAATAGGAGTATCCTAAGTTGATACTTTCCCATTTGAACCACTGAGACTTTTATCTGTGAATCTAGCAAAAAAGGAAACCTTTAAAATTTTCACTCTCTTATGAGCTACAAAGACATATTTCTAAATTTCAGGCTAAAGATATTCCTCCATAAGTTGAACACGTGAAAGTTGAATACTTATGTAAATTAAACGTTTGTGTAAGTTGAACACTTGTGTAAGATGAACACTGGTGTAAGTTGAACATTTTCTTTCTGGGCTACAGCTGTTTAACTAATGCAGGTTTCTCTGTATGTATGGCACTGCTCTGCTTGATCTTTGAAATCTTTGAAGGCTCTAAATTTAGTGATATGTTGGTTCTGAGACCAAAATGTATGAAATTGTAATTGGTTTATTGCAATCATTGTTTGTTCTTTACAGCAAATAAACCCCTCTACCTATCCTAAAGTATTTGGAGAGTCTCTGGAATCAGATAATTTTCTTACCATCCTGAGGACCTTGAAGGATTATTACATCAGGTAGGCTTTTTCATATACTTCTATTGTAAATATATCACCTATTAACATCTGAGTTATGGTAAATAAATAAAGGATGATTTACTTTTAGCAAGCAATTAGGGGTAAAATAACATAAGTGTGAGAAAATAGCCATTGACCTGAGGTTAGATGGTCTTTTTTTACCTGTTTCCTCCACCATGGTAAAAATGGGCTAGTCATTATTAAGCCTTAATACAGCAGATAAAAGACAATAACAATTAACAAAATACAAATTTAAAAGCAGGTGGTCTAACACAAACAATGATAAGTTATGTATAGGAGAATAGTTAAAAGCTGATCCTATAAAAGTTGGTCAAATAACACTGAAGAGGTGATCTTAAATGTATTTTCAATCTTGAAAAGGGAGTATGCATAGAGGTGTAAGGCCATGTTAGCTCAAGTGGATTGAAGGTAAAAGCAACTATATGTCTACAATTATAAATAACACAAACAAGAGCACTTGATTCACAGAGGATTTTATTAGACTAAGTGTAGAATTATGTACATCTGCCCGTGGCTTTCTTGAACTGAGACCTTGCAGGTGTTTCACAAAAGGACACAGTATAAACCCATTCATGCCTGGAGATATCCTTGACAAGTGTTTGCAAAGTATTCTAAAGAGAGTTGTAGGTAGAGTTCTGATGGACATCCCTCTTTCATATACTTTTTGAAAATTGCTCTTTTAAAAGAGATTTCACCAAAATAATCGGGCGTTTTTTGGTGCCTCAGACGTGAATGGGTTGAATAACTTCTATCATCAGTAGCAGGGCCTCCGCCAGAACTGGATGTCCAAATGGACAATCATAACATTTCTTTGTTATGACTTGCTATGACAATCATAACAAATCATAACAATTCCCTTCTTCAAGGGAGACAAAAATGAATTTAGATGAAAACCATAAAGATGTATTTACTTATTAAGGGGGAAAATGTATATTATTTATCAAAGTAACATTTTCTGAAGTGATAATTTTAAATTATTTGCTTGATATTGATATTATTAAGAATTTTGCTATCAAAATAATCAGGTGTTCCGTCTGGTGTGTGTGTTCCAGGGTTAGGAAGTTAACATGACCCTAGCAAACACCCTGTTGGTTTTATAAGGCCCTGAAAGGTATGCTACCAAAGTCACACTCTAGTGAATCATGCTTTTTATTGACCTACGTTAGGAAAGGAAAATATTTAGTGTTAAACACTCTTTTGAAAACTATGTGGTCTTCTGCCAACAATACTTCCCAACATGAATGATGTCAACCCTTATCCGAAATTGATTTTTATTCATGTTGGTAAGATTTGCACAAATAACTTAATTGCCTGCTCGCAAAATGAAATAATAATTCATTGTCTAAAATGAATTTTGAATTCTGAAAGCTTTCTGTAATTCAATGGTTGAATATATAAACAGCTTAAATGTAGCTGATTTTTTTTCCCTGGGGCTTCGGAAAATAATACATTGTTTAATTTAAGAGATATTTAGCCAATGGTCAAATTTTCCTTTCCTTGCCAAGTTCATTTTTCTCTTACAAGGCAACTTAAAGTCTAGATGAACTTGACCAACATGGCTCATCCATCTCAAAATGTACATTGGACCCTACAGATATGTTTCGCAATAACAAGTCATGACAAGTCAAAATCTGATTCGATTTTGTAAATGTTTGATTATTTCCAAGACCACAAGTTTTCAAAAATGGCAAAACTTTTTCAAGTTTACGGTGCATATCAGTTGGATTCTCAGGCCCTGCATCCTAGGCAAAATAGGAATCCCAGTCTAGGCGTGTGGGAATGTTGCCTGTGACTTGGGGTAAGATGATAGTTTCCCCGCACTAGCCATTCCTACATCTTGTTTCAGTTGGGTCTATTGTACTCATACTGAGGAATAACATAATTATTCACAAAATATTTAAAAGAAATATTTGCTCAAATTCTGATTCTCCTTCAGAACCTTTCCAAATTACCCTACCCTAGTCATATAAGTGTCTGGGTATTCTGAATCTTTTTTATGTTGAAGGCTGTGTGCAAGCTAGAACTGCAGATAGTTTGTTGGTCTGGCATGTAATTGATGTCTCAATTCCACGTTCTCTACCCCAGCACTATAGAAGTGTTGAGATTATGTAACTACCTTTGACCCAGCAGCAGTGACCCTTTGACTGAAATTGAGGGATCTGATTGGACAATTACACTAGTTTGACCTTTGACCCCATTGAAGACAAACCATTGAGGACAACTTTTCTTTTAAATTATCCTAAACAGAGAACACACCTTAGAGTGGGAGAAAATCTTATCCCAAGGCTGTCTGAACCTGTGTTTAAGATGAAGTAAATGTCCTTGTCTAATATCTAAGAGAAACCCTCCCCTTCTCTTCCCTAGTCATATGTAGATGTTGAGTTGATCTAATCCTAAACCTGTCTGAACCTGTGTACAAAACAAAGTAAAGGTCCTTGTTTAAAATATAAGAGAAACCCTTCCCCCTCAACCCTAGTCAAGGGTAGATGTTGAGCTAACCTGAGCCCTTGGTCATCTGAACTAAGAGAAACCCTTCCCCCTCAACCCTAGTCAAGGGTAGATGTTGAGCTAACCTGAGCCCTTGGTCATCTGAACTAAGAGAAACCATTCCCCCTCAACCCTAGTCATGGGTAGATGTTGAGCTAACCTGAGCCCTTGGTCATCTGAACTAAGAGAAACCATTCCCCCTCTACCCTAGTCATGGGTAGATGTTGAGCTAACCTGAGCCCTTGGTCATCTGAACTAAGAGAAACCCTTCCCCCTCAACCATAGTCAAGGGTAGATGTTGAGCTAAGCTGAGCCCCTGGTCATCTGAACTAAGAGAAACCCTTCCCCCTTTACCCTAGTCAAAGGTAGATGTTGAGCTAACCTGAGCCCTTGGTCATCTGAACTAAGAGAAACCCTTCCCCCTCTACCCTAGTCAAGGGAAGATGTTGAGCTAACCTGAGCCCTTGGTCATCTGAACTAAGAGAAACCCTTCCCCCTCTACCCTAGTCAAAGGTAAATGTTGAGCTAACCTGAGCCCTTGGTCATCTGAACTGAGAGAAACCCTTCCCCCTCTACCCTAGTCAAGGGTAGATGTTGAGCTAACCTGAGCCCCTGGTCATCTGAACTAAGAGAAACCCTTCCCCCTCTACCCTAGTCAAAGGTAAATGTTGAGCTAACCTGAGCCCTTGGTCATCTGAACTAAGAGAAACCCTTCCCCCTCTACCCTAGTCAAGGGTAGATGTTGAGCTAACCTGAGCCCTTGGTCATCTGAAACTATGCTTGTACTTGGCTGAAGTGTGCTTTACTGCTTACTGTTCTGTACAA